>JAZGLO010000042.1:517500-600000 GCA_036873155.1 Biomphalaria sudanica
AAAAGATAACTGACTTACGCTAGGAAAGTAAAGGCGACTGGTTGTTGTGCTGACCATACGACACCCTCGTAAATAGTCGGCCATAAAACAAATGAGTTTTACATCATCTGCCTCCAAAAGTTGATGTGTCTGAAAGATTTATCTTACTTTACCAAACATATTTCATTATTCATTTAAGGGCGCCCCTGAGTCCGTCCTACTCTAATGAGTACCTGACAATGGGGAAAATAAATTTATTGGTCGTTGTGCTGGCAACATAACACCCTCGTTGAAAGTCAGCCATAGAAACAGATGACATAATTTTCCCTATAGATCGCAAGGTCTGAACGGGGGAACTTTATATTTTCTTTTCAAAACCCTCCAGGCACATTCATTTATCTGCATACATCGTTATAACCCTTTCCTTCACCATGACACACTTGCATACATCGTTATAACCCTTTCCTTCACCATGACACACTTGCATACATCGTTATAACCCTTTCCTTCAGCATGACACACTTGCATACATCGTTATAACCCTTTCCTTCAACATGACACACTTGCATACACACTAGTAAGACAATATTGGTCTTATTACACTATAGAACACCCAAACCCAACTTAAGCCATAATAAACTGACTAATTTAGGACCTATATAGACAAGTTGGTCCTTAGTCAACACGTATTTTCTCCTGATACTTTCTCAAAGGTTGAGTAAATCTGGGTTTTTCTTTTCCTGATCGCTTCATTTGATCCTACCCATAAACTTTTGTGTGAGGCGTGGTGGCCGAGTATTAAAATGCTTGGTTTCCGAGCCGAAGGGTGTCTAGTTCGAATTCTGGTGATGACAGGTCTTTAGAACATCGGGACGTTTTTGGATGCCCCTGACATAGGTGGTGGGGGAAGTAAAGGCGGTCGTTGTGCTGTCCACATGACTCCGCCGTGTTACAGTCGGCTAGAGAAATGGATGATTGTTCATCTGATCCTATAGGTCGCAAGGTCTGAAAGGGGTAACTTTGCTATACTACTGTCTACTGTGTAAAGGTGTGTACCTACCTTGTTTGATCCTCTTTGAAGTGGGCCCTTTAATCTTTTAGTCATTTAGACAAAACGAAATGTCCGTTTTTATCCGTGAAATCAAATCTGACTTATCATTTCAATGTGACCTCTCATAGCTGGCAAATCTATTCACTGACTTATCATTTCAATGCGACCTCTCATAGCTGGCAAATCTATTCACTGACTTATCATTTCAATGCGACCTCTCATAGCTGGCAAATCTATTCACTGACTTATCATTTCAATGCGACCTCTCATAGCTGGCAAATCTATTCACTGACTTATCATTTCAATGCGACCTCTCATAGCTAGCAAATCTATTCACTGACTTATCATTTCAATGCGACCTCTCATAGCTGGCAAATCTATTCACTGACTTATCATTTCAATGCGACCTCTCATAGCTGGCAAATCTATTCACTGACTTATCATTTCAATGCGACCTCTCATAGCTGGCAAATCTATTCACAGACTTATTATTTCAATGTGACCTCTCATAGCTGGCAAATCTATTCACTGACTTATCATTTCAATGCGACCTCTCATAGCTGGCAAATCTATTCACTGACTTATCATTTCAATGCGACCTCTCATAGCTGGCAAATCTATTCACTGTCTTATCATTTCAATGCGACCTCTCATAGCTGGCAAATCTATTCACTGACTTATCATTTCAATGCGACCTCTCATAGCTGGCAAATCTATTCACTGACTTATCATTTCAATGCGACCTCTCATAGCTGGCAAATCTATTCACTGACTTATCATTTCAATGTGACCTCTCATAGCTGGCAAATCTATTCACTGACTTATCATTTCAATGCGACCTCTCATAGCTGGCAAATCTATTCACTGACTTATCATTTCAATGTGACCTCTCATAGCTGGCAAATCTATTCACTGACTTATCATTTCAATGCGACCTCTCATAGCTGGCAAATCTATTCACTGACTTATCATTTCAATGCGACCTCTCATAGCTGGCAAATCTATTCACTGACTTATCATTTCAATGCGACCTCTCATAGCTGGCAAATCTATTCACTGACTTATCATTTCAATGCGACCTCTCATAGCTGGCAAATCTATTCACTGACTTATCATTTCAATGCGACCTCTCATAGCTGGCAAATCTATTCACTGACTTATCATTTCAATGCGACCTCTCATAGCTGGCAAATCTATTCACTGTCTTATCATTTCAATGCGACCTCTCATAGCTGGCAAATCTATTCACTGACTTATCATTTCAATGCGACCTCTCATAGTTGGCAAATCTATTCACTGACTTATCATTTCAATGCGACCTCTCATAGCTGGCAAATCTATTCACTGACTTATCATTTCAATGCGACCTCTTATAGCTGGCAAATCTATTCACTGACTTATCATTTCAATGCGACCTCTCATAGCTGGCAAATCTATTCACTGACTTTTGTAAATAAAGACAATTTTTTTTCCGTGGCTGAAATATCCTGATATATTCTTTCCGCCTTTACTCACACAATGAACCCGAGGTCTGCTGAAAAGTGCTGTTCGGGTTATTGCTCTTGTACAGGTTTAATTGTAACGCTCACTTAGTAAGGTACATAATTAGAACAAGAGGTCCGCAAACAAATTATTTTTAGCCACATTGATTTCTATAGCAGGTCATGTTTTTTTTTTTAATAAATCGCACACGTGGTAACTCAATAAAAAAGCCCTTGACCTGAAACATGACTTTTATGAGTAAAACAACAGAAATTCGATCCAGTGGCGTCGTTAGTGTTCATGTAGTGTTGCTGTCACACGGTACAATTAGCTTATGGTTTCTAATCCTCTTACAATATTTATCTTGAAAAAAATTTCGCTAAAATATATCGTTCGTTTATTCTTTTTTTATTGAAACACAAAACTACGAGCTGATTAACAACTTAGTAATTGCTGCAGTGCTTCGGGCACTCCCCCCCCCCTAGCGGACTATAAAAAAAAAAGTTTCATAAAACTAGTTTTACCTATCAGTAAAAAAAATTGAAAGAATGGTTATTAAATTATTCGATTCTATTTTACCAGAGGGATTATACTGTCTGTTTCATAGGACAATCCGCGAATATTCTAGAAAAGGAAACTGTATAACTGTACATGAGGAATATTAAACAATGCTGGTTCAATCAATTTAAAATCATAAGTCAAAACTTAATAATGTTTTTTTCAACTTACCTTTAGCTTACACTTTCTTTATGGATGGAAATGTTAAAACAACAACAACAAAAACAACAACAACAAAACAACAACAAAAACAACAACAACAAAAACAACAACAAAACAACAACAACAAAACAACAACAAAAACAACAACAACAAAACAACAACAACAAAACAACAACAACAAAACAACAACAGCCACAAAAGTTGGTGGGAGGAAGTCAAAAATGTGTTTCATTGATTTCATGTAACATTTCTCACATAGTAGCACGACTGGTTAAACAATACCCATTCCTATGGATGTTTTTTTTTTTAAACCTGAAAAATAATTAAAGAGCCTTATTACTTGCCAGTGTATGAACTTCTTCAGCTTAAACTACTATGCATGTGTGTGTGGTTGGAAGATACTGTTGTTCTAGATTATCTCTAGTTGCATTTTGTTTTTTAAAGAAGAGAATTTACGTAAGGAAATTCGATAATTGTATGGGGTCCTTAAAGATAACTTGGATTTTTAAAGCAGAGTTTGAACTAGTCTTATATTTGAAGCGCATTTTTTTTTCTTTGAATCCAATACAAACTGTTGCTTTATTTAAACACTTAATTTTCAAAGCTCTAGGTCTGAGTTGTTATCAAGACGTGACGTCTTAAAAGTTGACAGAGAAAAAAATACACTAACTATTTCCAATATCACATGGGCGATTAAAACGAGCTTTTTGATACTTTGTGGGAATACCACGGGCGCTGGATCTTAAACAGTTTAAATTACACCTTCCAGAGATGTTTCTAAACCTTCACGAGGAGCCTATAAGGTGGCTAGCGATGAGAGGAATGTGTTGAACGATGGCAGACAAAACTGTGTCAGTAACGCTAACTACAGGTGACAGAATGGTCTCCATACAAGCACAAGCAATGCTCAATCGGAACAGCATGATTGTGTAGTTATTGTCAAATCGATGGTTGATACAATACTTTCCCTTTTTTTTGGTTTCGTCGTTTCCATCACCTCTAACACGAGAAGCCATCCGTCCATCCGTTGTGATATAATCGTCAATGTCATTTTCATCTGACCACATCCTCTGAAAACACAACTGCCGTTTCTCTCTCTCTGTCTTTCTCTGCATTGTCCTAGTGGAAATCGACACTAATGTCATTCATTGCGTTTTTTTAGTCACGGACAGTGTAAGGTAGCAGAGGACGATATCAGTGTGTTTAGTACAGTGAGGTTGGGGGGGGGGGGGCGAACGCATTGACATTGTATTTATGAGAATGAGATGCACCGCTGAACAGACTATTCTTGAGCACAATGCTGATGACATGACCACCATGTCTGGTTGGGTTGCATGCACCAGGAAAAGTCACCATCAGTTGTGAGAGCAGGGCCATCAGTGGTGGTTGTGAGAGTAGGGCCATCAGTGGTGGTTGTGAGAGTAGGGCCATCAGTGGTGGTTGTGAGAGTAGGGCCATCAGTGGTGGTTGTGAGAGTAGGCCATCAGTGGTGGTTGTGAGAGCAGGGCCATCAGTGGTGGTTGTGAGAGTAGGGCCATCAGTGGTGGTTGTGAGAGCAGGGCCATCAGTGGTGGTTGTGAGAGTAGGGCCATCAGTGGTGGTTGTGAGAGCAGGGACATGTCAAAGTGGACTTACATCACGACAATAATCGTGTCTCAAACATACAGGTGTCTGCTAACAATCTAAATAATTCTTAACTATATAAGTGTGTCCTAACAGTTTAAGTGTGTCCTAATGATCTAAGTGTGTCATAACAAATTAAGTGTGTCCTGACAATTTAAGTGTCCCCTAACATTTTAAGTGTCTTGTAACATTCTAAGTGTTTCATAACAATCTAGGTGTCTTCTAACAATCTTAGCGTGTTCTAACAACTTGTGTCCAAACAATCTATATTTGCATTAACAATTTAAGTGTGTCCTAAAAACTTTCGTGAGTATAAATGATCTAAGTATGTTCTTACAATCTAATTGTGTTATTACAATAAGTCGTGCTTCGAAAATGCAGATTTTTTCCATCAATGTAATTTTACAACGATGTGTGCCCAAAGAACATAAGTGTGTCCTAAAAATCCATGTGTGTCCTAACAATCTAAGTGTGTCCTAACAATCTAAGTGTGTCCTAACAATCTAAGTATGTCCTAACAATCTAAAGGTGTCCTAACAATCTTAATGTGTCCTAACAATCTAAATGTGTCCTAACAATCTAAGTGTGTCCTAACAATCTAAATGTGTCCTAACAATCTAAATGTGTCCTAACAGTTGTGTCCCAAAAATGCAAACGTTTCCTACCAGTGTCTTAATAATTTGTGTCTAACAGCGCGTGTTCTAAAAGTTTGTATGTGTAGTAACAATGTTCCAAACTAAGCCCTAATTAAGTAAAGAATAGCTTTTTTTCATAAACATTTTTATAAGTTGGTTGCAAATCAGTTTTAACTCTTTGACTCCTAACTGACGATACCAACGTTGATTTCACCCCATTAAATTAAATTAATTTTTGGTTTTATAAACTTTACTTTGTGTTATATAAAAAGAGCATGCATTCTTCTATAATTATAAACCTAATATAACATTTCCTGTTTACATACAAAATTTTTTTTAAAAGTTTAATCATTACAGGTTAGTGAAACACAAATGAGAGAAATGAATAATTCCATCGGAACTTGGAAAATAATTACGGAGAGAAAGAGTTAAGTACATATGGTATATTGTAATCTTGGTGATAATAAACGCTAAAAAAATTAATCGTGTTGAAAAAAACTGGTGATCATAATGTTTGAATTAAAATGCTGGATTGTTAAAAGATTAATAATTTCTTGTGTTGGCTCCTTGCTGGTGTGTTTAGTTAGTTGACGTGTTAATGGGTGGGCCATTTGACCTCGTCACTTCTGAGTGTCAACTGCTGAACTACTTAAGACTATTGATCAAGAAGAAATAAGAAATAGAAAGGCGCCGCTCATTAATCAAATTCGATGAAAAAAAAATGATTTGAGACAATCTCGATTAAAAACTGACTTTCGTGTTTTTTTTTTAAATTGTGCTAATTAGTGTAAACGAAGAAAATGAAATAAAATATTTCAATAACATTTTTTTGTACATTGCGTCAATTGTATCAGTTTTAAAAGTGGACATTTGGTGACACACAAAAAGGAAAAAGCAAATGAATACTTTCAAAGAGAGTAAAAAAAAAGTTCCAAAAATATTGTTTTCTTTCTGATAAGCTCACACACACACACACAACCTACAACACACACACGCACAAACACTCATACACAAACCCTTGAACAAAATCTACACTAAACACACACAAACACACATACATAAACCCTACAACCAACACACACACACAAACAATGAGTAAAAGCTCATGCCTCATTTAAAATTCTATAATGATTCCGATGACTGCCTGGACCTTCGCTATGACGGCCACGAGTTTCAGAATCCATTGCATGTAGGCTTGGAACGTTACTCTTTATTTCTAAACTTCTGAAACTATTTCCAGACGTCATTTCCAGCCATTTCTCATTCACTCAATGTCTCTTAATTGTCTTCACAAAATGCAATCCTCTTTGAGTTGTTCCATCCACTACTTTCTTAAATACACAATTAACTCCCTCTTGTACACAGTATACTAAGTAACAACTTCTTTAGTCCTTCAAAGTTCAAATAGATTTACCATAAGTGACTACATGTGGACCTTGTGATATTTGAATCTTTGGGACATTGGTGCACAACCTTTGACCTTTGAGCTACATTTCTGACACAAAAATATTTTGAAAATTTGTCGCGCCCTAAGGAACCGAGTCTCTGAGGTTTCACTAGGTGCAGACATTGGAAGGGTCCTGATAGCAAAGCAGTAGCCCGCGCATTAATGATGTATGAATATGTGGGATGATATCCATTTACAATGCCTCTATTCAGGTCACAACGTCATGGAGAGAGGACGGAGAAGGGGACACGGATCTCACAAATTACTGTCAACGATTTTCCTAGAAATGTAACAGTTGGCGTATATCGCTGAGAAATGTAACAGTTGGCGTATATCGCTGAGAAATGTAACAGTTGGCGTATATCGCTGAGAAATGTAACAGTTGGCGTATATCGCTGAGAAATGTAACAGTTGGCGTATATCGCTGAGAAATGTAACAGTTGGCGTATATCGCTGAGAAATGTAACAGTTGGCGTATATCGCTGAGAAATGTAACAGTTGGCGTATATCGCTGAGAAATGTAACAGTTGGCGTATATCGCTGAGAAATGAATTCCAAGCTCATTGGCCACAGGGGAGGGGAACTATAGGTTTCACCTTTATCATTTTAAAAAGTAAAATTAAATACATTTAAATTTGGCTATAGTTTTGAGTATTAAACAATATGGCGTGTCAGCCGTAGTTTAACGATAACTAAGTTGTTGTTGAGCTTGTTTTAGGGCTACTTTACACTTGTTACTGTTCCAGTTAGTACTCAAGGAACATTTATGCCAAGTTTTATCATGTTCAGTTCCATTGCAGAGATTGCTACACGATGCACTCACACATATATCTATACTCCTTTTCAAATTGAATGATTAAGGCTCTGGCTAATTATGATTTTCTCTAACATAAGAAATTAATTAAAAAACAATCAAACTAAACACACCCCCAACACTTAAACTACAGATCAATAGCCACATGTTGATATTCCTCATCAATGGAAATCACAGGTAGAGGATCTGTTAATGTATCGTCCAAGATCAATATTTGCTGGGATATTTCGGTGTGGACTTACATTTCCTCTCCTGGTCGACAATCTGGGGTCAACCGGTTGTTTGCAGTGTACTCTTACCAGGTCAAACATCAACTCAAGACTACACGAACAACAGCAGGATGTGAGCATCTCGACCTCCCCCACCCCCCAACACCCTCTCTTCATTTTTCAGCCTCTCGCAAATCACCCGACCTTCACCTTTTCATTCTTTGAACTCGTACTGACTAACCCGTGCATTAGGCTGTGCCATGTATCAAAGAGCTATTAAAATGTGGTCGTGATCGGATGTACATGTACATGTAAAGCATACAGGTCATGTGTGTGTAGAGATGTTGCTGTTGCTGTTGAGGTCTAGAATCTTCTGCATACAGTGGTGAACAACCTTTTTATTAAAGTCCGGGGCTCACATCAGGCACAGACCCTAATAGGCCGCTCGATATATATATATATATATATATATATATATATATATATATATATATATATATATATAAATCCTCCTTTCAGACTATGCGGTCTATAGGGTAGAGCTGTTTCTGTAGTACCACTCATCGCAACTATAGTGGTGTGACTGAGGACAGATCCTCCTCTTGCAGGACGACTGGTTACCTTGTGACCTGTAGCACTAGAAGAAGTCACGTGTACCCATACCTCTACGTGTTCAGTTTTTGATGCTTCATTAAAGTTTAGAGATGATGAAACAACGTCTTCCACTCCGCTGACGGCATTTTAAAATGGAGGGTTTGCAGAGTAAACAAATGGCGCGTCTCGGTTCAGGCAATGTCCGATGGCTACTGTTCTGTTTACTTTGAATGGAGGCCTCAGGTTACTTCAAGACAACTGATGATTATTCATTGGGAGGTGTTTTGTTTAACTTGTATTCTCAGATATGAAATCTCATAAAGGACACATTGGTTAAAAAGTTTGTTGTATCAGTGGAGATCATGAAACAATATCAGAAAATGATGTTAATCTAATCAAATTTGTTTTTATTGTCTTGTGTGATGACAATTATTTCATAGAAGAGTTTAGTTTTTTTTATTTTTTTCTTTGCCAACACTTACATTGGCTAAAAGCTTCTATGACTTCAGTTTTGTGGCGATGTAGATTTTTTGTAAACTCTTCATACACTTATTTAGAAATCACATATATCCAAGCTATACTGCTTGCCTTACATAACTGATTAGTGCCGGCTTTAGGCCTCTTTGAGCGATTGTCAAAATTGGGCCTCGCGCCTGGCTGGGTCCCCGCAATTTTAAATTTAGCATCTCACTATCAGGCATGTCTCTTGCCAATATGTAGGAATTAAATGATTAACTTATTAAGTGTGTCGTATGATTGAGGTTTTAATTAAACCACTGACTATTTGAGTTTGAGGGTCTTGCTTTGCATGTTGTATATTAAATGTTTTATATAGTGATCTAATTATAGACCTAACTAGTAGTTGCTATTGTAAACAATAAAGAGGGGCCTCGCAAACATCCGTTAAATGGTGCTCCGCAATTCGTAAGGCCGGCCCTGTAACTGATAATACTCGCGATGAAAAATTGTTGCTTGATAGCTTAAATTCCAACTTCTAAGGTTTACATAGAACTCTTATTTCGCATTTGTTTTCTTATATTTATTTCAAAAATATAATAATACGATGAATACTAATTAAAATTATGTAAGAATTTGACACATTTCAATTCTTACAGTCAGTATCTTGTGTTCTCGATTTTCGAAGTGCCCGTGAGGGCCCCAATACCTATTGCTCATGGGCCCGGGTTCATTAACACTCTCGGCCTCATGATAGCTACTCCACTGCTGGTAGGTGTGTCGTGGGTCGTGGTCGTTGAGGAGGGGCGGTGAGGGAGAGAACTCGAACGTTCAGGCTGCAGCGGGTCGTCAATCCTAACAATCCTCCGATATGCAAAATACTGCTTGGCCAAGGGCAGTCACTGTGAAATAAAGTTACACTTTTTTTTCCTTTTTACCCAAATTGTCTAACTTCCAAATCACACAACCTGCAGGCAGGCATGCACACATATTAACTCTCTCTCTCTCTCTCTCTCTCTCTCTCTCTCTCTCTCTCTCACACACACACACACAAAAGTACATTTCAACACTGGGGGCAGCGCTTTCCTGGGAAATCTGGCCCATCTGAGGCACCTGATCATAAAAAGATTGATCACGTGATCACACACTATTAACACAAATGTAACTTTATTTCAATAAGAGCTTCACAAAATTAGAATAAACATTTAGTTTCTAATTTTTTAGTTGACTGACTCCCCCCCCCCCTTTTTTAAATATAAACTCCCCCACCCCTCATTTCTATTATTTTAAACCCAAAGTTTTCATAGCGGTAAAAAACTTACAAAACATTTCTTTTTTTTACAAAGCTATTAATCAGCTCACTCTGTCTGTCTGGTACAACGTTTGAACACGTTCTATCGCCCATTTCCCGACCCACAATTATTCATTGTTCCTAACAAAACAGGAACCAATAAAAAAAAATTAAGCAATCAAGTTTATTCAATTGTGGCAATTAATTAATTTTGGTTTATCTCGAAAAAGGGAAACGAATAGTATACTATTGAGAGATATGTGCATTAGGAGTTCTTCCCTTTTGAGTCAATATGGAGCTCTTCACTAGATAAGCTTTGTATTTTCAAAATAGTACTTCTTAAAAAATATATTTTGCTTGTTTCATTACCTACTAACTCCAATTAGGTGTCAATATTTGAATCTTGGAGAAGCCAATCCATAAATACATTTCCTGTTGACACTTCTCGAGTAACATTAGGGACCATGACTTATCTAGTCCCTCTCTTTACCCACATCTTGAAGCAGAAAACGTTTATAGGGATTCATTTTCTCTCTGTCCGTTTCTGTCAGAGTTTGTCATTATCTATGTCTCTGCAGGTCTCTGTGTTTCTAATATTCTTTGTCATTCTCTGTCAATCTTTGTCATTCTCTGTCATTCTTTGTCAATCTTTGTCATTCTCTGGCAATCTTTGTCATTTTCTGGCAATCTTTGTCATTCTCTGTCTTAGTTGACTTTGATTCTGTTACATTAACAATAACTCATTTCATAGTTCAAATGATATCCTTGAAGTACATTCAAAGCTCTATTTCTATGTTCTGGCAACTAAAATGTCTGTCGCAAGAATCGTCTCTGTATTGCATCATATCACAATTTAAATTTGAGGTCAACGTTTTAAGATTACGAAAAAAAAGAGAGATAATTTTAATCGACATTTAAATGGCGATTAATTTGACTTTTTTTTCTTCATTTCCCCTCTATGAAAATAAAATAAAAAACAATACAATCAAAGTGACATTGAATAATAATAATAAAAAAAAAACAACAACAGCGGATAAAATATGTTAATGTAATATTTTTTTTCCTTTTTAGACATTACATAGAAAAATAAATCCTTGATCTGGATTAAAAACTCCTGAAGTTTCAAAACCCGATGTAGCCTTTTTTATATTGTATTTTAATTAATTTTAAATCTTTAACTTATACAAGAGTGAAGTTACTATTGTTACTTGTGTAAACCTGAAGCTAAGTAAGTTGACAGAATAATGTATACCCTATAGATGCGGATATCTATTTAAATTTATATAATCTTTTTTACTACACAAAAATGGTTCGTCAAATTTACATTTTTACCAAACAAAAAGTGTTGAACAAGGTATTTTTTTATTTGGTAAATTTGCTCTAGAATTTAGGTTAGATAATGCTGATTTAGGTGTGTAGTTTTACACCACAGACCATTGACTGTTGATCGCCCACATTGCCTAATACTAGGCAGACAGTATCACAGCATGATAGCCAGGTCCCCACGTTGGGCCCCACGTTGGGCAGACGAGAATGCAGACGTTGTCAAGTGACAGTTCTGTGTTATTTTAATCGACAGCGGACGATTTTTTTCTTCTAATCTCTTTCCGAAGCTTATATCAACTCTTTCTGTGTGTCTGGTCTGCGCCACGAACACGTTATTTCTCGAACCATGTTAAAACTTAACACGTTCATTTATTGTATTTAACAAAGCAGTGAATCAAGTTAAAATAAATTAACCAATTAGTCAAAAATTACCGGTAAGTAATTATTTTGTTTGATGCCAACAAGGGAAATAAATACTTTTGGTATAAATAGATATGGTAAAATATTTGGGGTTTTGTCCCTTTAGAAATTTTATACATTATTTCTTTAACTTCAGACAGTTATTTATTGTACCTGAAAAAAAAATGAATCGATAAAAAAAAAAAAGTTAAATGATTATTTGTAATTAATAAATTTAGTTCGATATTACAGTTTCGTGTGGATGCATTTATGAACATAATGACGTACATTTATGAACTTAATGACGTACATTTATGAACTTAATGACATACATTTATGAACATAATGACGTACATTTATGAACATAATGACGTACATTTATGAACATAATTACGTACATTTACTAACATAATGACGTACATTTATGAACTTAATGACGTACATTTATGAACTTAATGACTTACATTTATGAACTTAATGACGTACATTTATGAACTTAATGACGTACATTTATGAACTTAATGACGTACATTTATGAACTTAATGACGTACATTTATGAACATAATGACGTACATTTATGAGCTTAATGACGTACACTTATGAACATTATGACGTACACTTATGAACATAATGACGTACATTTATGAGCTTAATGACGTACACTTATGAATATAATGACGTACATTTATGAACATAATGACGTAAACTTATGAACATAATGACGTACATTTATGAACTTAATGACGTACATTTATGATCATAATGACGTACATTTATGAACTTAATGACGTACATTTATGAACATAATGACGTACACTTATGAACATAATGACGTATATTTATGAGCTTA
This sequence comes from Biomphalaria sudanica, assembly GCA_036873155.1. Taxonomy (NCBI): domain Eukaryota; kingdom Metazoa; phylum Mollusca; class Gastropoda; family Planorbidae; genus Biomphalaria; species Biomphalaria sudanica. The sequence continues at coordinate 530,378 of JAZGLO010000042.1, forward strand.
ATGACATACACTTATGAACATAATGACGTACATTTATGAACTTAATGATGTACATTTATGAACATAATGACGTACACTTATGAACATAATGACGTACATTTATGAACTTAATGACGTACATTTATGAACTAAATGACGTACATTTATGAACATAATGACGTACATTTATGAACTAAATGACGTACATTTATGAACATAATGACGTACATTTATGAACTTAATGACGTACATTTATGAACTTAATGACGTACATTAATGAACATAATGACGTACATTTATGAGCTTAATGACGTACATTTATGAGCCTAATGACGTACATTTATGAACTTAATGGCGTACATTTATGAACTTAATGACGTACATTTATGAACTTAATGACGTACATTTATGAACTTAATGACGTACATTTATGAACATAATGACGTACACTTATGAACATAATGACGTACATTTATGAGCTTAATGACGTACACTTATGAATATAATGACGTACATTTATGAACATAATGACGTAAACTTATGAACATAATGACGTACATTTATGAACTTAATGACGTACATTTATGAACATGTAGGCGTACAATTAGAATGATTCCAGACAAAAAGAAAAGGACTGAAATTAGGTTTTAACTTTTATCATCATTTCTCAAACTGGTCAACGCTGATGGGATCTTTGATTTTGTTTCTTGAGAGACGACATCAACAAGATCCATTTTAAACGTTCTTTTGAAGAAGTCATTTCACATACGTCTTCACCAATGTGATTCTAGTATCTTTTGTTTGACGTAAAAACAGTCCAATTTCTCCCGAGTAACGAACCGTAGCTCTGTAGATTTCTTATGGGTGAATAAAACAGGCCCTATAGAAGAAGTCTTGTTGAACAGAAGAATGATCTTACGACAATCGATCCTATTAACAAAAGTACTGACTCTATTGCCTTGAATGGTTTTTATTCTTTTGTATAGACAAAGTTTAAATTTTTTATTTATTTTACGTTACACTGGAAGAAATAGGGAGTTGTTGACGCCAAGAGAATGAATGTCTGCAGCTTAACTAGAGCCCAGTGTGTGTATGTATGGAGGGGAGCTATAATTGTTTCCCCAGACATCCTATCTGTCTGGGTGGGCGATGTACTTACCAAACATCCTTTGGTTTACAACGGTTATGCTGGTAAAGGTTTGAGAAGCACTGGCTTATATCGATATGAACTAAACTAAATTTATAATTGATTTCATTGTTCACGGTATGTGTATCTATCATATTATTATGAAATTATGACAATATTTAAGACTAGTGTGTCTTTAAAACGATTTGGTAAATTTACATATTTTTTTTTTTAAATTTCAGGTTAACACAAAATCGCAATGAAGACATCACCAATTATCCTAAGCTGCTGTTGTGTTTTGGCCGCAGTTCTCACCGTCTGCTACTCAAAGCCCCAGTGGCGACCTCAAGGAAGATTTGGCAAAAGAACTGACCTCTCGAGCACAACAGACACAGACAAGCGGTCACCATGGCGGCCACAGGGTAGATTTGGGAAAAGAACTTTAGCAGGTAAATAAAGCATTCAATATTTTATTTAAAAAACAACAACAACAACAAAACGCGACAACATTGGCAAGAGATGGAGGGCAAATTTATTTCTACTAGATCTAGAGACATAACATTTATGCAAATCTAAAATTTTTCAAATCTGCAAAGAAATTTATTATTCGTGTTTGGAACCAAAGATATAATTGGTTCCTTCGCAGGCTAGCCAAAGGTTGTTTTCTTACTTTGTACATTGTTTTTGGTATCAATTTCTAATGGAAGATCTTGTGCCTGGTCTCCATTTATCTTATTAATTACAGATATTTTCTTTAATTAAAAGAGAATATAACAGAAAACAAGCAAAATATTACAAAATCCTTTTATAAGAACAAAGCTTCACTAAGGGGAAGAACTCTGGACTTAGAATATATCTCTGAATAATGTATAAGTTATTTTCCTTATTCCATATCTGATAAATTAATTCAATACCGATAATTAATTGATTAATTTTTTTTTTATTAATTCATGTATTGTTAGTTACAATAAATAATTGTTTAAAGTATCAACTTGATCGTATAATGCGTTTGGAAGAGAGAGTGTTAACAGTTATCTATGGCGACCAAACCTTACAAATGTAGCCATATTTGTGAATACTGAAGGATAAATTTCCCTTGCTGGTATCAAACAAAATAATTAATTACCAGTAATTATTGGCTAATTAGATATTTGTTTTAGTGATTCGTGTCTTGTCGAAGCCAATGTGCAAAGTTTTAACTTGATCTAAAAAAAGATCTGAGAAATAACGTGTACACACTTTTTACCAGACAGACAGAGTTGATATAAGCTGTGTCATGAGGTCTATTCATCTGAAAACATGAAATTAAATAAAACGTTGCCCATTTATGGTCAAGCTAGGTCAAGCTAGGTCAAGCTAGGTCAAGCTAGAATCTAATCCTTGTAAAGTTTTCACTATGATAGAGAAAAACAAAACTAACAGGAGATAACCTTTGTTGAACTTAGAGAGATGTCCAGAAATATCTCTGATTTGGTTGTTTAGGAGTGCCACACTGTTGGCATCGTGGTGAAGAGTTTTGATAAAGATGGCAAATTATAGACTTGTTTATAGGGATCTTATTCTAATTTAGAGGTCCAAGCATCTCTAAAACAGGCGCCTGATATGGATATGCTAATAAGTCAACTTCAACAACAAAGTAGAGGGTATTTCCGTTTGAAAACAGTTTAAAGGGTTCATGTGTTATGTATAAACATAAGGATACAAATGATAGATTTATATGTAGTAGGATTCGAAATCAACCGTGGCGTTAAGTTGTATCCATAGACTTATATATACTATATCTAGACTGGATGTGGAAATTTTTGTAACACTGCAAAAAATGTCGTGAAAATTTTGTAGAAAGTTGGATCAATGCGTTGTTTTGTAAAGTAGTTAAAAGAAGTAATTTTTTTTTTTCAACCCTAACCTATGTAACATATAATTTTATTTTTAGATCTAGATCTAGTAATTGAACTTTTCTAAGACAGAAAAGATTGATTGGGGTGACTCCCCTTAGAGTCTGAAAAAAGAGTTTACGTACATAAAAATCTATATAATATATAAATATGTATAGCTCTGTGAATCGATCAATCGCGGATAAGAATTTATTTCCGGTTTCCAGTCTAGATATAATATATGTCTATGGTTGTATCCTTCTGGTTACAGTACAGACTTAGAATTAACCATAATCGACACATAATAGGAATTTTATCGGAATATAGTATTGGGTTTCAAACTAAAAACAAACAAACAAACAAACAAACAAAAACCAACAAAAACAAATAAACAAGCAAATTAAAATTGATCTTGATGCTTCTTTTTTCTTAATAGACGAGTTAAGCGTGCCTTTCTTCCATACCCGGGAAATCCCGGTTGAAATGTTATTCACAACTAAAGACTTGGAGAACCCAGCATTCAGACCAGTATTGTGTACAGTCACAGCCGTCAGTGGTTACCCTGTTTGTGAAACGTAAGTCTTTATTTCAACAAATATTTTCAAAACTTTTAAATTTTACTTTCATTAAAGTCAATTCTTCAAGTTGTTTTTTTTTTAAATTTTGTTAAACAGAAAAATCAGAATGGCATAAGTGGATAAAATAATTGTTTTTGAAAAGCCTCCCCCCCTGTAAAAATGTTTCTCTCATTTTCTTTCTCCCAGTGTCTCTCTATCTCTCTCTACTACTCTCTCTCTCTCTGACTGATTTATTAATTTTCCTAATGAAGTGGAAGCAAAAAAAAAAGGACTACATTTTAACATGTAAGCTAATTACAATTACACTGTACATGAATTAAACACTGTACATGATTTAAACACTGTACATGGATTAAACACTGTACTTGAATTAAACACTGTACATGAATTAAACACTGTACTTGAATTGAACACTGTACATGAATTAAACACTGTACATGAATTAAACACTGTACATGAATTAAACACTGTACATGAATTAAACACTGTACTTGAATTGAACACTGTACATGAATTAAACACTGTACATGAATTAAACACTGTACATGAATTAAACACTGTACATGAATTAAACACTGTACATGAAATAAACACTGTACATGAATTAAACACTGTACATGAATTAAACACTGTACATGAATTAAACACTGTACATGAATTGAACACTGTACATGAATTAAACACTGTACATGAATTAAACACTGTACATGAAATAAAAAGTGCACATAAAATAAACACTGTACATGAAATAAACACTGTACATGAATTAAACACTGTATATGAATAAAACACTGTATATGAATAAAACACTGTATATGAATTAAACACTGTACACGAAATAAACACTGTACATGAATTAAACACTGTACATGAAATAAACACTGTACATGAGATAAACACTGTGCATGAAATATACACTGTATATGAATTAAACACTGTACATGAATTAAACACTGTACATGAAATAAAAAGTGCACATTAAATAAACACTGTACATGAAATTAACACTGTACATGAAATAAACATTGCACACGAAATAAACTACAGCAATTAATTTTCCGAAAACGATACTGTTATCTCAGTTGTGTCCAAATATGTTTTGATAAAGCTAACATTTAGATGTTTAATAGCAAAAGATTTCTTTTCGATTAGTTGCGTTATGCTGATTACTATTCAGCCACAGCGCCTCCGACATATCAATGTATAACTTCGTCAAGTTTCTATAAGAATCACAATCTGGAATTGTGACAGCGATCCATGGGGTCTGTGGTAGGGTGGCTGAGTGGTACAGAGCTTGCTTACAGAGCTTAACTTATTTCTAAACTATGATTTTGTCGTTTTGGTGTTGGTGTAACGCTAAAGAAACTCATCAAATATTAAGAAGTAACATACTGATATTTAAAACTTTTTTTTCTTAGGATAACCCTAATGGGAGCATAGCGTTCGGTCGTTGTGCTGGCCTCATAAAACTCTCGTGAGCCGCCTGTCACAGAGACAGCACAACTTAATTAAAAACCCAGTTAAGAGTCTGAATTAATGCAATATACGCTAGGGTAACGAACATGCAGACATAAGACGTAGAATCTACATGACATTTAAGAAACTCTACATAGACAGTGAGAAAGTGGGTGGGAGCAAATATAGCTACAACAAACCTTCCACCAGACAAATAATACATTCAGACGGGTTGGGCTTAAATAAATTTATTTGAGCTGCTCTGTGTCAAGTGTCATAACTCCAAGTTAGCGATAGCGGGCTGCCAGGGCTCGGAGCGAATGTTTATCGGAGCATGGCGAGTCTCAGGACCTGACAACTATGAGTGGCACGCTATCCGCAAATTGTAGTTTGATTGGGACAGAAATATACAACTTTCTCTCTAGCCTGAGTCTGTAATGTTTTCTTTGTAGAATTATTTTTATAGCATTACTCTATCTATCTATCTATCTATCTATCTATCTATCTATCTATCTATCTATCTATCTATCTATCTATCTATCTATCTATCTATCTATCTATCTATCTATCTATCTATGTCTGTATGTCCTTATGTCTTTATGTCTGTATGTCTCTCTATCTTTCAGCTTTTATGTGGTAATCAGACTTTCTCCCCTTCTGTTGTCAGAAGTTGAAACCAACTATTTACTTTAGCGTTATGTTAGAAATAATTAGCTAAGCGATTGCTTCACAAAATAAAAAAATAAATCTGAAATAATTCTCAAAATTAGTTTTCAAAAATAATTTTCTAATTTTAAATTACCGTCACGATTTCAACATAAAATTTAACTTACAGTAGCTATGCGTTTTCAATTTTCTTTTCCAAAATCAGTTCTTCAAATTTTTGTAATACTCTTCATATTTTCTGTCAGAAAAAAAAATGTTACTATTGACACGACGATTGAAAATCTTTTCTTTGCAACTATTTTACAAATAGAAATTACATTCCGAGAGATGTGTAACTAAAGTGAATGTGGTTCATTGTTTTCAGCTGACTAAACAATAATTGAAACAAATGCCTTTGAGTGTAAAATAGTCGTTTTTGTTTTAATTCAGTTTCTATTTTCCTCGTCCACAGGGCATTAGTAGAGACTCGAGACACAGATGCCATCTTGGATTTTTAAGGTACAGCAGCCAGAGAAATGTTCACGTTTGGAGCCAAAAAATATAATTGGTTCCTTCTAGCCTCAGGCTAGCCAATTGTTGTTTTCTTACTCTGTCGTTTGGCTGCTGGGAGATTTTAAATGAATTCCATTTTTTTTTTCAATATTTAAAAACTGGAATTAAAATTGAAAATATTTGGAGACATTAGTAACTCATTGGTTTTAATTGTATTTTGTTGCAAGAAAAGAGGTCAACAAAATGTATAATAGCTTAACCAAGCAGACAAAAAAAAGGATAGGAAATTGTAATTCAATATAACAGAACAAAATCACAGTTTTTTTCCGTGGCTTGGTTATTGAAAGTTTAAAATTTAGTATTTCAAATTGAAATAAAAAACACGATATAAAATCAATAGAAGTTATACAGTCTTGAAGTTGTCTTATTTATGTCTTGAAGTTGTCTTATCTATGTCTGCATGTGTTTGTCCAATGACACCTGCACTAATAGCTGCGAGGGTGTGAACTTAAGATCCTAGTGTATGAGACACATCTACCAAGTATGTGACACATCTACCAAGTATGTGACACATCTGCCAAGTATGAGACACATCTACACAAGATCTTTATCGAAGCTTTTCATTATACATCTAGAAATCATTAGAAATAATCAGACATCATCGTAAATTGCAAGAAATCATCATACATCATCAGAATACGCCAGAGATTAAAATGTAACCTATTTATCATTATCGCAGATCATCATCAGAGATCCTTATCGGGGATAATCGTGAGAGATTTTAATAAAAGTTCATAATCATCTTAAGAAATCCATCATCAGAATTTCAGAAATCAACAGAGATAGTCATAAATCATCACACATCTTCAGAAATCATCCTCATAGAGATTTAAAATAGATATTCATCTGATATCTTTGTCAGAGATCAACATCAGATATCTTTATTTAGGATCACATCAGAGATCTTTATCGGAGCTCATCATTTTCAATATGTATCATTAGAAATCATTAAAGATCTTTTTCAGTTATCATTATCGGAGATCAACAAACAAATATATTAAATATATAAAGGGTTTATGCTATAAAAAACGAGTGAGAGAGATTTATTCAGAAACGTTTATACAATACTACTACTATGCTGTTACATTTTCTGACACCAATTCTACTGTTACGATTATTAGTACAACTACCGCAGCTGCAACCATTTCTACTGTAGCCTGTATTCACTTGGTAAATCTACTTATCTGTCTACTTTAAAGCGATTTTATGTTTACAAAGCTTATATCAATTCACTCTGTCTGTCTGTCAGTCTTTACGGTAAAAGTTTGTACACTTAAAGTGTCCCACATCCATTCTCTGATTAAGCTGAAATTTTGCACAATTATTTCCTTTACCCGAAAACACATGAATCAATAAAAAAATCAACCAATTAGTAAATTAACTATTGGTAATTCATTATTTAGTTTTATATCGTGAACAAGGGACAGAAATTGTACTTGATAGATGTGGTGGTATAAGTTGAATTAGACTCCTTGAGGACTCTTGAGCCCTGAGTGAACTTTTTTTTGTATGCATTTAAAACAATGATTATGAAAGCATTCCCTAAGATAGGCTTAACCTCTCGTTCCTTGTCCCAGCTGATCCACAGAGCAGATCAGAGCGCAGTGAGAAAGCTAAAAGCTAAACAAAAACAATAAGTACAAATATTTCTAATCACACAGATGTACTATGTCTAGAGCTATGATACATACAATTACATGAATGATCGAAACTAATTGATACAATTACACTTAACATAAACTTTGTTTTTTTATAAGGGTAATCTTTAATTAAATTTCCGTAGAAACGAATGTGCAAGACTAACTTAATATCCATTGTATTTGATAAGAAACCATTTATTCAACTCCTATTTTGTCAAATTCTTTGCATACGCTTCGATTGCCTCAATATTTCTCAGCTAGAAATTGAATTCTCGAGCCTTATGTTGGCTGTGTCCAGGAGAAAAGAAATCAATTTGAAAAAAAAAAAGATTTTGATAAAAACAATGGAAACTATTCTCTTCCAGATATCATGCAATGATTCTTTAGACATACTAGAGTGCTTGTGGAGGTAGTCAATGCTTTTAAACACATTTTTAGGAGAGATAACATTCATACTATTCAAGTCTATTTGGATGGTTTAAGAAATACATTTCATTCTTCCATGTTTTTGTCTTTGAAAAGAGGAAACAAAATAGATCAAATGTAAACATACATTTGTAATTGCTTCTTCTTCTTTTTTTTTAAGCCGCCCCCGAAAGGGCAAAAGACTCTATTAGTTTTGTGTGGTTTGTCCGTCCGTCCCGTTTAGATCTCGTAAACTAGAAAAGATAGGGGAAATCCGACATCCTAATATTTTAAACCATTCAAAGTTCTGATGCAACGGCTACTTTTTTCTTTTCTAGAAGCGAAAAATATCATTTTTAAAATCAAGAATGCAAGCAGGGTTTTTTTTCATAAAAATACACCATTTTTACAACTATTCACTATTAATGGTAACAAACACTTGAGGCTATTTAATAAGGTAGATGACATTTACTATATTTTAAACAAATTTATGCAAATGGTTAAAGAATTTTTGTCAAAAATTATTTTTTTTTTACAATTGTATTACAAAGTTAAGTAAGTTCTTTATACTAATTACTAGAATTACAAAAAAAATGTTTACTTTTTTTAAGGAGAAAAAATCTATTTAGTATGCATGTAAGTGGAACATAATGTAAAACAACAACTAATAAGGAGTTTTTCATAATTATCGCGTAAACTGCGGAGCATGCATATAGACACGGAATACTTAACTACATGAATTTATTTTTTTTTGGACAGAAATGTTTTTTAATTTTCTTGAGGCTTTTACTAACAGATTGAACCTTTACAAAACAATTAGATAATCATTATAAGACATCAGATAGGCCAGGTTCACATCTAACTCCACATTCACTTTCACCTATCTCTTGTCTGCTAGACCGTTGGGGCACCACACAAGAACTGTTAACCTTCTTTCTCCATTATTCTCTGTCATTTGCCTTTTGATAGAATTTCATTCGGATATTCTTTCTGAAAATATTGAAACCTGCCTTTTAACTACCTGGGTGGACCACCTCGAGGACCGATTTTGAGTTTGTGTTTGAACCGATGTATCCCATGCTTATCAAGACAGATGAACCGATGTGTCCCATGCTTATCAAGACAGATGAACCGATGTGCACCATAAAATCATTTAATATACAGATTTTAGTTACAAAATAATTAACATTTGTAGCCTTTGTAGGGTTAAATCCAGAGCCACTGTTGTATATTACGAGCACACTATAAGCAGACAGTTGTAACCATGTAAAATACTAGAACACATAATATGTAGCAACATCATAAACCACTTAGACAAACAAAATGTCCTCACACCATACCAACATGGCTTTAGGAAATATAGATCATGTGAAACACAACTAATAGGACTAATTGATGACTTTTCTAAAGGTTTAGATAATAGTGAACAAATAGATGCTATCTTACTAGATTTTTCTAAGGCTTTTGACAAAGTTCTCCACCATATTTTGCTTAAAAAATTAAAATATTTTGGCATTAATGGTTCACTGCATCAGTGGATTAAAGTTTTTCTGATAGGGAGAGAACAAACTGTAATAATAAGTGGCTCTAAATCAACACCGATAACAGTAAACTCAGGTGTACCTCAAGGAACAGTCTTGGGTCCACTACTATTTTTAATTTACATAAATGATTTACCAAATTGCATTACTTCAGGAACAAAAGTCAGATTATTTGCAGACGATTGCATAATATATGGAACAATTAAAAAAAACACAAGACACAGATATTTTACAAAGAGAATTAGATGAATTACAGAAATGGGAATCAAATTGGAGCATGTCTTTCCACCCAGAAAAATGTCAGTTGTTAAGAGTAACAAAAAAACTAAAACAAATTAATTCCACTTATCTTATTCATGGCAAACCAGTAACACAGACTAAAAACGCAAAATACCTAGGTGTTATAATAAATGAAAAATGTCATGGAATCCACATATTGATGAAACTATAAAAAAATCAAACAAAGAATAAGGATTTATTAAAAGAAATTTCTATAAATCAAATAGAACATTTAACCTTGGTTAGGCCAATAAAAGAATATGCATCCTCTATTTGGGACCCCTCAACTCAAGAAAACATTAAGAAACTGGAACAGACACAAAATAGAGCAGTGAGATTCATAACAAATGAGTATTCACATTTGACTAGAGTAACACCTATAGTAAAATCACTAAATTTAGAAAGCCTTCAGGAGAGAAGACTCAAAAGTAAAGTAGCAATTATACATAAAACACTGAACCATAATCTTCAAATACAAAAAAAAAATTTAATAAAATACTCTGAAAGACACAAAGATAAAGCCAGGGCAGAATTTAAGTCATTGGTTAATATGCATGACTAAATGCATGACGCGTAGGACTTAATCGTCTTCTTTTTTGAAGTAACGTCTGTATTATATAAGATAAGATATCTGTAAGCTAAATTTAAAGTATTGTCGGTGAAAATTCGAAAATTAATTTAAATACAAAAAGTGAAGTTGCTGATCCGTCAAAGTATGGATTTGTTTCTCTATTGTGGGTGTCCCTTTATTGTGGAGGCTCCTTTACTGCCCTCCCTTAAATCCGGCCCTGTGTACAGTACTCTACTTTGGTTCATCTAATTTTAAAAGGGAATAGAAGGCTAATGAAGCCTTAATATAGTGTATAAATACTTACATAAATATACCGTTTCCACATCGCGGGTGGTTCTAGAACACATCTCACGCGATAAATGAGAAATCGTTGTATCCCCAAGTTGATAGCCGGTCCTTGTTTTGTAGCTCCAAACAGCTATTACAACTAAACCGATATAGGTGCATTCTATTTAAATGTAGTAGCTATAAACAAATTGAACCAACTTCTTTCTTGAAGAAACCAGAGATTACTTTTATTAATACTATACACAGATTCAACTTGAGATGAGATCTAGATCTAATTGTAACAAATTGAAATGCTATTTAAACACAATTGAACTCACTACAAATACATATCTCCTCTGTAAATACACGTCTTCACTTCAAATACACGTCTTCACTACAAATACACGTCTTCACTACAAATACACGTCTCCACTACAAATACACGTCTCCACTACAAATACAGGTTTTCACTACAAATACACGTCTTCAATACAAATACACGCCTTCACTACAATTACAAGTCTTCACTACAAATACACGTTTTCACTACAAATACACGTCTTCACTTCAAATACACGTCTTCACTACAAATACACATCTTCATTACAATTACACGTCTTTACTTCAAATACACGTCTTCACTACAAATACACGTCTTCAATACAAATACTCGTCTTCACTTCAAATACACGTCTTCACTTCAAATACACGTCTTCACTACAAATACACGTTTTAACTACAAATGCAAGTTTTCACTACAAATACACGTCTTCACTGCAAATACACGTCTTCAAGAAAAATAGACGTCTTCACTACAAATACACGTCTTCAAATACACGTCTTAACTACAAATACACGTCTTCACTTCAAAAACACGTCTTAACTACAAATACACGTTTTCAGTACAAATACACGTTTTCACAACAAATACACGTTTTCACTACAAATACACGTTTTCAGTATAAATACACGTCTTCAGTATAAATACACGTCTTCACTACAAATACACGTCTTCACTACAAATACACGTCTTCACTACAAATACACGTCTTCACTACAAATACACGTCTTCACTACAAATACACGTCTTCACTACAAATACACGCCTTCACTTCAAAAATACACGTCTTCCCTTCAAATACACATTATTATTACAATAACACGTTTTCAATACAAATACACGTCTTCATTGCAAAAACGTCTTCACTGCAAATACACGTCTTCACTACAAATACACGTCTTCACTACAAATACACGTCTTCACTACAAATACACGTCTTCACAACAAATGCATGTTTTTATTGCAAATACACGTCTTCACTACAAATACACGTCTTCACTACAAATACACGTTTTTACTACAAATACACGTCTTCACTACAAATACACGTCTTCATTACAAATACACGTCTTTACTTCAAATACACGTTATCATTACAAATACACGTTATCATTACAAATACACGTCTTCAATACAAATACATGTCTTCACTGCAAATACACGTCTTCACTACAAATACAAGTTTTCACTACAAATACACGTCTTACTACAAATACACGTCTTCACTACAAATACACGTCTTCACTACAAATACACGTCTTCACTACAAATACACGTCTTCACTACAAATACACGTCTTCACTACAAATACACTTTTTCACTACAAATACACGTTTTCACTACAAATACACGTCTTCACTACAAATACACGTCTTCAATACATATACATGTCTTCACTGCAAATACACGTCTACACTTCAAATACACGTCTTTACTACAAATACACTTCTTTATTACAAATACACGTATTCACTGCAAATACACGTCTTCACTGCAAATGCACGGCTTCACTGCAAATACACGTCTTCACTGCAAATACACGTCTTGAGTACAAATACACGTCTTCACTACAAATACACGTCTTCACTGCAAATACACGTCTGCACTAGAAATACACGTCTTCACTACAAATACACGTCTTGAGTACAAATACACGTCTTCACTGCAAATACACGTCTTCACTACAAATACACGTCCTGAGTACAAATACATGTCTTCATTACAAATACACGTATTTATTACAAATACATGTCTATACCATAAATACACGTCTTCACTGCATCACCTCTCCCATTCAACTCTCCCCCACCTGACTTCTTAACAAAAATTATGACAGACCAGCTTATGGTTTCATCTTTCCATATCACCAAAAACTAACTTTTCTCTTTCCTCGTTGTTACCTTGGAAACAAACGCATACACTCCAGAGCACTCCGCCGTCCAGTAACGTTAGCACCTAGTAACTCTTCCCATCATTCCTTTCGAAATGTCACATTCAAATAAATCTATCAAACAGGATGTATTTCTCGGCCCCAAATTAGCTCCCACCAAAAGGAGCAGCTTTACATCTACTGCGCTTGAGGACTAATGGGTGCTTCCATTATTCCCTAAGGTCAGTATAGATACTATAGTTTTATATGCACATCAGAGGTTCCTTGCATAGCCAAGCGACCTCTTTTCTCTTCAGACTTGTGTATTAAACTGTTATCAAACCTCATTCTGTTTTATATTCATTTATTCAAAATTCCATTGTAGCGTCATGTAGGATTTGGCGACTTCATCTCTAGTTGGCAAGGCACTAAAATTAATTTAGCTTAAAATATTACAATATTTTTAAAAACTTTTTAGTTACATTGCTGGTTAAAACTGGATTCTAAATGTCCCATAGTCCATTTTAGTTCTATAGCCACTGACCCATTGTAAGTCTAGTCCAAAATATAGTCCATCCTCTAACGTCATTTTAAAACTGCAAACACACAACTTATCTTATATCTTCCCAATATAGAAACAAAAATTAAAAGTTAGATTATAATTTAAATAATTAATAGTTAGTTCATAAGAAGTTACCTAGTTATTTGTATTAAATATTATTATAAAATAATGCAAGCGCTCTATCCTATAGGGCTTGTGTGGTTTGTGAATCTAAACACAAATCATCACTTTATATAAATCAGCACAGCACGTTTATGTCAGAATGGCATCTATGCACAAAGTTAGGCCACATATACACAGCTACACATGTACACAGCTACAAATATACACAGCTATACATATACACAGCTTCACATATACACAGCTATACATATACACAGCAACATACACACAGCAACACATGTACATAGCTACACATATACAAATTTATACATGTATACAGCTATACATATACACAGCTATACATATACACAGCTACACATATACACAGGTACACATCTACACATGTTAACAGCTACACATATACATATGTATATGTATATGTATAGCCTATACATATACACAACTACACATATACACAGCTACATATATACACATCTATACATGTATTCAGCTACACATATACACAACTATACATGCGCATAGCTACACATATACACATCTATACATATACACAGCTACACATATACACATCTATACATGTACACAGCTACCCATATACACATCTATACATGTACACAGCTACACATCTACACACAAACACAGCTAGTTTTAAATAGAGCAAATTATAATCATATATATGGGCCAATTTCCTAAATATTGGTCGGGTGGTAGCTGAACTTTAGGCATTACCCAAAGCTTGTATTTATAGGGATCAAGTCATTTTCTCCAAATATGTTCATAATAGAAAAAAAAAGAAGATCTAGTTATCGACCTTGTCTTCCAATAATATCCATAATAAATATAACAGTGCTAGTATTTTGATCTTAGTTTCATGACATCAGTACGCCTTCTTGGTTATATTTGTTTGTTTGTTGTTATTTAAATGAGTCCAGTTCAAAGACAGAATCAATGTGTCCACCTGGTGATTAAGCTCATCAACTTCCACGGCCTCTTGAAATGTATGGACACCCCTACAGATGAGAACGGCGAGACAAACTCCAGGCTATTGGGAAGCTGCTGTTTGAGCTAATGAAATGGAAAACCGAACGTCACTGATTGCTGGCTGCTTTCTCAACAGGCACATAGAAATTAGTTTAAATACAGAGCGCTATTAGCCAGTAGCTGAAGTGTAATATAGTAGCAAAACAAGAAATAGAGACTTGATCTCATTTAAACTTACATCTATAATTTTTTCACCATATAAATGCTGGATATTCTCTTTTATGTCGGCGAAAATTCAATTGATAAAATGAAATATATTCACCATCTTTATAAGTATACAATGGTTTAGCTTTTATTTTTACAGTGGCGTAGCTAGGAATTTGCCATCATTTGGGGTACTGGGGGAGGGGGGGCTTGGCCTCTTTGAGACCCCTTCATTTTGCGTAATATTTTATATTTAATGTAAAAACTTTCATTTTGGGGACCCCTTAATTTGAGGCACCATGGCTGCTTACTGCTGCATTGATTCATGTTTTATCATTGACACCAAATAACCGTGCAAGGTTTCAACTTGATCCGAGAGTGGGAATAAAGTGAACAGACAGGCAGACAAACCGAGATGATAAAAGTTTGTAACAAGTAATAGAAATAAGAATACTTAAAAAAAAATAAATCCAAGGGAAAGAACACCTTACTGCAATTTTCTGAAAACACAGGGTTTAGCTCCCTTTCTGCTACATAAAATAATATAAATTATTTAGTACTAGATCTAAATGATAACTGATTATTTTCGGATTGATTCGTGATTTGTCATCGACTATTAATAGTTAAGCAAATAGGGAAGTTCGTGCTAGAACGTGTCAAAACGTAATAAGTGTATTAATTCCATATATACATCTACATCTCTCATTAAGTGGTATTTTCCCCCCCTTAATTCGATATTAAACAAAATAATTAATCGCCAACAATTACTTTACTAATTGGTAATTTTTTAATCGATTCCTGTCTTCAATGAATATTGTGCTAAAGTTAAACTTTATCCGAGATTCGGAAATGGGAAAAAAAACAATTTTTAAACCAGACGGACAGATAGACAGACAGAGTGAGTTGTTATAGCTTTGTAAAAAAAATGTACTCGTCACGAGACAATATAAATGTTGTCTACGATTTAGTTGCAAGTTATCTCCTCTTTGTTTGAAATTATATTTTAAGATGAGGCTTACGTTCTTTAAGCAATACAAGACAGTAACACTAGGCCGGGAATAAGAGAAAGCGATATGGGGACATGTGGGTGAGAGTCGAAGATAGAGATGTTCCTCTATGGCAAACAAATGAAATACCTAGCTAGCGTTATGGGAGTTTCTTGTGTACAGAATACAGTGTTGACATGCTACGCTATAAAAATGTCATAGAAAAATGTTTGTGCAACTTTCTGAACGGCTCACATTTTCTAAGCTCCTTTGTTTGTTGCTCAGTTTTGTTTGTGTTGAACTGGTTAACATTGAAGTTTAAGTTATAGTCACCTAGTTTAGTGACCTCTAAAGTGTAGATCACCATCAGGTTAACATTGAAGTTTAAGTTATAGTCACCTAGTTTAGTGACCTCTAGAGTGTAGATCACCATCAGGTTAACATTGAAGTTTAAGTTATAGTCACCTAGTTTAGTGACCTCTAAAGTGTAGATCACCATCAGGTTAACATTGAAATTCAAGTTATAGTCACCTAGTTTAGTGACCTCTAGAGTGTAGATCACCATCAGGTTAACATTGAAGTTTTAATTATAGTCACCTAGTTTAGTGACCTCTAGAGTGTAGATCACCATCAGGTTAACATTGAAGTTTAAGTTATACTCACCTAGTTTAGTGACCTTTAAAGTGTAGATCACCATCAGGTTAACATTCAAGTTTAAGTTATAGTCACCTAGTTTAGTGACCTCTAAAGTGTAGATCACCATCAGGTCAACATTAAAATTTAAGTTATAGTCACCTAGTTTAGTGACCTCTAAAGTGTAGATCACCATCAGGTCAACATTGAAGTTTAAGTTATAGTCACCTTGTTTAGTGACGTCTAAAGTGTAGATCACCATCAGGTTAACATTGAAATTTAAGTTATAGTCACCTAGTTTAGTGACCTCTAAAGTGTAGATCACCATCAGGTTAACAGTTTATTGAAGTTTAAGTTATAGTCATATAGTTCTCGCAGCACTGGTGTGATATTTACTTTTGTAACAGGCAGTGGTTACGCCCTATAGTCATCGCAGTAATGGTGTGATATTTACTTGTGTAGCAGGCAGTGGTTACGTCCTATAGTCATCGCAGTACTAGTGTGATATTGACTTGTGTAGCAGGCAGTGGTTACGTCCTATAGTCATCGCAGTAATGGTGTGATATTGACTTGTGTAGCAGGCAGAGGTTAGGTCCTATAGTCCTCGCAGTACTGGTGTGATATTGACTTGTGTAGCAGGCAGTGGTTACGTCCTATAGTCATCGCAGTACTAGTGTGATATTTACTTCTGTAGCAAACAGTGGTTACGTCCTATAGACATCGCAGTAATGGTGTGATATTGACTTGTGTAGCAGGCAGTGGTTACGTTGTATACATCTACAGTCTCTGGCCATCACCTAAATTAAAATTTAACCTAACACTAATAGTCCAATATTTAAACCTGATGCTTACATATTACTTCCTAATGTGTCTTAAGACGAATAGATATTAATAAATGATATCGTTTTATCCCGTGCTTTTAAGAATGTGCGCTTATAATAGTGTCTCTAATTCAGTCACAAGAAGCACTGGCATCAATTCGGTCCAACACCAAGCCTTGTTTATGCCATCTCCCATTTACCTCGAGCCTGTCACACAAGTCCTGGGTTGGATTCCCATACTAAATGAAATATAGATGTTAAATGCTTTCTTGGAGGTTAAGCGAGTGCCTATTTAAATAATTCCGATAGCGGATTCCAGCGGTGGTTGATTTTGAAACCAGTACGATGCCAATGCTCATACATTCTCATCGTATGACCTCAAAACCATCCATTCGAATAACTTATTTTTGTTTTAAAAGTACGATCTTTACATTGGAATGTCTTTGCATTTAGATTACTCATTTTTGTCACACACTAAATTTGTCTTATTGGCTGGAGGGATGCCCACCAAGATGTTCTTGAACCCGGGGCCACGGGTACCTGGCTACGCCACTGGTCTAAGTCACATTTAATTAAGTAAAGTGGGACTAATAAGAAAAAGTTTGGTACCTCTGAGATGAAGCCGCTCGTGCTCTAGTGTGAGATCCATTGAGCCGGATCATGTTGTGACGTTTTCATTTTTTATCAGTATATTGTGATTCTGTCAACAGCCCTCCCCCCCCCCCCCCCCCCAAGGTAAGCCGGCTTACCCATTAAGTCTCAAGTGTGGCCACTGAGACAAGCGGATATCTACTTATTCCAATGTAACGGTCGAATCACGGGGCACACCTGTATTAGAGGGATTGCTGAGTGGAGTAAACCTCTAGGTTTACCTAACAAAAAGATACACTCTTCAATTGAATACCAATGTAGACCAAGATTGGCTAAGCTCATTAGCTTTTCAAGGAAATTAGAAGAAGAAGAAGAAGATATTTTAACCCCAGTCCACATGTCCAGAAAAGAAGATATTTTTACCCCCAGCCCACATGTCCAGAAAAGAAGAAGATATTTTTACCCCCAGCCCACATGTCCAGAAAAGAAGAAGATATTTTTACCCCCAGCCCACATGTCCAGAAAAGAAGTAAGATATTTTTACCCCCAGCCCACATGTCCAGAAAAGAAGAAGATATTTTTACCCCCAGCCCACATGTCCAGAAAAGAAGTAAGATATTTTTACCCCCAGCCCACATGTCCAGAAAAGAAGAAGATATTTTTACCCCCAGCCCACATGTCCAGAAAAGAAGAAGACACTTTTACCCCCAGCCCACATGTCCAGAAAAGAAGAAGATATTTTTACCCCCAGCCCACATGTCCAGAAAAGAAGAAGATAATTTACCCCCAGCCCACACGATATTTTTACCCCTAGCCCATATGTCCAGAAAAGAAGAAGATATTTTTACCCCCAGCCCACATGTCCAGAAAAGAAGAAGATATTTTTACCCCCAGCCCACATGTCCAGAAGATATTTTTACCCCCAGCCCACATGTCCAGAAAAGAAGAAGATATTTTTACCCCCAGCCCACATGTCCAGAAGATATTTTTACCACCAGCCCACATGTCCAGAAAAGAAGATATTTTTACCCCCAGCCCACATGTCCAGAAGATATTTTTACCCCCAGCCCACATATCCAGAAAAGAAGAAGATATTTTTTTTACCCCCAGCCCACATGTCCAGAAAAGAAGAAGATATTTTTTCCCCCAGCCCACATGTCCAGAAAAGAAGAAGACACTTTTACCCCCAGCCCACATGTCCAGAAAAGAAGAAGACACTTTTACCCCCAGCCCACATGTCCAGAAAAAGAGATCGTAATCGAGCGAACTGAGCATGCTCGAGCTGGACTGGGTAATGTATTGTCATCTGATTACACACACACACTTACCCATATCCGCGTGACCAACAGAGTTATAACAATACGTTTTATCAGTGACTTGGAAGTAACAGACAACAAAACAGCAGTGGACATTTGTAGAAGTTTGAGGTACATAAAATTGAGACCCAAATGAAACCTGCCTAAGAAGAATTAAGTCGTCGGAGTAGACAAAAATGAAATTTAATCCAAATATGTAGGTTAGAGCTTGGTCTTTGTAAGCACTCTTATTTAACCTGAGACTCAAGACAGTCATTATGTTGCTTTATAGATTTTCCTGCATGCAAGAAATCACCAATTACTCTTAAATGTATGTTGAAAAATGACAATATAGGTATGTCACATGGGTCTGCTAAGCCATTAAAATATCGCTAACTTCTATAATTTCTGAATTGACAGATAGTCCTGTATCATTTAGTATGGTTGTTACTTGGTTTATGTTACTGTCCAGTAGTCTCTACAAGTTCTAGTCATTGTAACTATGACGCCACACTTGTTTCATGAATTCAGTGGTGCCAAAACATGTTCCAGTTTTATCGTTTTCTTGGAATTAAGAGATCCCAGAGCACTGGTCAACCTTTTGTTATTGTTTTATAATTCATAAAATTTATCATTTGTTGCACTTTTATAAAATAAACAAAGAAACATTATATATTATTTATTTGTATAAAGTAGGTAACAAATCATTAAATAAAAAAAACTAAGAACAATTTATTGATATAATGAGAGCAATAGATTTCATGGTCGTATGTCAGTCAGTTAACCATTACTTTGATCTATTAGAATTAAGACTGACGTTTTTAGTTTAATACATCTGATCGCCTAATTATTACATCTTGTACCGTTGTTCCGATGGTTAATAATCCACAGACTTTTAAATGCTAAATTTTTCTATTTGAAAAAGACCATTAAAATACATACATAATGTGTTTTATTCAATATAAAAGATCTATAGCTGTACTGAAAAAAGACATTGTGCTAGACCGAATTGATGATTTAAACTATCAATCAATATTTTATTGAGTTAGCCAATGAATCTGTCAGTTAAACATTTCTCTGGGAATCGTTGAGCAAATTTAATGAATCACTAACTAAATCAATCAATATTGTTGATAATTAAAAAAATACTCTTTTGAATTGAAAACCATAAACCTAATTTAAAACGTGTAAAAAGTACTTTGGTGGGTCACTAATATCTTTCATACTTCGTATTGGCTTCAAACAGTGCAGTGTGGGAATTTAGTCTTTTGGGATTTCCTGCGTCAGACCTGAAAGACATAAGGGAAATAAATACTTTCAAAAATATATTTTATTTTACAGTCTTATCTCCCTTTGAATGTGTGACATTTTCATAAGGAAATATAAATATGCTAGTCGACCGGCGGCGTAGCATACACGGCTATTTTGCAGGGCCAGCCTTAGGCCGCTGCAACCTAAGCGTCGCAGTGTGCCCCGCACTTTCATAGGACCCGCGCTAATTCTAGGTGTATAAAGTATTAAATTAAACCATTTTATAACTTATAATAACAGATCCTGTCGATTTACCAGGAGCTCCTGAAAATCTCCTGAAATTGCAAAATATACGAAAAGTCATGGAAATATCCGAAAATTATTAAAACCTTTTGAAAACTCATAAAAATCTCCTGAAATATATAGATAAAAAATAGTCATTTTGGGGTGTCATTCAAAATGGAAAACGCCAATCCTACGCACGATAAAAAAGGGCATTATGTAATACCCGTAATTGTGGAATCTAGTGAAAGAGGCTTTTCGAGACTCAAACTAATGAAGAATTACTTGAGGTCAACAATGCTTGTTGACAGCTTGAAACATTTGATAATTCCTGCTATTAAGCGTGATCTATGTAGGAAATAGAATTTCTATGATATACTGTATGACTTCGCTACACGCAAGACTCGTAAAGTAATTCTGTACATAGTAAAGAATGAATAAAATGCAAAGATGAATTTATTTTCTAATACAAACTCTTAATTCTCACTTATTATCCATATCCTACCCAAACTTGGCCCCGCGAAATCCTTTTCTCATAGGGCCCCACAATTGTTAAGTCCGACCCTGCTATTTAGTGACGGGTGAATACTACTTGTTCTCCCCCCCCCCCCCTCTTTATTTTTTCGCCTATAAAATTACGTGGGGTAACTCTAGTCCGTTCGACATGCAGAAATAAAAGAGGGATCTTTTCATTACTTGGTGTCTAAACTCTTGAGCCATGTATAGAAGTATATACATATATAGATTTTTTAAATGATTTTTTTTTACATTATCTCCCTTTTGTACAGCGTGTAACGAAGTGTTGCGCAAAGTAGGTTTGAATATCCTAATAAGTAAAGTTACATTGAGTTAGAGACCCTGATTTTCATTTCTAAATTGGACAAATATTGAATGAATACTCGTATTAGAAAGTAAAAGTAGTCTTGGCAGGTTCCTTTGTTTAAGCGACCTGCGAGCTTTATTCAGCCCGTAAAAATGTCTGCCCCGCTATGCAACCGCAAAGTTTTTTTCTCACTTGGTCTAGATTTATTTATTTTGTACAATTCCTCTTATCAGCTTGCACGTTTTTCATCATTGAAAAAAAAAACGTGGGTGGGTGGACACGGATCTTGAAAACAGGCATAAAGATTCTTTCAGAAATCGGACGGTTCAAGTTTATATTTGGCAAAAAAAAAAAATTACTAGTTAATTGTCCTCAACTGAAAAATCCGATTTTAAGAGTTATAATTTTTCAAAATATACTAATCTAATGAGTAAAATTTGGTCTGGAGGTTTAGACATTCAGAGTTTAAGGACATGTTTTTGTAGTGAGTTGGACATTTATTTTCCTTCATCTCAAGTTGATTTTGTGCATATTGTAATAAAAGCTATAATTAGTTTTGCTTAAAAAAGTTTATTCAATTTTTTTTCATGTTCTATAATTTAAAGTATAATAGACCCCCCCCCCCCCTACGCCTGCATCGATTAAGTTGTACCAGCGTGAGATAACTATAAAAGAACGACCGACCACATGACTGTTCCATAGCTAGGTACAGGCCTCTAACTTACAAAACAATGTCATAGTACCTTTGATGGCTACATATGACGTTTGTCTATTATTCCTAACATTTAGCAATGCATAGAAATAATATAACCCTAATATATACATACATATATATGCCAAAATAATGATGGACATAATATAAACATATTTCAAAAATTCACGAAGTCAATTATTTTGTAAAAGTCTACGGATATAATACCAGGCAAAAACATACATTCCTCAGCTTATATTTCCTAATACAGAACTCACTGACCTAAACTTAGATGAAAGATACAAGATGGTGACGAAGGTAAAGATGCAGATAGCTGTAATCAACAAGACGTGGAATGCAGACAGAAATGAATGGTGTTCTCTGCCAGCTGGACCTATTCAAACATCAAAAGTAAAACGAATTTAAAACATTCAAAATTTCAATCGTAAACAAATCACCTTCTCTCTCATTTGTAACAATGTCGTAAAACGTAAAAGTTGCCAAAATTTAAAAAAAATCAAAATATAAATGTTCAAAACTTAAATACAAATATTACAAAAGTATTTAATTTGAATTTAAATGAAAGATTAAAATGAGGCCAGGGGTGACTATGATTATAGAGTTGGACTACAAGCCCGATAGGCCTATGCTTACACTTTTCATTTTAGTTCTCTCAAGACTTCTTCTTTGTAATTATCCTAAGAGATGACTTCAAAGACAATTGGAAATCTAGGCCCATAGAAGCTCGCCTCCATCGGCCTGTTTAAAATAATGCTCTATTTGGGAGCAGTCCAAATAGATGTAATTTGTTACATTCCTATTTCCGGCTCGTATCCCAAGAGGGTCTGGTTAGATACGATGCCTAAGGCAGGAAAAATCTTTTATATTCCTCAACAGTAACACATTAGTCATGGAAGTGTCTACCAAAAAAACGGCTCCTTAAGGAACATAGTGACATGGCTGCTAAGGCTTTATTCCATTCCCGCCAGAGCGATGGACTTGGTCTTTAGACACCTAAGGGGAGGGAGTTTGTTTTTTTTCCTCTGCGTTTATCTAATTGTCTCCACGAACTAGCCTATACATCCGTGTAACACCCTGAGATTGTCTCAACTAACTAGCCTATACATCCGTGTAACACCCTGAGATTGTCTCCACGAACTAGCCTATACATCCGTGTAACACCCTGAGAGTGCTCCACGAACTAGCCTATACATCCGTGTAACACCATGAGATTGTCTCCACTAACTAGCCTATACATTCGTGTAACACCCTGAGATTGTCTCCACGAACTAGCCTATACATCCGTGTAACACCCTGAGATTGTCTCCACGAACTAGCCTATACATTCGTGTAACACCCTGAGATTGTCTCCACGAACTAGCCTATACATCCGTGTAACACCCTGAGATTGTCTCCACGAACTAGCCTATACATCCGTGTAACACCCTGAGATTGTCTCCACGAACTAGCCTATACATCCGTGTAACACCCTGAGATTGTCTCAACTAACTAGCCTATACATCCGTGTAACACCCTGAGATTGTCTCCACGAACTAGCCTATACATCCGTGTAACACCCTGAGAGTGCTCCACGAACTAGCCTATACATCCGTGTAACACCATGAGATTGTCTCCACGAACTAGCCTATACATTCGTGTAACACCCTGAGATTGTCTCCACGAACTAGCCTATACATCCGTGTAACACCCTGAGATTGTCTCCACGAACTAGCCTATACATTCGTGTAACACCCTGAGATTGTCTCCACGAACTAGCCTATACATCCGTGTAACACCCTGAGATTGTCTCCACGAACTAGCCTATACATCCGTGTAACACCCTGAGATTGTCTCCACGAACTAGCATATACATCCGTGTAACACCCTGAGATTGTCTCCACGAACTAGCCTATACATCCGTGTAACACCCTGAGATTGTCTCCACGAACTAGCCTATACATTCGTGTAACACCCTGAGGCTTCAAAGCTTTGCCAGACTTTAAAAAATACTAAACGAGGACCGACTTTACGCGGTCGTCTTATACTGACACGGTGATCTTACCCTGTTAGTATTTTGTAACTATTAAAAAAAAGTAAAGTTCTCCTTTCAGACCTTGTGGTCCATAGGGCAGATGATGTAAATTTCATCTGATTCTGTGGCCTATGGTTAACGAGGGTGTCATGTGGCCAGCACAACGACCAACCGCCTTTACTTTTCCCCAACTAACGTTAGGTACCCATTAGAGCTGGGTGGACTCAGAGACACCCGAAGATCCTGAAGTTAAAAATCCCAATCTTCACCAGGATTCGAACCCCGAACTCCTACTTGAGTTTATTTAACATATAATTTTATCTCTCTCTCTCTCTCTCTCACACACACGCACACACACACACACAGACACAGACACACACATACACACACACATAAATATATATATACTCTTAGATCTATATTCATAAACTTACCATTGACTTGCACATCATAGACATCGGAGAATTCTTTTTTGGCAAGTTCTTTGTTGACATCTTCCCGGATGGTTAGAATCTCAATGGAATTCGGTCCGAACAGTTTGTTGTAATTATAACGATCATCAGAAAATTTCTTTCCCAAGTCAGCATTGGGATTCATGTGATCTCCACGCTGATCCGACTGCCCTTGCATAGGGTGGTTGTTCCCGCCTAGTTTCTGAGGTCCGTGAGGCTGCCCCAAAGGGCGGTTGTAATTTTCATGTCTGCATGCTTGAATCAACTTCTTTCGATGAAGCCTCTGAGGCGTCATCGTGTTGTTAGGCTTATTCAGTTCCGACACGCTGGCTTCTTTTGCTTCTTTGATTTTACCGTCTTTCTCAAAAATGATGTATCCTATACGTGATATCTTAAGTTCCTCTTGTGCGGCCAGGGGCTTCATTTGCTCAGACGTGCTGTTCCTACCAGTGACATTATTTCTCAGACTCGTTGCATTCTGCAGCATTGACTGTAAATCTCGTCTGCTTCTCCGTGCTGCCTCTGCAGCAGCACTCGCAACTTTCTCTTCGGTTTTCGGAATCAACGAGTTTTGAAGATCAGTAGACTCGGGTGTCAACCTGGAATGAAACAGTGGTGCTTCTTGGGCCTTAAAGCTTATGACAGTATCCTGTCCATTGTCTTGTGTCAATCTGGAGTCCAGTTCTTCAGGTTTTAAGATGGCGACAATTTCCCGTCTAGTGTCTTCATCATTCACTTGACGATTATCGAAGTTGATGTTTTCTTTTACAAAGAGTTCTTCTAAAAATGGAAGCCTAGCCTTTGACTGACGTAATAACATCATGGCGCTTTGTAGCAAGTTCTCCGCGTTGCTCATTTTCGTAGGGTCCTCCATGCTCGTTATGGAAAGGTCTTTCATAGTGTCCAGCAGACGTGCAAAGGGCAACGTTTCACTCAGGATATCATTACGATTAGAGTCAGACGCTGCAGCTATATTCTCTTTTAGGGCAATGTTCTTGTTAGCAGGAGAGTTAGGTCGTCTTGTTGTTGCCTCTATTTGATGTGTTTTCGAAGCATCAGCTGAAGAATGTTTGGGCTTAGCGACTTCATTTTGTTTGTTTTCCAGTAAAATGTTGTCCTGAAAAAGGCACATTCAACATTGTTTTAGATATAAAAAGAACAATAAATAAAACAAATATTTAAAAATATTGCATCCAACCATGTGCGTTCAGGATGTTCAAGTCTTAAGCACTTACAATTTTGTCACAATGGATCCCAACTATGTATTTTACATTATATTAAGTCTTATAAACAATTCTAAGTTGGAATCAGAGGTCAGTGAAATGCACAACTTGCTATTTGTCCTTCTGCTAATAGCAGCTTCTGTGTTCCTAGGTTACACAGAATATAGTCTATTGTTATTCTAGAGCAATTTAATTTTCGTATCGGTTTTAGATAGTCTCGTACAGTGAGGCACCACCTTATTCGACCTGCGTGCCATTTTAATTTTCGGCACTATTGTCGCGGGCCATATCACTGAAAAGGTGCAAAAAACGAAACGAAATTGACCTGAAACAATTTTATTAGAAACCTGTGCATCTAGTACTTACATTGATCAATGGGACATTTGAAGTTTATCTTATTTTTTTTTTCTGAAACGCGTGTCGTTTATGTGGGCATCACTGGTCTAGAGTAATGTATTGACAGGAGCGGGTTTCACGGAGATAAGGTGATTACCGATGGAATAACTTCTAGACCACTTATTGACCAAAAAAAAATAGTATCCCTCTCTTAATATCTTGTTTGGGATACTTTGGTAGACTGTTACCGAAGCATCAGTTGTATTTATTCACTCCTCTAACATTTTGTTGTATCTTCCAAGTAAACAACTTTTTAAAAAAAAATTAATAATCAATCAAATTTTATGTAAACGTTTTTGAAGACAAGTTGTTTACAAAATGATGTTTATGTTGACAAGATTACTGCCTGGTCGTGTGGTATGAGCTCTAGATGTCTTTTCGATGGTTCCGGGTTTGAATACTGCAAACCGCCATTCCCCACCGCCCTGCGGAGAGTTTGGGCTAGAAGGAAGATTATCTACAAGGAACATCCGAAACATGTCAAACGTTTTACAAAACAATAGGACAGAATGTCATCAAAGATAGCAAAATAATTTGAGTCCATTTAGAAGTAGAAGACAATCATGCAGTCAAAAGAAGTGTCTTGCGCCTAATTGTACTATTTAAGATGACAAACTCTTGAGAAAATATATAAAACAACATGTAAAATCTTACTCCATTTTGTAAAAAGAATGTTTTTTAGAAAAAAAATAACTGTTTGTTTTAAAATTGTCAATCAACCATTGTTCCAACCTGTTTCTGCAGTTCAGTGAAAGGAACAAACTTGAGATCATGACTGATGTGGTCCTGACTCTCAACCTTCAAATCATTCAGATTGACACCTACAAGTAGAGAACAAAAGATGAATAAGAAATGTTCGAATGAGCCTCAGTGTATTGTTGCGATTTATGGGGAGATTATGCAAAGGTCATATGTTACTGTGACCCATGGTTAACGAGGGTGTCATGTGGCCAGCACAACGACCAAACGCCTTTATTTTTCTCCAACTAATGTCAGGTATCCAAAAGAGCCCAAAGATCGCAAAATTCAAAATACTAGTCTTCTCCAGGATTCAATGAACATGCCTATAATTTTGTTTTGTTCAAATGAATGTTGAAACCTCACCGATTAAAAAAAAATAAGCTCAATCTTTGTTTAAATATATATATAGAGAGAATGAGAGATAAAGAAAGAGAGAGGGAAATAGATAAAACGAAGAGAGAAAAAGAGAGAAAACATGCCCACACGAGAGAGAGAAAGAGAAAGGGAGATGGAAAAAAGCGAAAGAGAGAAAGAGAGAGAAAGGGAGAAAAAGAGAGAGGGAATGAGAGATAGGGTGAGGGAGGGAAAGAGAAAGCAGAAGATAGAAAGAGAGAGAGAGAAGGGAGGTAGGGAGGAAAAAGAGAGACAGAGGAAGAGAGAAGTCGAGAGAGAGAGAGATAGAGAGAGAGAGAGAGAGAGAGAGAAGGTAGGTAGGGAGGAAAAAGAGAGACAGAGGAAGAGAGAAGTCGAGAGAGAGAGAGAGAGAGAGAGAATGGAGTTGTATCTGAGCTATTGATATGTCTATAATATATAGATGTGTTGATTCGCTCTAAGACAAGTTTATATTTGAGAGTAACGCAGAATGAGTAATTGCAAAAAGAAAATACAACTGATTTGGAAGCTTTAAATAGTTTATTGATACGTTTCTATGGCGGGTTTCCCAGGAGGATTACAAGTCACGTTGTAACAGATCGTCACCTTTCCCCTCACACGCCCATTCAGGAGACAAAGTATACACACCATGAGTACAATGGCGGGAGAATTGACTACCTTGTGGGAAAATATGTACATTTTTTTCCGGCTTGTGTAAGAAAAGCAGGACCACGTGACCGTTTTTTTTTGGGGGGGGGGGGAGATTTAATATCGCTAAGTAAAACCTTTCTAGCTGGCTTTATTCTTTATTGTTTATCAAATTCAATGTAGAAAGGTTCATTCAACCGATTCAGACTTCAGACTGCGGATTTAGATTGTCCTCGTGGTACTAACAAAACTGGACTATTGGTGCAGGTTGTTCTGATCTTGATGCAGCTTGGTGTCGGATTTACCAGCTAGCACGGTTAGAGGACAGAACTACTGTAGACCTGCCATTTAGAGGCTACTTTGAAATGTATTTCTCTCACACGAATATCCATCCTGGCAGTGTAACAGCACACAATTTACAGTA
The DNA here is from genome assembly GCA_036873155.1 of Biomphalaria sudanica. NCBI lineage: Eukaryota > Metazoa > Mollusca > Gastropoda > Planorbidae > Biomphalaria > Biomphalaria sudanica. Next base: position 559,052 of record JAZGLO010000042.1, read on the forward strand.
ATAATACTTCGCAAATCTTTGATATCTCAAGACACTGTTTTAGTGAACACAGCTAAAGGAAGCTACAAGCCACTGTCTTTCAATAGAAGAAATATCTATACTAGCAAAAATGATTTCTAGATCATGATTGATAGTATAAATAAGGTACACATTCAAAACTTGCGATCTATTGGGCCGAAGATGTAAAGCTTAAATGTTCTCTGACTGTCGGTAAACGAGGGTGTCATGTGTCCAGCACAACGACCAACCGCCTTTACCTCCCCAACATATGTCAGGTTCGATTAAGAATTCGAGGTACTCATGGAAGTGATGTTAGAAACTGCACTTTTTGGGAGATTCGAACTCTAGACCCTCGGTTCAGAAGCCAATTGCTCTAATGCTCAGCCACCACTCTATTTGATGATACTAAAAGTAAATAAATGAAACAATTAACATATCTTATACAATTATTTGAAATTGTATACTACTGATTGATTGATCGTATGTGCAACTATAAATTGAAATTGTGTGCTTATTGGGAAAGACGAAGCATATAGTTTGAAATCAATTACAAGATTGGGAAATAACAGACTAAGTAGATAGTTTGAAATCAATTACAAGATTGGGAAATAACAGACTAAGTAGATAGTTTGGAATCAATTACAAGATTGGGAAATAACAGACTAAGTAGATAGTTTGAAATCAATTACAATATTGGGAAATAACAGACTAAGAAGATAGCTTGGAATCAATTACAAGGTTGGGAAATAACAGGCTAAGTAGAAAGTTTGAAATTAATAACAAGATTGGGAAATAACAGGCTAAGTAGATAGTTTGGAATTAATAACAAGATTGGGAAAAACAGGCTAAGTAGATAGTTTGAAATTAATAACAAGATTGGGAAATAACAGGCTAAGTAGATAGTTTGAAATTAATAACAAGATTGGGAAATAACAGGCTAAGTAGAAAGTTTGAAATTAATAACAAAATTGGGAAATAACAGGCTAAGTAGATAGTTTGAAATTAATAACAAGATTGGGAAATAACAGGCTAAGTAGATAGTTTGGAATCAATTACAAGATTACAGATGTCAGCGACATATAAAGCGGCTAGAGATTTTATGTTAGTAAAAGAAGCATTTCAGAAGAACATTTTGTCCTACAGTTATTGAGTATGTTGAATTCTGTCTTGGAATCCTGCAACTACATTTTTAGTATAATGATACAATCTTACTAGGCTCCATTAGTCCGTTTTGACTGGCCGAAATACCATGACCATTACTGGCGACCTGTGACTCAAGTTGACCAGTTCCTGAAAGTAGTCCATCGTTTAGTGTGGCGCCTGCTTGCCCATATTTGAATTTGTTAGAGAGTAGTGTCTGCAGCAGAAGTCTCCTGAATGGTAGAGACAGGGGAGAGGGTTAATGAGTTCATTTCTGTCCAACCTTTCAAACAGCGCTCCAGAACATGCAAAGTAGAAACTCATACCTTTTAATACAAGAGTCACAGATATAACTCCCTTTCTTCACATTATCTTGGCAACACACACACACACATACATTTTCTCTCTCTCTCTTTCTCTCTCTCTCTCTCTCTCTCTCACATAACACTCCTCTTAGGATGCACGACGTGATAATAAGGCGACTGAAGGCGCTATTTTTTAAAAAGTGACAGAAAAGTATTTACATAGTAGTAAGAAATCAATGAAATCTTGCAAAATTGCTTTGTAACCAATTTCAAAAATTCAATAATTAGACTTCGTTTATTAGTAGGACCTTCCCTATTGTGCTCGCTAGAAGCGTTTGTAAAAACATCAATCAAAATGTTCTTATAAAGAAGACTCTTTACATCTCCGCTAACCTGATTTTATCCTCTTTCTCGCGTCAGAATTGTCAGGTTTCTCTGTCTTGTTCTATTAAATGATTTGCGTAAAACCGGCTTGCTACTAGACGTCTTGATGAAATTGTTCTTGCTACGTACTTCTGTTCTAAGAGCCTCGAATGTCTTTATCCCTTTAATATCAGCACGTTACAATCACCTTTTTAAATGTAATTTAACATCGCACGTTTTACAATGACCGATAATGCGCTACATACGCCAAGCGAATGCATTTCTAAAGCTCAGAACCCAGGAAAACGCTTAGCTTCGGAGTTGGAGTCCCCACCTCATTGTTGGATAATGGATGGCTAACATAATTTTTTTTTAGCCATTTGGGGTTGGCGTCACAAGGGTTGAGAAACACTGATCTATTGTCTGTTTCTATTTACACTGCTGTTATAATCTTTTAAGGCACCATTAAAGTGGTTCTTGTTTATTGGACATTCGTACAAAGCACGGCAGTAATGCAAAGGTAGATTCTTTTACAGTAGAAAAAAAAAGCAAGCAAAAGTGAGTAATACTATAATAAAACCCCCCCACAAAAGTAGCAGATGTCGCTCTATATCTCTCTCACCTCGTTTCACTAACACCCTATTACTCTTTCTATCTCTCTCACATTGTTTCACTAACACCCTATTACTCTTTCTATCTCTCTCACATTGTTTCACTAACACCCTATTACTCTTTCTATCTCTCTCACCTTGTTTCACTAACACCCAATTACTCTTTCTCTCTCTCACCTTGTTTCACTAACACCCAATTACTCTTTCTATCTCTCTCACCTTGTTTCACTAACACCCTATTACTCTTTCTCTCTCTCTCAACTTGTTTCACTAACACCCTATTACTCTTTCTATCTCTCTCACATTGTTTCATTAACACCCTATTACTCTTTCTCTCTCTCTCTCACATTGTTTCACTAACACCCAATTACTCTTTCTATCTCTCTCATCTTGTTTCACTAACACCCTATTACTCTTTCTATCTCTCTCACCTTGTTTCACTAACACCCAATTACTCTTTCTATCTCTCTCACCTTGTTTCACTAACACCCTATTACTCTTTCTATCTCTCTCACCTTGTTTCACTAACACCCTATTACTCTTTCTCTCTCTCTCACCTTGTTTCACTAACACCCTATTACTCTTTCTCTCTCTCTCACATTGTTTCACTAATACCTTATTACTCTTTCTATCTCTCTCACCTTGTTTCACTAACACCCTATTACTCTTTCTATTTCTCTCACCTTGTTTCACTAACACCCTATTACTCTTTCTCTCTCTCTCACCTTGTTTCACTAACACCCTATTACTCTTTCTATCTCTCTCACCTTGTTTCACTAACACCCTATTACTCTTTCTCTCTCTCTCACCTTGTTTCACTAACACCCTATTACTCTTTCTATCTCTCTCACCTTGTTTCACTAACACCCTATTACTCTTTCTATCTCTCTCACCTTGTTTCACTAACACCCTATTACTCTTTCTCTCTCTCACCTTGTTTCACTAACACCTTATTACTTTTTCTCTGTCTCACCTCTTTCTTTCTTTCTCTCTCAGATTCACTCACATTTTTTTCTCTTTCCTCTTTCTCTTTAGTTTACATTTCATCCCTGACTTTCTCTATCGCTCTACTTTACTCGTTCTTCCTCTTTCTTCCGTTACACTCAATGTATCTCTCTCACTCTCTGCCCCTCCCATTCTTTTAGTTTTGCCGACTACACAAATGTCCGATACAAGTCATAACTTTATCGCCACATTTTGAGATTCTTGCTTATAAGTAATACCACTTAATGTCAAGTCAGTCCCAGTTAACAATCTACCCAGTGTTAAGATGTAAACAAGTCTATTGTGTTTTTCTTTCCCTCTAGACAGTTGATAGAGTGATCCTCGTTGATGTGCGCATAGGGTTCACCCAGCGGTGATGAGTGATAGGAGAGTACCTAGAGTCTAAAGATAATCTAACTAGCTTTATCAGCGAAATAACTGTCCTTTAAAAAAACATCAAAAAGATCTCTACATGCATCTTGTATCTCTATAAATTTTACTACTACTACTAGTATATTAAATATGAGCTTGTTGTTTGTTTTTCAAGACCGATGATCAGAAAGCGTTCATGGTCTCCCATGTGGCTACTACAAGATAGACTAGGGCCTTAGGCCAATAACTCTATGTACAAATAGGTCTATCTGGTGAACTAATACATTTTGGCAGACATATAGCTGTAGAATGCCTACATCTAGGTTACATAGGGGGAATAGCATTCTAAAACCATGTGCTACATAGGGGGAATAGCATTCTAAAACCATGTGCTACATAAGGGGAATAGCATTCTAAAACCATGTGTTACATAGGGGGAATAGCATTCTAAAACCATGTGCTACATAAGGGGAATAGCATTCTAAAACCATGTGTTACATAGGGGGAATAGCATTCTAAAACCATGTGCTACATAGGGGGAATAGCATTCTAAAACCATGTGTTACATAGGGGGAATAGCATTCTAAAACCATGTGCTACATAGGGGGAATAGCATTCTAAAACCATGTGCTACATAGGGGGAATAGCATTCTAAAACCATGTGCTACATAGGGGGAATAGCATTCTAAAACCATGTGCTACATAGGGGGAATAGCATTCTAAAACCATGTGTTACATAGGGGGAATAGCATTCTAAAACCATGTGCTACAAAGGGGGAATAGCATTCTAAAACCATGTGCTACATAGGGGGAATAGCATTCTAAAACCATGTGTTACATAGGGGGAATAGCATTCTAAAACCATGTGCTACAAAGGGGGAATAGCATTCTAAAACCATGTGTTACATAGGGGGAATAGCATTCTAAAACCATGTGCTACATAGGGGGAATAGCATTCTAAAACCATGTGCTACATAGGGGGAATAGCATTCTAAAACCATGTGTTACATAGGGGGAATAGCATTCTAAAACCATGTGCTACATAGGGGGAATAGCATTCTAAAACCATGTGTTACATAGGGGAAATAGCATTATAAAACCATGTGCTACATAGGGGGAATAGCATTCTAAAACCATGTGCTACATAGGGGGAATAGCATTCTAAAACCATGTGCTACATAGGGGGAATAGCATTCTAAAACCATGTGCTACATAAGGGGAATAGCATTCTAAAACCATGTGCTACATAGGGGGAATAGCATTCTAAAACCATGTGTTACATAGGGGGAATAGCATTCTAAAACCATGTGCTACATAGGGGGAATAGCATTCTAAAACCATGTGCTACATAGGGGGAATAGCATTCTAAAACCATGTGCTACATAAGGGGAATAGCATTCTAAAACCATGTGTTACATAGGGGGAATAGCATTCTAAAACCATGTGCTACATAGGGGGAATAGCATTCTAAAACCATGTGTTACATAGGGGGAATAGCATTCTAAAACCATGTGCTACATAGGGGGAATAGCATTCTAAAACCATGTGTTACATAGGGGGAATAGCATTCTAAAACCATGTGCTACATAGGGGGAATAGCATTCTAAAACCATGTGTTACATAGGGGGAATAGCATTCTAAAACCATGTGCTACATAGGGGGAATAGCATTCTAAAACCATGTGCTACATAGGGGGAATAGCATTCTAAAACCATGTGCTACATAAGGGGAATAGCATTCTAAAACCATGTGTTACATAGGGGGAATAGCATTCTAAAACCATGTGCTACATAGGGGGAATAGCATTCTAAAACCATGTGTTACATAGGGGGAATAGCATTCTAAAACCATGTGTTACATAGGGGGAATAGCATTCTAAAACCATGTGCTACATAGGGGGAATAGCATTCTAAAACCATGTGCTACATAGGGGGAATAGCATTCTAAAACCATGTGCTACATAGGGGGAATAGCATTCTAAAACCATGTGTTACATAGGGGGAATAGCATTCTAAAACCATGTGCTACATAGGGGGAATAGCATTCTAAAACCATGTGTTACATAGGGGGAATAGCATTCTAAAACCATGTGCTACATAGGGGGAATAGCATTCTAAAACCATGTGCTACATAGGGGTAATAGCATTCTAAAACCATGTGTTACATAGGGGGAATAGCATTCTAAAACCATGTGTTACATAGGGGGAATAGCATTCTAAAACCATGTGCTACATAGGGGGGATAGCATTCTAAAACCATGTGCTACATAGGGGGAATAGCATTCTAAAACCATGTGCTACATAGGGGGAATAGCATTCTAAAACCATGTGCTACATAGGGAAGGGGAATAGCATTCTAAAACCATGTGCTACATTGCTACATAGGGGAAATAGCATTCTAAAACCATGTGCTACATAGGGGGGGAATAGCTACATGTGCTACATGGTTTTGTCATTCCATTTTAATTTGATTTTGTTTTAATTTGCACGACAACAAACGGAGACAGTTGCTCTGCTGCACAGAAAGCACGACGTGAAGCGATATGAATTGAGATTTGTCATTTTACTGATATACTGTACCAATTAGAATGTAGGCTTATATATTTATTAAGTACATTATCTCATGTCTTGATGTCGAATGTCAAAATGCAAGGGGCCCCCCAAAGAGGTCTATCCCCCGGGCCCCCAAATACCTAGCTACGCCCCAGTTCTCGAGTATTTATATCTAAGTCTTTGCGTAACTTTGAGTTTAGATCTAGATATACATTAAAGATTTTAGTATAGATCTAGATTATTCTAGATCTAGAACTATTCGACCATACTCACGCCTGGTTTTTCGTTGTGTCGTCCGCTTTCTCTGTACTCATCTGTGGAGGATCATCAGTCCAGGCTGTTCGTGGTTCATCCCCAGAGCAGAGGTGAGGCGGAAGGAACACAGCTAGAAGCAGAACTACTCGGAGAGTTGGCAGTCTGTGACTTATTGGGCATTCGGGCAACATGGTGAAGTTAATCTAGTCTAGATTATTTCCTTGCTAAACTCACCTGGTTTAACACACACTCTGAACTAAAGCACTAGGCTACAAATAGGCAAACAGCTCAGTAAAAGTTTTTGATTTTTTCAAATCGTATTTTCCTATTTTTTTTGTAATAATAAACTTTTAACTGAGTCTGAGCGATACCAATGTGAATTTCACCTACTTAGATCTATAGAGAAAAAAAAAAGTGGTGTGTAGACGTCATCAAACTTAGAAACAACGCTGAACGATTCTGTTTGAATTTCAAGTTGGTTTGAAGAGTATTGTCAAATTGGATCTTCATGCATAGGTCAAACATTAAAACTAAATATACAAAAAGGAATTAGTTTCGAATATTTTTTTTTCAGCAAGCGCTGCATTGGGGCTAAATGTAAGCCAAGTTTGTGAAAGGAAAAAAACGAGAAGAAAACCTAGATAGACCCTCAGTGGACAGTGGCTTTGTCTGCATTAGGTGTGGCGAAATATTCAGGTCGCAATTAGGCTAACGTAGTTACATGAAATACTGCACTCATCTTTAATCATCGGAATCGAAGACAATGCCAAATTATTGTTATTATTATTATTATTATTATGTTAGAAATGAACGAGTAGTCATTCTCTGGCGCTGTCAGGGTCGAGTTTCACTAAAGAGAAACAAAATTCATTGTAGTCCCTTTAACAGTTTTCACTGATGAATTTTCTGGTGATTTTGCAGGTCTGCAGCAGTACCGCCCTCTGACAGGCAACGAGGATGTTCCCAGGAATGTTAAGGATCTTGAAGGTGTCTGTGAGGTCAGTTGTTATTATCTACTTGGTTAATATAACAATGGGGTATATTGTTATTTTGGACAATTTCCATAGACGCTTAATCTCCAAGCCTAGGTTCCTATATTTTCTTTGTTTTTCTATCTCAATTTTTCTTAAATCATGAGACAGTGGTACGACGATATCTATAATGGTAGCGTTTTTTTTTTCTTTTTTATCGATGAACAGCAGATCCGGGCGATTGAAATCTACCCTTTTTTTTGGTCAGAATAGGCCTATCCCAGTACAGCAGATGTTCAGTAGACTTGAGAACCTCTTGTGGAGAGTATTTATAATAAGGAGGAGTGTCCTTACCGATCAAATTATACGTCAAAGCCAGGTGTTGGTATATTAACTTTGCAACTTGGTTATGGCGACCTAGGTAGGCTGATTCTGATAGGGCTGGACATCCTGTCATAATGTGTTCAATCGACTCGCCCACATTTCCACATTTTCGGCCTTTGTCGACAACATTGAGTTTCAGGATATGCTTCTCGTAAATTTTTGTCCTGATTACTCTGTCCTGTATTGCTGTAACAAAGCCTTCTGTTTAATAAAGCCTGCTTTGAGCCATGTTAAGGAAGCAGCCTTGTCAATGTTGTCCCCAAGTAATAAAGCCGGAAATTTTCCGTGGAGTGTTTTTTCTTTCCATTGGCGAATCTCATACCCTACGTCGTCCAAACCGACATTGACATCAGCATTGTGTAGGTTCAGAGGGGTTGCTTCGGAGTGGAGTCATATTTGCGTAGAAAGGAAACTAATTGATTTGCAGTTTTGATCGTATTTTTAAAACTTGCATTATTATTATTATTATTATTATTAATTTTCATTTTTTGGCATTACCAGGGTCGAGCTTCTTTAAAGGGAAAATATAAAGAAATATTTTTTCTTCTTTTCCAATCGTGAATTGGACTACAGAACATTCTTTTTGTCATTTAATTTTTTTAAAAATTACATATTTTATTTCTAGTGCCACATATGTAGGTTAAAGATGGGTCTACGTATCCATGTGAAACACTACACTCTTTCCCTAATCTTTCGGCCTCGAAGAAAAGATTTCATTGTTAGTAAAACGAAATAGAAAGAAGGAATGATCATCAGGCGCGGGTTCGAATCCACGATTTACATCGGCTTGAGCCGTCTTTAGTCTGAAGCCAAGTTAACTAAAGGTGTTCACCGATAGAGACACTTGCATAACTTAAGGTTACACCATTTACTGTTATTTTAATAAGGCGAAGTTCGTCGTATGTCAATGTGCTATAACAAGAATAAGCATTTTACGGGTTAATGTTTGTGGAGACAACACAGTGGAATATATTTATACCACACCTACACCTACACACACACATATACCTAACAGCCTAACAGTAGGAAAAAACTGATTAACAAACACAAAAAGGACAAAGAAATTGAAAGGTGTTGAACTCTAGACATTGCAAAGGTAGTAGAACCTATATCTACTGTATCGCCGCCGGGCAGAGCCATAACAAGAAAAGACAAATAGACTAGGGAAAGATTCGATTGTTTTGTCAGTAAATTAAGAAGCTTGTTACGACCAGCTGGCTACGACCAGCTTAATGAGGCGTCAAAGTTTGCTGAACAAAGGTGGATCTAAACTGTAAACTCTATCGAGTTTTCAACTTTTCGACACTGTCTAGCCATCTCCAGTGCGTGAAAAGGTCGAAGACAAACATTGGTAATGTAATTGAAATCCACATCGTAAAGACTTTGTAGACCTACTGAGATAACTCTATCCGCGCAACAAATGGTGTCGGGTCACCTTCCCAAGTTTTTCCTCAAGTGATAAAGGTCTTGGCTGTTGTTACAGTTGTTAGATTATATTTAAAGTGGCAAAAGTTTTTTTTTTTAAAGAGTATAGAAAATCGTACCCCGCCTCCACCTAGACGCGCCCCTGTGTCGTCAACATCCTCAGGCAGTGTGTTAAGGTGAAGATAAAGGAAGCATGTGAAGAAACTCCTTGACCTGGAAAGTGTTTCAAAAGACTGACCTAGTTGGTTTCGACTGATCAGCACATGGACAGGACTTTGAATGACCATTGATAAGTTCGATAACCTCCTCCCCTCCCCCTTATTTCTTTATTTTATTTTGTTTGCAAGCAGATCTTCAATTGACTATACTTTGTGTTTTTCAGCGTACCTGGAGAGGACCATGTCATCATAATACTTGGGGGTGGGGCGGTGGCTGAATGGTCATGTCGGTGAAGACGGGTCCACCCAACTCTGACTTTAGTTTGAGAAATTAACGACGGTCGGTCGCTGTGCTGGCCACATGACGCCATGCTAGACATCTACTCTATGTGATACAATGAATGGACCGCCTCGCCTGTCTGTCTTTGACTGATTTCAGAGACTGCCACTTCTCCACTTTTTTTCTCTCTCTTACATTTAGTGCCCAACAAAAATAATCAAAATATAACTTTCTCTCTAACACTCACTTAAATATACGAAATATAAACCTACACTTATTGTTAAAGAAATATAGATCTTCAGACATGGAGTCAAATAAAAAATAATCTTTTTGGTGTATCCGGTGTATAGATTACGCAATGATTGTTAAGAGAAGTAGTATGATAAACGTAGATTCATTTTTTTTCGGCACTTTTCAGCTCTGAATGAAATCTCTGAGTTCTTTCACTTGTTGCATAAAGTATTTACAAAGCTAATATAACTCACTGTCAGTCTGTCTGTCCTGTTCAATTTTTGTACAAGTTATTTCTTCCACACCCAATTCCAGATCAAGCAGATATTTTGCTTAATTGGGTCTTGTACCGGACAAAACAATAATTAATAACAACCCCCCCCCCCTCACACACACACCCAATTAGGCAACTAATTATTGGTAAATAATTATTTTGTTTGGTATAGAACAAGGGAAAGAAATTACACTTGCTAGATATGGCGGTATCTTATCTTATAAAATACAGACGTTTCTTGAAAAAAAACGATGATTACGTCCTAGGAGTGTTCCTAGGTCAATCTAGTCATGCATGTTATTTAGTGACCTCGATTCTGCCAAGCCATTGGTTTTCCTGGATGATTCAGGCAGCCCCATTCCATCCATTAGGGGAAAAGGAGCATGTGTACAAATATGTCCTAGTATATAGAACAACAAATGCGCCTTTATCTTTGTGTCCTTCTGAGTATTTTATTAGGTTTTATGTTTGTACTTGGGTACTCGCTTAAAATTTGGAAGCTAACATGTATTGATATGAAACGTATTTTCATAAGCACTCCGCTGGCATAGTGGTTAGTTTACTGGCTTGACGAGGCTTGAGCCCGTGACTTCGATTTCAAGTAGTAATTTATTTTCATATAAAATACATTTAAAAAGCTACGATAAACTCAACCCAGATACTCCCCCCCCTCTATTTCTCCACCATCCCTTTCGGAAAAGATCCTAACAAGTGAAAAGATCCTAACAAGTAAAAAGATCCTGACAAGTGAAAAGATCCTAACAAGTAAAAATATCCTGACAAGTGAAAAGATCCTAACAAGTGAAAAGATCCTAACAAGTAAAAAGATCCTGACAAGTGAAAAGATCCTAACAAGTAAAAAGATCCTAACAAGTAAAAAGATCCTAACAAGTAAAAAGATCCTAACAAGTGAAAAGATCCTAACAAGTAAAAAGATCCTGACAAGTGAAAAGATCCTAACAAGTAAAAAGATCCTAACAAGTGAAAAGATCCTAACAAGTGAAAAGATCCTAACAAGTGAAAAGATCCTAACAAGTAAAAAGATCCTAACAAGTGAAAAGATCCTGACAAGTAAAAAGATCCTAACAAGTGAAAAGATCCTAACAAGTAAAAAGATCCTAACAAGTAAAAAGATCCTGACAAGTGAAAAGATCCTAACAAGTAAAAAGATCCTGACAAGTGAAAAGATCCTAACAAGTAAAAAGATCATGACAACTGAAAAGATCATGACAACTGAAAAGATCCTAACAAGTGAAAAGATCCTGACAAGTAAAAAGATCCTGACAAGTGAAAAGATCCTAACAAGTGAAAAGATCCTAACAAGTGAAAAGATCCTAACAAGTAAAAAGATCATGACAAGTAAAAAGATCCTGACAAGTAAAAAGATCCTGACAAGTGAAAAGATCCTGACAATTAAAAAGATCATAACAAGTAAAAAGATCCTGACAAGTAAAAAGATCCTGACTTATTGAGAAAGTTGAGAACATGAAGGTGAGTTCAACAAAACCATGAATTGAAATATAATGTAATCACACAGATTTTTTATAGTCAGTCTAGATCTATAAAAAAATGTAACTTCATGATTGATCCAAACTAATTGATTCAATTACACATTTTATAACCTTTGTTTTGTAAAAAAAAAAAAAAATTTAGTTGGCAACAGTGATCTTGTGCTAGAGCTTCATTGGTATTTGTCTATTTCAAAATGTCTTCCAATCTTTTCTTAATTTCATCTTCTTGCGTTTTACTTTAGGTGACATTACATCGTCACCGCATTTCTTTTATCTCAATAGTTTTTCTCTCATCCTGTATATGACTTTAAGAATCCTAATATTACTAAAGAGCAGATGAACTTGGAATAAAATGTATGATCTCAAATACATTCTAAATACATTCTAAATGTCTTTAAAGTGAATTAATCAACAACGTTTGACAAGACATGAACTTTTACATTTATTTTAATCTTAATATTAAAAACGTCTCAATGAAAAAAAAAAACAACAAATGTGTACATGGTGTATCTAGAGTAAATGTAATTATCGTTAGATAGTCAGTAGTCTACTCCTAATCCACACATCACACATTCGCGTCGTGGACACTCGGTCTGAAGACAAACACGGCGTTGACAAGATTCATTGACCACCTTGCGTATCTAGCCATATGGAATTTGAATACCGGGTGTCCTTGAGCAGACTCCCAATCTGGGGTGCTCGATAGGGCGTGACCTAAATACCCCATCGATACTTGGCCTAGTGACTAATGAATGGCCAATTGAAACTCGTGACCGTCACGCGGTGTCCAGTGTATCCAAAACCTATATAAGAGCGAGACAGTGGACACACGATCACTGGTTCTGTTGATTCATTTTGGTTTACTGGACACTAGACGTTTTGAAGGTATGTACGCAGTATACCACCACTCACTCTAGCGTTTAGACATTTGTTTCAAATTCATTATTGGAAATGTTCATAACATGGCGAAAAGAAAAAACAAACTATAAATAGCTAGCATTTCGGTGTATCCGGTATACAAAATATAGAAAGTGTTGATAAGCTATGTTTTTTTAATAAAGTTTTTGGATAATTTTTTCGGTACTGTAAAATCAAATTTCTAAGGTCGTCCGGCTATAAAACAAAACAAGGTCAATATTCAGACTGTTTTTTAATTTCACTCTAAGGCTTAAAACTTAGCTAAAAACTAATGGGCAACTAACTAGTGGTAATAAAAGAGAAATGATATTTAGATCTACTGCCACGTATTGAGATAGTGTTAAAGCCATAACTCAATTCTTTTTCATGAAGTTGGCACCAGTGAAGTTTAATTGAACCTTCTTGACATTGTTTTGTTTATCGATGCCTGGATCTAAGAAATTGTGTACAATAGACTCAATACTTGTGTGACATTTTCTATCTCGATTGTTCTATCTAAACATTTGTCAACACACACATCTGTTGTCTCAACGATCAACTTCTTCATGGGTTCCATACAGTTCATGAAAGAGAATAACTTTGTTCAACGTGTGTCCCAGTGATAATCTAAGCGTGTATATTTTTTGTTTTGTTGAGACAAACTCTGCTTGGTCATTAGTTTTCCTGACAGCTAACCGGTTCTATGCTCTAATGGCACTAGGGAAGAAAAAGCATTTTATATGAATTTGTCCTAGCATATGAAATTAGATATGTGCCTTCACTTTTGTATCTTTCTGAGTATTTTTTAAAATGTAATTAATATATATCTATAATTACTCAGAAAAACAACAACAACAAGGATAAATACACTTTTTTCCCTATATCCTTTAGGACTAAGGTAGCATTGTGTTTTCTCTTTAAGCATCATCATGAAGTGAGCTGTCCAAATAGGCAAAGAGTTTACTTCTCATAATGACACAAATTTGACCAATACATTGATAAGCTAGAGTCTATTTTAAAAAAATTCCAGAAATGTGCAAAACAAGAAATATATTTTGGTAATGGAATGTAGACTTATAAATCAAACTTAACACAAATTAGTCTGATAATTTTGTGACTAGAAGAGTGGTAAACTAGGCATATAACGATACAAGTATATATTGATTGCTTGCAAATAGACTGTAGATTATCTCTACACAAAGAAATACATTTATAGTTAGTTACTTAATGATTATCACCGGCAATATTTCATATTTGAGATACAAACACTTTCTAGAGAGCGCCAATGGCAATGAGCTGCCACAAACTTTTAAGTTTTCATGGGGAAAAACATCTTTACAACAGCACAAACAAATATATTTGTTTTATTTTTATAAAACCACAGACATTTACCGTTTTGATGTCCGTAAGAGCTGAGCCGAAGGCTCTTCGAGCTGTAAGTCTACAAAATAGACCTGCTTGGTTGTCCAGCCAGAACAGTAAAAAAACAAACAAACCTGTGTGAACGCACAGTTCTGTTTGAGAGCGACCCAAGTCAATGCCTATGTAAAACATTGCTGTTTCCGATGCCTTCGGCTCCGACGCATGATTCGCCGCTCATGGCCGAAGGCCTAGGACATCGGGAGCCTCCGTCATTTTCCTTCGTTATACCAAGCTAGCCGTGGGGGACCCGCCATTTATGTAACGGTCCTTTGAGGAACGGCGCATGGATGTGGGACGTGCTCGTGGGGACTTTTTTACAACCCCGCCCGTGCAAGGGGTAAGCTCTCGTCTACCCGTGGGCATCCCCACGGGGGTTATGTTTTGCCATTCGTTTCGCCTAGCTACCTCCTCAAGTAGCCGTTTCCACCCAGATGCTACGATGATGCAGAACAGCTCACCTGGGCAGACATTTACCTGCCATCGGTCTAGTACTTGCATGTAGTTATTGTGAACATTTGTTTTCATCCTCTGATGGAACTGCCATACATCCACACAGCTTTCTGACCTTTCAGATGTAGAATCCCCATTCTATCCACACAGTTTACCAACAATTTCTAGAATGTCCCTCTCCACTTTGACTCGCTTATTTCAGCTGTCAATAGACTAACTCACAATCGGATAAGACACTGTCAACTCATTTCTTTGGCCATCATTTGAAGTCCTTCAAAATATAATTGCCCTTTCGACCCCACCCCACCCGGCTTTAGAACATTTATCATTTCCTGTAAGCAAACAACTTTTTGGACTTATATTCAGATGTTTTTTTTTTAATTGTATGTCTACAGATGTTACGATTTCTAGTTGTCGCTGCTTTGATTACACTGTCCTGTGCATTGCGTTCAGAACTGAATGACTTGTGGGCCTCTTTCAAGGAGAGACATGGCAAGTCTTACACTCGCCAACACGACGTCATGAGGTTTGTACTTCTACAGTTATATAGTAACTAAAAACACACACAGCTTCAGAAAACACTTCGAACGTTACTTTTTATTGTCTATATTGTTAGATTTCCCTGCACGTCCAGCACTCTTATCATGCTAGAAACTTTCCAACCCCTAACCCATTCATTATATATTGTTTCGGCACAAAACATGATAGTTGTCTTTGGTCTAGACGCCTGTATGCGCTTTAGTAATCAGATAGGGTAAAAAGACTAACAATTTGTACATACTTATAATTTAAGTTTTTAGATTAAGTGGGTGCTTAAAGCAAAACCCTTAATAGATACCATTTCACAGTTGTTTTTTTCAAATTAATTGAAATTGGGGATTAAGGGACCAGGGGGATGAAGTGACCGGAAGTCGTATATTTAAGATTGAGCGTCTGATTATTCTGTCAATATCTTGTTGCTGTCTCTCTCTCGCTAGCCTAATTGTCTCATCAAAGTTAATCTCTTATTACCTATGTACTATGCCGTAGTGCTACGTAGGTTTCACTTTCAATCTCATGACATTCTAAAAGGTTTTGGTATTATAATAGGTGGAGGGGATTTTGTTTTGTTCTGTTCTAAACCAGCGCCATTATTTGGGGCTTTTCAAGAGCAAGTTTACATTTCTATTTCTTTAGTTGAAATCAGCAATTAGAAATTAGGCACCACTTTTGGAAATACATGTTTGTATCTCATTTTTAAACTTATGTAATTACAATCTACAAGTGTAACTCAATAAAATTACCATAGCAGGTAAATACATTGATCTGTGCTTCATAAAAAAGTTGGTCTTACAATTTGTGTATTACACCAAAGAAAACATTATAACTATAGAAACCAAAATCTACATTTACATTAGATTCACTTATAATTTACACGTGAAATGTTTATATCAGTTTAATTTTATTTAATAATTTGATTGCCAGGAGGACAAAGAGTTTTTGTGTCTGTCTTTGTTATCGGTGTCTTGTATTTCTTTTGTGATGCTAAGATCTCAAAATCTGAATCAGTTCATGTGATATTACTTCTACAAAACTTATTTCTTTGGCAAAGTTTCTCAAATTATGTTTCCCTGAACATTGTAAAGTATATGTAATGAAATGTGTCAATTTCAGGAGAGAGATCTGGGAGTCCAACATTCAGCGTATTGAAAAGCACAACATTTTGGCTGACAGGGGCGTCTACACCTACTGGATGGGCGAAAACGAATTCGCAGATTTGGTAAATTAAATTACAATTATGTTTTAGCTTTTTTCTTAAAACATCAGGTGTCAGTAAAAAATTGAAGACCAAATTTGAATGTTATTAATCATTTCAGACCAACGCTGAATTTAGAGCCATGAAAAACGGATTCAGAGCCTCCAACAAGACATCTCATCATGTCCTGTATGTGTCCGAACCAAATGTTGCACTTCCTACTGAGGTCGACTGGAGAAAGGAAGGCTACGTCACAGGGGTCAAAGATCAGGTTGGTTGGACACGTGAATTGAAGTGCATTTTCAAAATTACAACTTTATTTAGATTTTTATGGAATAAATTTGTCTTGTTATGTATGTGTGTGAAATGGATCGTTCTATTGCAGGGTCACTGCGGCTCATGCTGGGCTTTCTCTGCTACTGGTGCCTTAGAAGGTCAAACTTTCAAGAAAACAAAAAAACTTGTCTCCCTTTCTGAACAAAATTTAGTCGACTGTTCCGGACCCTGGGGTACGCCGATATTTTCTATAGAAGTAATTTATACAATGAACATTAGCTTATTATTTGTTAATATGTGCTGCCACTTGTGTATTATTTATTTTAAATAAGTTTGCTAAAGAAATTATTTTGTTTGGTTGCTTTGAGCTTATTTCTGTAGCAATTTCCGTCTCCGGAGATGAGCTTTTCCCTTTGCAATTTTTCATATGATTAAGGGAACCCATCCTAGATACACATCCACAATCAGCTGTAATTTGTAACTGCCATACGCTTTAGGATTTTTAACCTTATTCCTACTTCTGGTTTGTTGAGATCCAGGACCCATCCTTTATTCTTTCACTCTGTGTGGGTCTACCCTATCTATTTTGTTTCCCCTTGCCAACAGTTATTGGCAAGCTTATTGACTGGTTTTTTAAACATAAAAAAGCAAAATAAAAACTTAGTGACACATAGCGATTTCGTTATGACACAGGCACAGTAATCATTCTGTTGAAATAATTTCACAGTTTAATAGTTAACCTGTGTAGATATCCCTCAAGTCCCAACTTCTGATTCCTAAATAAACCCAAAGAAGGTAAATGCTGGTGACGCTGTGTAGAACCCCACCATGCTTCTAATCACAAACTGCATCAGTTATTAGCCGCTTTGATCAATCAGTGCCCAGGCTCTTGTCCGATTATCTCAACCAGATGAGGAGCCTGTGTCTTACCATTAAAGGCGGACAATGATGATGATGATAATGACGATGAATGAAATAAAAATTGATTGTATTGTTGTCAATTAGGTAACCATGGATGTGGTGGTGGACTAATGACCTACGCTTTCACATACATAAAAGATAACAAAGGAATCGACAGTGAAGAATCCTACCCTTACGTTGGAGTGGTAAGTACTAAGCTATGTCAATGATCATTTAGTAGTTTTCTAAGAGGTCAAAGATTTCTCTTTTATTTACCCCTCACACTGTTTAATGAAAGTTAAAAACAAGCAACATAAGAAAAAAAAAATACTTTGTTAAAAACAAAGCTTATACAATGGAAAGAACCATTGATCTGAAAATTACAGAGTTTAGCCCTCTTTCTGATATTTAAAACAAAATTAATTAATAAGTACTAAATGATTAACTAATTTGTTAATTTTTAGATTGAATTATGTCTTGTCAGGTTCATTAAATAATTTGTGCAAAGTTTTAACTTAATCCGATAATAACAATGTGAGAAAAAACATGTTCAAACGTTTACCAGACATGTATAAGTTTTGTAAAAAAAAACACATTAATAACTTTCAACTGGAGATGAGAATGCCACATAAACTTTATATACAAAACATCTATTTAGAATGATATATTCTATTTATAGGCGAAATGTGTAGAGCGTACAAAGTGACACCCAGAGATGAGCTAGTAGAGAGATATCCGAGCAAGTCCAGAACCGTGTGCTTCTACAAATAACTTTTGTTAAAAAAAAACTATTTGAGATAAGGTTGATAAGGGGGTGGAGTGACACTGTTAGCTGACCGCACCTGGTGACACCGATCACACGACCACCTCTGCTCTAGATTACGGTAAAGAAGTAATGCTAATTTTTTTTCTTTCTCAGGACCAACCCTGTGCATTTAAACGTGAGTACGTTGCTGCTACTGACACAGGCTACGTGGAAGTGGAGTCTGGCAGTGAACAAGCTTTACAACAGGCTGTGGCTGAGATCGGACCAATCAGCGCCGCCATCGATGCCAGCCACGATTCCTTCGTGGTAAGATAGAACACATAATCTTTATTTGGTCATTAAAAAATGTACTTCTTTGCAAGGAAGAACATCAATATAGAAAGTGTCGGCACTACACACAGGCTTCCCTGCTACCATAGAATGACCAGTTTGCAGCCGAACAAAGGAGGCACAAATAAGACCTTAGTTCTCCGCCCCCCTCCCCATGATGATGGTAATGGTCGCCAACGAATTATATAAACGAACTAGAATACTTAGAACATGGTCTTAGTATATAAGTAAATACTTAGAACGGGGCCCTTGTATGTAATTGAATACATAGAACATGGTCATTGTATACAATCGAATACTCAAAACATGGTCCTTATTTACAATTGAATGCTCTAAACATGACAGTTGTGTAATCGATTACTTAAAACATGGTATCGTTATTTCTAGCTTAAAACGAAGAAAAAACAAACAACCCCCCCCCCCCCCCCCCCCCGACTTTAAAAAATTGTTTTGTTTATTTTTCAGTACTACAAAAGTGGAATTTACCAAGAACCAATTTGTGGCAACAGTTTAACTGACATGGACCACGCTATTTTGGTCATAGGATACGGCACAGAAAACGGACAGGATTACTGGCTGGTTAAAAACAGGTAGAAAACAGTTGCACATTCCAATGACCAATCCGCCTTGTATCTAACTTGAATCTAACGACACTCTTACTACTTTCTACTACTTGAAGCTATAGTGAATATATCGTAATATATCATGTATATCAAGATTTGAACAATATTACATTTTTATTTTGAAAAATATTTTAAAATTGACAGTCCCTATATACAGGACCGGGCTTAGCCTACTGTAACCTATGCGGTGGCAGTGGTCCCCATACTTTCATAGGCCCCGAGCTAATTCTAGGTGTAATTTATTAAAGTAAACCATTATAACTTATATGTAATAACAGCGTTTCCACGGTCTCCTGATTTTCCAGGGCCTTCTGGAAATCTCATGAAATTGCAAAATATGTCCAAAAGTCCTGGAAATCTGAAATTATTACAATCTCTTGAAAACTCTCAAAATCTCCTGAAAAATAAAGACAAAACTGTCATTTTGGGTGCTAATCCTATGCACTATAAAAAAAAACACATTTTCAGCTTTCCTTTAATAAAAATTTATTGCAAAGAAAATTGTATTTTCTAATATGAAATCTTAATCTTGACATTATGCTTATCCGTACCCAGACTGGGCCCCGCGCAATCTGTTCCGCATAGGACCCCGCAATCGTTAGGGCCGGCCCTGCGTATAAATGTACATTATGCCAACAGGTCGTATACATACTTTGTCACACGTGACGTCAGAACGTGCGCGTGTTTCCTGCGATAAGAAAAGCCTAGAATTTCAGGCATTAAAATTACTAGAACTGGACTTCAAGAGCGACTCTAACATGAATAGTAGTTTCTCTGCATACTGTCATTAAACGTTTTTTTTTACTATACTAAGTGAGCACATTTTAATTACCACAAAGGACTTACTGATTAACATTTTGTTTATACCTTTATAAAAGAAGCTTTAATGTTGAAGAATTCTTTTCAATACTTTTGTATTGCCCAGACATCTATTTAGGAGTAGCATGTCGTGATCGTATGGTGACGTCAGGTCCGTGACCTCCAGCCTTTTGCGTACATCAAGGGCGTGTTGTTTCTCCCGTTTAATGCCAGACTTGTGTCAGAACAAACACAAACCCCAACAATTTGAACACTTGTGTCAGAACAAAAACAAACCCCAACAACTTGAACACTTGTGTCAGAACAAAAACCAACCCCATCAACTTGAACACTTGTGTCAGAACAAAAACAAACCCCAACAACTTGAGCACTTGTGTCAGAACAAAAACAAACCCCAACAACTTGAACACTTGTGTCAGAACAAAAACAAACCCCAACAACTTGAACACTTGAGTCAGAACAAAAACAAACCCCAACAACTTGAACACTTGAGTCAGAACAAAAACCAACCCCATCAACTTGAACACTTGTGTCAGAACAAAAACAAACCCCAACAACTTGAGCACTTGTGTCAGAACAAACACAAACCCCAACAATTTGAACACTTGTGTCAGAACAAAAACCAACCCCATCAACTTGAACACTTGTGTCAGAACAAACACAAACCCCAACAATTTGAACACTTGTGTCAGAACAAAAACAAACCCCAACAACTTGAACACTTGTGTCAGAACAAAAACCAACCCCATCAACTTGAACACTTGTGTCAGAACAAAAACAAACCCCAACAACTTGAGCACTTGTGTCAGAACAAAAACAAACCCCAACAACTTGAGCACTTGTGTCAGAACAAAAACAAACCCCAACAACTTGAGCACTTGTGTCAGAACAAAAACAAACCCCAACAACTTGAACACTTGTGTCAGAACAAAAACAAACCCCAACAACTTGAACACTTGAGTCAGAACAAAAACAAACCCCAACAACTTGAACACTTGTAACTAAAAGAAAGTTTTGAAGATGTGTATTGCATTCATTACAAAACTTTGTTACTGATTCATTTTTTACACTGAGATATACTGTAAAGTTGAAGTCATTTAAATCTCTAGTTCAACTGCCCAATCGATTGCAATCGATTAGTTCTCCATCGGTTTTGTATAAAGAGGGGTATCTTTGGGGGAGGGGGGGGGTAGTGTCTACACCGAATCACCTGATCAAGTCTGCAGGCTTGAATGACGATTTGTTTTTTTTTGGCTCCTCTCC
Organism: Biomphalaria sudanica; assembly: GCA_036873155.1. Lineage (NCBI taxonomy): Eukaryota > Metazoa > Mollusca > Gastropoda > Planorbidae > Biomphalaria > Biomphalaria sudanica. The sequence continues at coordinate 580,349 of JAZGLO010000042.1, forward strand.
GCAAAATTACGTCTATTTTATTCTTCGGAACTCTTGTGAACCATCTAATGTATATCACTTTTTAAATGAAGCGCCTTTAAATGTAATGAAGTCTCATTTATATCGTAAGAGTCACTTAATTTAATCATGTGCATCGCTAGCTTACCAGGTCAAAAGTCCAAATACGATCGCTCATTGCTTGTCTAATACACATTGAAACTATTTAAACTTGAACTTGTATTTAGAATTTTGTATTATTTTTACATCTTAATGTTCAACAATATATTTTTGTTTTGTTTTTCTTGCAGCTGGGGTGTCGCCTGGGGAGACAAAGGATACGTCAAGATGGCTCGTAATCAGAAAAACAGCTGTGGAATCGCCACTATGGCCTCTTACCCAACTGTTTAATTCAAGATGTATCTATTGTGTGTATGTGCGAGTGGACTTATCAGACATGACTGGTTGATAACTACAACGTTTGACAAAATGTAAATAAATATATATTTAAACCATTCTAGTGAGTTTTGTCTTTTTCAAAGTGAACTAGTTAACAGTTCTTGTATGAGTACAATGCTGCAAATCAAAGACAAGCTACGCAGCGAGAAGGGTATTTGATGAGAAAACGAAGAATAATTAAACAATAAAAAAGTTATATATAAACAAACTTAATAAAATAGTTTCTGTTATCGCACTAACTCAGAGGCGGCCCCTGCCAGGGTCGCCATTGGGCAAAAAAAAGCAAACCATGACTTTTGCCTAATTACATTTCAAAGAATTCGGCGTTGTTTTTCCATATAAAAACGAATTGGGCAAGTTATTATTATGCACCCATTCTGAGTACAGTAATACTGCTTTTGAATGACAGGCCCACGAGAAACATGCCTACAAGCATCCAACATCATCGTCATAGAAGGTGTCATTGACACTCCGTAATAAGGAAAAAAATAAATTAAAAAAGGCATTAACATTTTTTTTACACGGTAAACTATGTACTATTAAACTGAAAATATAATAAATTAATTTAAACAAAATATTATTTTATTGAATTCGGATATCGAAATATACGTAAAATACGTGAAAAAATATTGAATAATTCTGAAGATAGGCATTAAATCTAGACTTTGAAGACGATGTGCTAAACTTTCCTGAACCTAAATTTATTATACACTTAATTATATTAATAAAGCTTTCATTCGGAAATATCCGAAAGAGATTTTATGTCTGGCCAAATTTATATTATATTTATTTTTTACTTTGAAAAATCAGAAAGTTAGTTGAAACTAGAATTTTCCCCATGTGGCTAACGATCTAGTAATTTTATACTCAGCGATATATCAACTGTTAAATTTATAGGAACATAGTTAGAGAGCAGTATTTGAGAATCTTTCATACAACTTATAGATCGACAGTTTTTTTTCCCTTTTCTGTACATTAATTTATTAACGTCATGAAAAAAAATGCTCTTTTTGTCGACGATATAAATCAACTGTTAAATTTCTAGAAAAATAGTTAGAACCGTTTTTAAGATCAGTATCCAGGTTCCACGCTCCACCATCCACGTTCCATGAAGTTCTAACTTGAATAGAGGTATTGTAAAAATACGTTGCGTTGTAGGCATATCTTGCAGGGGTGGCGATTTGGAGCTGAATATTATAACAATACAAATCGCAAAGCTGTATCATTGGAGACAATGGCACCTAGACCAACTTAATGGGGCCACAACATCGCATACAGAATGCATAGAACTATTTTCTATAATAAAATGGCTACAATGTGTGCAAATGATTGAATTAAAATTGAATGAAGAGACATTTAGAGGAAAGGTTTGTTCCATCTTCACCTTCATTTTCTAACTAAAAATAAAATCTGTTGTTGACAGTTGTCAAAACAATTAAAGATAAAAAAAAACAACAACAATACACTAACTTAAGACAAAAATTTATAATACGATAAATGTTAACTTGTTATTGAATTCTAAAATGAATGCCGAAAGGTTCCTTAAAATAATCAAGGCCTAGATTTAGATGCTAATTTCTGAAGACTAGACAATTACCATATTTTATTTTATCTAGAGTGAGATTAGCTTATAACGCTCGTTACATAACGTACCAGAACAGATTTTTTGTTTACTTTTGTGGCGGGGTTCTTTACATAAAGCTTATATCAACTCACTCTGTCTGTCTGTCTAAAAAAGTTTGAACTTGTTTTTTTTCTTCCATTTTCGGATCAAGTTAAAACTTTGCACAATTACTCATTGAACCTGACAAGATATGAATCAATTAAAAAATACCAAACCAATTAGTTCTGTAGTTATTGGTGATTAATTATAAGCTTGGTATCGAAATAAGCGGAATAAATGCTACTTAATGACAGGTGGATGCATATTTCGATTCACTCCCCTGATTACATTTTGACACGTTTGTCTACCCCTTCTCATTTTCGAAACAAGTTAAAATTTTGCATAATTATTTATAGTCGATGATAATACAGGAATCAATCCCAAAATTAACCAATTAGTTAATCATTTAGTACTAATTAATTAATTTTGTTTATATTGGAGAAAGGGAGCTAAACAGTGTAATTTGCAGAATAATGGCAGTGATTAGCGGTTCTGTCCCTAAAATAAGCTTTGTTTTTTTTTTAAGTATTATTTTTCTATTGCTTGTTAATGTTTTGTGTTACAACAAATTGTTTAATGTTATGAAGACGGGAATTTACCACTTAATAGAGCAGTATAAACAGCAAGTATTTCATCAACTGAAAGAATTATACAGCATCGTAACAATGGCAATGCCTCTAAACTCAACTTTCTATTGAATCTCTATACTTTCATACGTCTGTAATTAGGCCTATATTTACAAAGACGTATATTTCATATTACATATTATATTACATCTAGCCACTCTCAGATAACTCCTCAATTACGTTTGGCTTATTTGCATAATTGGCCATTCTAGTAAGCTCAATACTTCTCGAGGTTAAGGTTCTCCGTCACCATATCGAAGTTTTGGCGAGTGTATCGCATTGACCGCTTTTCTGCGTAAGCTTACATTGATAACCACCGAAAACCTCCGACTCACACACACAAACCTCTGTCGCACACACACAAGCCTCTGACGCAATGTTTGATACTGTTTACTTTCTGCTTAGACGAAAGATTAGGAAAGGTAAGGCGAAAAACAAATTTATTGTGAATTGATAAAGTTTGTTGGCGTCATTAGACATCTTATTTACTGGTAAGTGCTACTGACTGTCGTCTCAAACACTGCTGAGATATCTGAATTGATACAGTTTGTTGGCGTCATTAGACATCTTATTTACTGGTAAGTGCTACTGACTGTCGTCTGAAAAAAAGCTGAGAAATCTCTTAAAATCCTAAAATTCTCCTCTTCTAAAATTTTGACCACTCACCAAAAATTGTATCCAATATTTTTTTAAAAAAATCGAGTAAAGTTCCTCTTTCAGACCTTGCGATCTATAGAGCAGATGATGCTAAAGTTATCTGTTTCTGTGGCCAACGGTTAAAGAGCAGGGTGTCATTTGGCCAACACAACGACCAACCGCCTTTATTTAACTAAACAAAAGTCAGAGTTGGGTGGACTCACGGGTGCCCTAAAAATTCCGAAATTCAAAATCCCAGTCTTCAATAGGACCCCCAGGTTCGTAAACCAAGCGTTTAACCAATAACCACTCCGCTAAAAATGTGGGGGATAAAAGCATGTGCCTAGTCATTTTGACCGCATGATTGGGTGGCTTTTTGAATGAACTCAGTCACGCGTGTCCATGGCCTTTTAACCATTTTTTTGTATTAAAGTCAATATTTCACCTGTCAAGATGTTTCTGCGGGCAGCGAAGAAATCTTTGTTTCCTCTCATTGTTACGACTGAAGACGCGCTAGTCTTGTCTATAGTCTATACTTAGAGCATTAACCAGCCTAACATGTACATCCCTCCAGGCCATCTCTCGACCTAAAATCCGATTGTAACAGAAAAAGTGACAAAGTGTTGACCAGTAGGCCTATTGTTGATATAGGTCTTCTGACTATAATGAAATAGTGTCTAGATCAGTGACTCCCAAAGTGGTCTACCCAGGGGTATTAGACAACGTCAAACGGGTCTACAAGAGTGAACAAATTAATTGGGGATCTATGTGATGTAAATGGGGGTCCACTATAGTGGATCTAATTTAAACAGGTCCAGACTTTAAATTGTATTTTTCATTATTAGAATTAGCTCATACAGATAGAATCTGTACACAGTAGTAACGTGATTGAGAGGCTAAGTACGCTTTAACTTGAAGGGGGCTCGAGGTTCCACACCCAGCTCGAGCAGAGTTGTGTTTAATGAGCGCCTACAGGCAGCACGGAAAACCTTCTCCCAGATACCCCCCTCCACTGGTCCACAATTGAGATTGGACCATAGCGTTTTTTTTAAACATGCCATAAGCATGAAGGTAACGCTATATAAAAAGCAATAAATATTATTGTTAGTTTATTCCTGAATTGTAACCATGTAAATGAATGTTTGTAATCATTTTAATGAATGTTTGTAATCATTTTAATGAATGTTTGTAATCATTTTAATGAATGTTTGTAATCATTTTAATGAATGTTTGTAATCATTTTAATGAATGTTTGTAATCATTTTAATGAATGTTTTTACATTAGAAAATGTTAACATCTTATTTAAATATCTTAACAGTGTCTACTTGAAACTAATAATAAATGTAGACAGTACTAGTAGAGAGTTAATTATTTAAAATTTGGCTTAATTCTTTCCTTCATTGGCTATGTGCCTTTTATGTAACAAAGTTTTAAGTAATGACGCCATGAAACCATCTAAGCTAGAGATTCATTAGAAACGATGACACCTTGATAAATAAAGATTTGAAATACCGATACTTTCGAAAACTGAAAGATAAAGTTCAGAATAGACCCAAAAGAAAGTTTTGCGAGATTCTTACACTATCTCTACTTATATCGAAATCCATAAAACCGCACTCATTTGCCGATTTTTTAAAGCAAATTAAGAAGTTTTAAAAACTGTTTTAAACAAACCTGCATCTGACATCATACAAATTACTGTAAGCAGCAATACAGTTCAAAGTTTATAGGTGAAATTAGTTATGACATTGAAAACTGCATACAACACTGAAAGCTACAAACAAAATATTTCTCCTTAAAGTTAGACGAGATAACTCTAACCTAGTAATGAAACATTAGTATTGGCATATGTTCGTTTTATTGTGAATCAAGAAGTCCACGAAGAACTTTTCTTTGCAGATAACTTTCATCCATTTCTTCTTCACACTGAAGTACCATATTTTCTTTTCTTCTTTTTAACAATGTTTCAGAGTTTTTGGATGCTTAAGATCCAATTTTAAAACAAAATAATAATCAAGCAGAAATCATACTTTGTTAAACAGAATTGCTTTATAAATGTAATGTGATAAAACTTGCAGCTACAAGGTAATAAGCTAAAATTGAATAGAAGCAGTTCCATAATCTCAGAAATGTAATTAATGAATCAAAATATTAGAAGGGGGAGAATTTTCAGAATGTCCAAATTTAAAACAAACAGTCGGGAATATTTGAATTAGATTGAACATTTAGATCCCCTCTATTATGATTTACATCTTATAAGGTTTGAGGATATACTGAAAATGGTAATACTTCAATAGATAATCAAACCATTTGATGATGATAAGGAAGAAACGGATGTAACATTACAAGAAGAGCTGTTAGGAATCAATACTAAAGAAGAGCTTAAAGTACAATTTAAAAAACCAAATCATCAGCTCTTCTGACTTCAAAAAGATTATACATAATACTTATCAGATAATATGATATCAGAATGTTTCTTATTGTGTTTTTTTTTTATATCTTCGCATCTAGTGGGAAAATATAAAGTTACAGCTGTCATGTGTGTTTGTTTCGGGCTCATCTAGGGTCTGATGTATTTGCCTGGGCTCCCCCTCCTGATCAGTGTAAACCAAAAACAAAGAATGCTCGCATATAACAGCGAAGTACCTTGAACAACGAATAAATGTTATTCAACCAAACAATTAGTAAATAAACAGCAATTGTTCAACACGAACATTATATAATAATACGTAATTGCTAATTAATTAATTCATTAAATATTTACATGTATATCAATATCATTGTAGTAAGCATTCCATCAATAAATATTCAAAAGCAATAACACACACACTTCAACTTGGCGCCCTACAGAACATTAACTTAATACTCCTTCAACAACGATACGTCTCCAAGGGCGGAAAGGCGACAAAACTCTTTCCCAAAGCCCCAAGCCTAAAACCCTGAAACGAAAAGAAAACCTAGATCTAGCGATGCCGCTACAAAAAAGAACTTTCATTATCGACACCCGTACCTAAAGATCAGCCTACTTACTAAAACTATGTACTGACGTACCGTTACAACGGGGAACCAGACAACCAGCTCACCAAAGAAGCTCTCTCTCTCTCTCCACTGCGGGAACTAAGGATGACGTAAACAGACACAATAGTCTAGACAACAAAACGCACCTAATGCAGACTACTTCCTATACACTAAAACACAAATATTAAATACAAAAAGAAAATTTCACACGCGCACGACAACAGCAAGGTTTCCAATTGTCATATTTATATTTAAAAAATTGGACATCACTTACCGAGAAGTTATAATAATAAACCTAACTAAATTCATGCCCAGCATTTAAATATATTTCAGCATCAATGCAGCCGTTTCCTTTTTGTTTGGTAATGACATATAATATTTATGAAACTTTATTTTACTTATTAATAAATGTATAAAACTTAGAAATCAGTGGGAAAAAAACACATTTGGGTCTACCGAAAACTGGAAAACGTAACAAGGTGTCTACGGGACAAAAAAATTGGAAACCACTGGTCTAGATCTACTGAAAATTTTAAAGAAATGTCGGTAAAGTATAAGTCAACATAAAATAAGAAACAAATAATTATTCGAGGACCTTTATCTAATAATCTTTAACTCATTCATTTTTATTTAACCTAATATGAAACATTTATCTTTTCTTATTTCTGTTCTGTTTTCTTTCACATTCTCGCAGTAAGTAAACACATATCGGAACACACATACTGACTAGCCTGCGAGATACTCTGCACCTCAACAGCATTCAATCGGTAGAATCATTTTTAAGCTTTAGATCTTATTGACTCAAATTTCTCTTTCTTTTTTTTTTTCTATACCAGTTGTATGAACTTTAGCTTCCATTCCATTTGTACCAGTTCTATTATAATGAAAGCTTTTATTTCAGTTTGAATGCTATACACGATGGACACATGTTTGTCTCTTTAAGCCTGCAAAGTTCAGTCCAACTCCAGGTTGTATTGAGTCTAATGTCCAGTTGACGCAGACCGTGGAGAGAACAATGAACATTAATGTGAAAGAGATTCTTTGTATAAAAATGAAGTAAATAGTAAGTTGAACAATGCAGACATTTTGACTTTGTTTCTAGCTTTTATGTCGGTTTCTTCGCCTTTTAGTTTGTTGGTATATTCTTTTTTAAAGAAACTTTTTTTTTTATCCTTAAACGAAATTCTTTCCGAGGCATTAAATAATAAATATTCTCTCCCCCCCCCCCCCCCCCCCCCAAACTTTACAGTGTGAAAACTTTGATAAAAAACAAACTATGTGCGCGGTTCGGCTTGTATTAAAGCAAGACAGAATCGCTACTATAATTATTCTAAAGCCAACACTTACACCTGCACAAATAAAACAAGAACAAACACACAATCATACACCACGCACATTTGTACACAGCAACACATACAAATACGCGCGTCTACTACACACACTGAAATACTCAAGCAGCTACACACACTGAAATACTGAAGCGGTTACACACACTGAAAAAGATATAAAGCGCCTACACACACCGGAAACCAAAACAAGCCCCCTACACACAATGAAAAGCCAACGTCGAAAACACAACTTAACACAATTAAAACACACCAACATACATGCCAACACACTCCTATACACAGAAACTTTTAAATTTTATTCTACCAAAACAATTGCGCTGGATTAGCAAATGTGTTAGAAACCTCCATTGTTAAATAGGACAAATTGTGTTGAACCATCTTCTGAAAAGCATCTAACTTGTGGTAGTTAAACAAAGGGGGAGGAAATGTCCAGCCGGCCCACCCCACGGAAATTTCCGAATATATGCCTAATTAGGTTTATCCAATATTAACATTTTATACTAGCAGAGTTTTCGCGATTGTTTGAAGAAGTCCAGCAAAAGGAATACAAAATTAATTCAAATCTCGTTCGGTGAACCCGTGGATGTATTTTTTTTTAAAATTATAAATTTGATAAGAAAAAGTTATACATTTTTTAACTTGCAAAGCCAGTCTTATGTCTTACACTTAATAATTGTTTGAACCCGTTGCTACAACTCGTGATGATGTCAGACTTTCAGACTGATGCCACGATGTAAAGTAGATTTAAAATATCAATTCACTGCGTCTAAAATTCAATTATGAACGAATAATTTACACAAATTCAACCATTTCTCCACTGCAGTAGCCATTGTCCTGAAGGTAAGGATTCTTGACTAGAGAATGGGCTGAAAGGAGGCAAGCGGCAAGCAATTGAGACACTTGTTGAAAATACCAACAAATAGTACGTATAATCAATTGAGAAAGAAAATTATTTCTACCAATTATGTAATTTCTCCACAATTAAACGACTGATTCGTTCACTTGACTGATGTAAGTGTGTCCGCCATTGTTATTCACTGTATCCATTTTTGAGCCAGACAAAACACAAGTAATTGAGACATTCTTTGTCCGTTTCTTTAAACTTTGATTAGAGTTTTAGGGTTTGTAGCACAAGGCCGATCTCTCAAGGCCACTTGTATGCCAAGGAAACATTTATAACTACTTGGTTACACAAAAAATCTTTTGTTTTTTGTGTGTGTGCAAATCTGCTATTTGTTCTAACGACATACCTGCCTGCATATAACACATTTTAAAAGTAAAATAAAATGTATTAAAACTGAAAATACTATTACATTCCAAGTTTAAAGGACAAATGTCTTATTTCGACATCTTTTATCTAGACACCTTCTTTGCACTGCATGGGGCGGCCTGCTTCAATACATGACCTAACTACCTGTAGTGATAATAGACCTTGTGACTTATGAATGGCCACTTCAACTCGTGACCGTCACGTGGTGTCCAGCTGGTCCAATATAAGGCCCAACTCCACGTTGTTGAAAATCACTTCAGTTTGGTTCATTTCCTTGGAAGTACTGGACACTAGACCTCTAGCAAAGTAAGTAGAAACTATTTCTATTGGAAAAACATTTCTTCGCTGTGGTTTCGCACTTTTTATTTAATGAGCAAATGTACAAAGATAGTAACATTGTACTGTTATAGCCAAGTTATAGGTATTTGTAGAAACTCAGACACGGTCATTGGGTGCGACCAATGTTAAGGCTTACTAATACCGTGCAGTATTTTGGAAGTGGCTTTAGACTTCATTTTTGTATTTTTGTAGGTTTAATTAGACTAAAGGCTCCATTTGTTAAGATAATTGTTTTAACTATCATAAAGATATACTTTTAACTAATTCTAAAGGATCTAATAAAAAAAATTACAATGCTCTGGAATAAATCGAGATAAAATTTACATTTGTTGGTTCATTTGGTAAGAGAAAGTCATTTATTGTGGATTTATTCATACAAAAGATTTTAAACACAGGGATCAGATCTTTTTCTACATCTTGATTGTGAAGAACCAGTTTGTAGCATTTAAGCAATATTTAAAATATCGGAAAAAGAAGATAAAGCAGTACTGAAAACTGTAAGGGCTTAATATGGAAACATAAATAAAAGCGGGAGAAACTAAAAGGGAAAAGACTGGGTAGAATAGTTTATTTTAAAAAAGCTTTTGTACAGGCTTAGAACGCTTCCTTTAATCAGTAGACCAGATGCAAAAAAAAAAAAAAAATCTAGTTATTGTAATCCTAACAAACAGCGAATCTCCAATACAGAGCTCTGAGAGCTTATTCACATTAAGTAAAATTTAATAAAATGAACATTTGCCTAAATCAGACCACAAAATTAGAGACTTGTGTAAGAGTTTTAATCGTAAATTAGGAACATGACCGGTGTTCTTCAAACATGCATCTGTGGCCATGGACAAAAAATATAATTCATGACGTCATGACCACAATTAGCCAGCTAGGGGGCCTAGATGCGATCTTTAAGCTTCCCAAATGGGGTCCGAAAGGATTGAAAGAATGTTATGATAAAGACAAACAAAAAACGTTGCCATAGGAGATGACTGTGTACAATTAATAAAGACCAAATAGTAAACACATTTGTAGGTATGAAAACATGGGTGTTTTTTGTTTGTTGCTACAAGTGACAAGCCGTCATGCGTTCTTTTTTTCTCCAATTATAACATTTGAATCTTTGCGATTAGCTGCAAGACAGATAAAAACCATTCGTTATAGATCTCAACACTGACCTGCAACGTGATTACGTCACGGGTCTGTACTGGGTGGCAACCAGATATTGGTCTAAACTGCCCACAAGCTGTGACGTTGCAGGTCAGTGTTCAGGCCTTCTATAACGATTGGTCTCGGTTAGATTCAGAGCATTCCTTCTCACGATGGGTGCCCTACTAAGGCTAACATGCCAAACTTTCATCAGTTCTAACGTTGGGTGCCCTACTAGACTAACATGCCAAACTTTCATAAGTTCTAACGATGGGTGCCCTACTAAGGCTAACATGCCAAACTTTCATCAGTTCTAACGTTGGGTGTCTTACTAAGGCTAACATACCAAACTTTCATCAGTTCTAACGATGGGTGCCCTATTAAGGCTAACATGCCAAACTTTCATCAGTTCTAACGATGGGTGCCCTGCCAATGTTAACATGCCAAACTTTCATCAGTTCTAACGATGGGTGCCCTACTAAGGCTAACATGCCAAACTTTCATCAATTCTAACGATGGAGTGTCTACCTTGATGATTTTGCATAAACGTAAACATAAACTTAAACAGATTTATTGGAGTGAAGTATTTAGTCACTATAAAGATTACATTTTATGTTTACAGATGTTACGCTTTCTAGTTGTCGCTGCTTTGATTACACTGTCCTGTGCATTGCGTTCAGAACTGAATGACTTGTGGGCCTCTTTCAAGGAGAGGCATGGCAAGTCTTACACTCGCCAACACGACGTCATGAGGTTTGTATCTAGTCATTGATTTGATTCGTTAGATAAAATTTAATAACTAGCTTTTACATTGGTAACAGAAAAGTGTACATTTTCATAAAAGATACATATACACTTTTTGTTATATCTACATTTTCACTTCAATTAGGTGTACACCACAATGAAGATTACTTCGACCCTTTATTTAATCTATATATCTTTATTAACTCAGTATCTCAATATTATCTAGATAAAATTGTGTTTAAGCTTGACTTACCACTTCGGCACGGCTGATACTTCCCTAAAAATAGTATTGAACACATACAAAACCCCGCAATAAATTCTATTTGAAAATCTGAATCAGTTCATGTGACATTACTCCTACAAAAACGTATTTCTTTGGCAAAGTTTCTCAAATTATGTTTCCCTGAACGTTGTTTGTAAAGTATATGTAATGAAATGTGTCGATTTCAGGAGAGAGATCTGGGAGTCCAACATTCAACGTATTGAAAAGCACAACATTCTGGCTGACAGGGGCGTCTACACCTACTGGATGGGCGAAAATGAATTCACTGATTTGGTAATCTATTTTTAGCTTGTCTTAGCTCTATTAAAATATACACTAAGCGTTACTGTAAACAATAAAGCATTTCTAAAATTGTCATTGTATACCATTGACCAGACCATCGCTGAGTTTAGAGCCATGAAAAATGGATTCAGAGCCTCCAACAAGACATCTCATCATGTCCAGTATGTGTCCGAACCAAATGTTGCTCTTCCTGCTGAGGTAGACTGGAGAAAGGAAGGCTACGTCACAGAGGTCAAAAATCAGGTTGGTAACGAGAATTATTTATGTTGTAAATGTAAACAAACTAACAAAAAAACAAAAATACTAATTTAAAACTAAGACATATGAATGCAAATCTTATTGACTTAGTTTATGTACATGTCCTCTCGGTACATCTCTTGCTAGCCATTAAATGAAACAAAATCACAATTGCAATCCCTTGTGTATGCTTTTAAGTTTCACACCTTGTTTTATAAAGAAATATTCATGGAAATAGAAGCACAGAAGAAAGTTAAAGAAAAGTAACCAAAAAAAAAGAAATATAAATCAAGAAAAACTAGAAGCACAGAAGGAAGCAGCAAGCAAAGAAAGCAAAAGAGATAGCTAGGAATCCGTTCAACAACAAACATTTTACAAACATTGAAAAAGAAACAAATAGTAAAAAGTAAATTACAATAAAACAAACTCTGCACACACAAAAATTGCATAGAACACAGAAACAAAACACTAAAAAAAAATTAAATCATTTTTTGGCGTAGCTTTCTGTGTTGCTGTGACAGTTTCAATGAAGTTTAATTTGACGATATTTGCTTTGGTGTGACAAATATGCAGGAAATATTTAGACACAGTGCATTGAAACATCTAGATTTATATCCATTATGAAATATTAGATGTGTTATGACGTTGCACAGTACTATATAGCGCAACCTACCTCATCAAGGGAACGTGACTGAATCATGTTGGGTTTCAGTGTTCCCTTTTATCCTTTTTTTTTTTTATTTGCTTCATATTTTAAAAAAATATTTTAGGGTCAGTGCGGCTCATGCTGGGCTTTCTCTACCGCTGGTGCTTTAGAAGGTCAACTATTCAAGCGCTCCAAGAAACTTGTCTCTCTTTCTGAACAGAATTTAGTCGATTGCTCTAGAAAATGGGGTACGTGAACGTTGTTCTATTAGATGATCTGAAACCGGTTTGAGAAAATGAAAAGTTAATATAGAATTTGATTCCTTCAACTCATGTAGTAGTATGCAAGGATACAATTTCAAAGCCAATCTTTATGTAGGCTTTCTCAAAATAACTTACATCCATTGATGTTCTTCCTTTGCTAATTTTATTCTTTGCTGTTAGGTAACCAGGGATGCGATGGCGGGCTCATGACTCAATCTTTCCAATATATTAAAGATAACAGTGGCATCGACTCTGAAGAATCATATCCATACATTGGAGTGGTAAGTTTCGGCTAAGTTAATGCTTCGTACTTCACATCTATTACAAGACCAGCCAGAATTATAATGTTCCTATAAGAAAAACGTTTTATAATTGTATATGCAGGAAATATAGAGCTTAATTTATTGATTTGTTAAAAGTATTATATTAGTATTATATATTAACAACGCCCCTAAATAAAATCCATAAATCTTATTGTTTTTTTTTATTACAAAGGTTATATTAACTCATTCTGTCTGTCTGTCTGTTAAAAGTTTGTACACTTCATTTCTCCCACATCTCGGATCAAGCTGAAATTGTTTTCACAGTTATTTCAATACAAAAAAATTCAACAATTAGTTTATTAGTTAATTAACTATTCGTAAATAACCTCGAACAAGGGAAAGAAATTGCACACAACTGAAGTGGTGGTATAAGCTGAATTATTGTTAGTCTAGATCTATTACAAATTTAATTGCATGACTGATCAACACTAATTAATACTACTACTGTTAATTAAGATCTAGGTTGACAGTCAGCAATAAACAAACAACAACCATTAGTGTCATGGCGGAGAATGATACTTTATTATATTGAACGCGTGCACCTTTGCGCACCATATCAACAACTACACTTAATCTTAGCTTTTGTTTTGTGTTTGTTTTTAAACTATTTTTTCTTTACTAAATGAGTTACAACGTGTATATAGCGGCTTTGAAATGTTTGCGTGTTTAATTTGTCAGGACCAGGACTGTGCATTTAAAAAGGAAAATGTTGCTGCCTCAGACTCCGGCTATGTTGAGATTCAGTCTGGCAATGAGCTAGCTTTACAACAGGCTGTAGTTGAGATCGGACCAATCAGCGCCGCCATGGTTGCCAACCACGACTCTTTCCTGGTAATATTTAAATCACTGGCTTTATTAAGATTGGATTTTTTTTTTTACAACAGGGGCTAACATTGATGGCTACCTTATCATTATTTGGATTGCTTAAAGACATTTGATCATTGTGATGGCCACATAAAACACTCATTAACCATCGGTCATAGCAATGGGCTTTACATTATCTGCCCCATGAATGGCAAGGTCTCTGTGTGTGTGTGTGGGGGGGCATTTACGTTTGTTTTATGCTTGCCCTGAATGTGGCAAAATATGTAGGTCACAGCTGGGTCTGCGAAGCCACGGGAAATACTGCTTTCCTCATTACTCTTCCGACTCGAAGACAAGCCTTATTATTATTCTTTTACTACCTAGAGTCCTAGATCATGGAATGTAAAATTTAAAACCCGGAAATCATTTAAAATAAAGTCCTTCTTCTTCAATTAGTCAGTTCTTTCGATTGAGATATGAGCTGTTGTGCAGTCATTGCCAAGGAAAAATTTGAGTCTCATACTGCCATACCAAGTGTTAATTAAGCTGGGCTGATGTGGTTATAGGATCTGAGGGGAATTAAATTGGGGCGCTAAAAATTGTAAGATTGACAGTTTCGTAAGATTGAGAGCTGTACTTACAGAAGGGTAGGTGAGTGGGGTTCTATTCTGTTTAGGTGATGCCCATTAGTTGTACCACTTTAGTTTTTTTTCAAAAACTTATTAAAACTAAACTTAAGTCTTTTTTTTTTTTTTTCAAATCATAAGTCGTCGAATTGTTTCGGTCAGTCTTTGTTCCCTTAGAAAATATTGTTTCTTTTCCTTTTCAGAACTACAAAGGTGGAATTTATCAAGAACCTTTATGTAACGATGGAACACTTGACCACGCTATCTTGATCGTAGGATACGGCACAGAGAATGGACAAGATTTCTGGCTGGTTAAAAACAGGTAAGAAACTTTTGCACCTATTAGTGAATTATATAGACCCGGTCTTGTTGACCCTTATTTACCACATTTAATAAAAGGCCAATTCTTGTGAAGTTTAGATTTAGAATTGGTTATGAAAGTATGCATTAAATGTGTAATGATTACTTTGTGTAATTACGCGCTGTCTTTGGAATGGGGCTATTGGAAATTTTTATGAAAAGGAGACATCTACATAGAGCAAGCCTTTTCTTTTTCTGTATCCTGTGTGCAGAATACAAAAATACTGATCAATTATACATTTTAAAATTTTATTTTTTGTCCCCACTTATTAGCACTGTAGAATAAAATAAAAACTGTAAGCAAAGACAAGAACAAAGATAAGATCACAGTGAATAACTTTTGGTAAGAACAATTCCAGGGTATAGCGAACACAAACCAAAATGTAGAAATATGTTCAAATAGTAAACTGAACATTCACATTTTGTCAGTGAATAAAAAAAAATCTAGAATATAGGAGTATCGAACCGACGCTTTACCGACTTAGCCAAACTATCGTACTATTATGTTCCAAAATTTTGGCAAGTATTGGCACCATTTTATATTTGTACCACTTGGCGACCAACTTCATACCTACCTTTTACTTTCTATCTACCTTACATCCATGTAGGAAGTGGTGGCTAATTGTTAGAATTACGGGCATACGCTTGTTTGTGAGCTGTACAAGTTTCGGATGTCCCTTCAGAATTGAAGATGATTACATCCTGGCCCAAACCTCCCACAAGACTGTCGGGGATGGAGGCGGCGGATTCGAACAGTCGACCATTTAGACGACAGTCCAAAGCGCATACCCCCATAGCTATAGCTTGTTCTCATTTTTTTCTGATTGCATCTTTGAGAAGAGCATGTAATAAAGAGAATAGTAGCTTTATACTATTGTTCTTCAATCCATTGTCGGATAAAAGGATACTTCTTCAATTACAAAACAAATAATTATAATATATATATATAAATGTAACTATGTAAAACAAAAATAGGTGCGGGTACTCAGTGATGGTTTGCCTAAGTTTTAATGACTAATAAATTAATAATAAACGTAAAAATACAAGAAAAGACATCATTTTGTTCCCACATTGAAAAAGGTGTTGCCCGGCACGCCGTACCGGTGCGTAGGCATACCGTTACAAAAAAACAAACACTATTTATATGAATATGACGTCGATCATGTTAAATAATTTATATCGTTAGATAACATATATGTGTAGCTATAAATAAGTCTGTTTTTGAAGGTATACATTTGAAAGCGTGTATATTTTTTCCCTCTTCAAGAGTTTGACTAATTTTTTAAATTTCGTTTTTGTTTCTAACAGTTGGGGCACCAGTTGGGGAGAGAAAGGCTATTTCAGAATTGTCCGCAACAAGGACAACCATTGTGGTATTGCCTCAGCAGCCTCCTACCCAACTCTGTAATTCAAGTCGTATATGTGCTGGCGGTCTCTGAATGTGCGTGTGTGTGTGTATTTATTAAACATTGCTGATCTTGTTAGAAATAAAACATAATTGCTTTCATGTTTACAATTGCTCTTTTTTTCTTTGTTAATAGTGTTGTTGTTTTTGTTGAAAATGTTTCACTTAGGTCTTCCATTTCTAAATAACAGTAGGCATTTAATCAGATATTTAATTAAATCCGCAAAGATCTATGTAGGAAAGTGACTGTGATCTATGTTTATCCGGGCTTGTGATATTCGCAATTGGTCTAACCGTCTAATAGCGAGTATTCATAAAGGATATAAAGTATATATTTATACTTATATAAAGTTACTATTTATAACAAAAATATAACAGGTTTTATAATATGCAAAGTAGCCTTAAGAAAACAAATACTAAATCAACTTTGTTAATTATTGTTTTAACTTTTAGGCACGATTGAAATCTAGAAATTATAAGCAGATATCTAAATTAGTTTACTCTTAATAAAGCTTATGATTGAATATGATTGTCAACATTCATATGTTAACTCAAACAGCAATCGAAAAATAGGATAAAAAACAAAGCTTATCAAAGGGAAGACATCACTAAGTACTGACATTTAATCTGAAAGTTACTGGGTTTATCTCCCTTTCTGCTATATAAAACAAAATAAATTTAACAGGACTAAATGATTAACTAATTGGTTAATTTTTGGACTGATTCATGTATTATTATCGACTATGAATAATTTTGATTTCATGTCCTGTCAGGTTCAATGAGAAATTGTTTTAACTTGATCCGAGAATGGGAAATGGGATAAAAAATTTGTTCAAACTTTTTAGCAGACAGACAGACAGTTGATATAAGTTTTGTAAAAAGGAAAGAACATCAAATGCTAATATGCTATGTATATATCTCTTTATCTTTATCTATATATCTTTATCTATCTATATCTATCTCTCTCTCTCTCTCTCTCTCTCTCTCTCTATATATATATATATATATATATATATATATATATATATATATACTATTCCAGGTGTAAAAAAATCAAATTATTTTCCAGCTCCAGATCTCCCAGAGAAAAGCTTCTTTCATATTTAACAGATTTTAGCGATGGCCACTATTAGAGTCAACTTATCAACAATATTTCAATAAGTAGGAAAGAGCATTAGAATTTTTTGTTTTGGATTTTTAGAACCAAGCAACAATTAGTTTTCGAATGCAATTTTCTTATATATATATATTCGTGGTTCGATGTTGACCACTTTGTCATCCAGGGGGCTGAGGGCTTTTCTAACATTAAACCAAATTGTGTTTCCTTTTTCTTGAAAGTCACAATTAAGCGGCTGTAGAGAAGATGTTAACTCCAACACGAAATAAACTGTTTGGATCCACAGATCGTCCGCTAACACTGTATAGATATATACTCTTATCAAGATGCAATGTCAGTAAACAGGGAAACGAAATATTTGAAAACATTTCCTCTCGATGATAAAAGAAGTTTCTGATGCAGCTGAAGATCTGCATACTCATTACCTCATTTAGAAATTCTATAAATTGGCAATTAGCTACAATGGTGTTTATCATCTTAATCGCCCATTTCTTGACTTTGCAAAGTTCTTCAGGAAATGTTCCCGCAAGTAGAAGATCTCAATGATAGCAATTATCTTGAATTGGTTTTTTTTTTTCTTTCAAAGTAGCGACATAACCATGTCTTGCACGTCTCACTATTCGCTTTATCTGTTTGAAATCAATGCAATGTTTTTGTTCAAGAATTTGATTCTTTTTCAAAACTTTCAGCTACAACAATTGCTATATATCATCTTCATGTGTCCTCCCTTGAGTGGCAATAATCATAAAAGTTTTTCTTGATAGCCTTTAGTGAAGACAATAGCTCACCGTCTCCACGGTCACTCAATGGTTAAACAATAAGATAATGATACAGATGTTTTCGAGCGACTATCTTATCAATAATACAGACGTTACTTCAAAAAAGAAGATGATTACGTCCTACGCGTCATGCATCTAGTCATGTATATTAACCAATGACTTAAATTCTGCCAAGTTACTGGTTTTCCTGGCTAGCTCAGGCAGCCCATTCCATGCTCTAATAGCACTAGGGAAGAAGGAGTATTTGTACAAATTTGTCCTAGAATATGGGATGAAGAATGTGCCTTTATCTTTGTGTCTTTCTGAGTATTTTATTAGATTTTGCTTTTGTCTTTGAAGATTATGGTTCATTGTTTTATGTATAATTGGTACTTTATTTCGAGTCTTCTATCCTGAAGGCCTTCTAAATTTAGTGATTTTACTAAAGGTGTTACTCCAAACAGATGATGCAAATTCTGTTATTGGCCTAACCAAGGTTAAATAACATTTTAGTTTTATGTTTTTATTTGATTAATAGAATTTTTTAAAAATAAACCCTAATGCTTTGTTTAATTTTTTGATAGTTTCATCAATATGTGGATTCCATGACAGTTTTTCATTTATTATAACACCTAGGTATTTTGAGTTTTTAGTCTGTGTTACGGGTTTACCATGAATAAGATAAGTGGAATTAATTTGTTTTAGTTTTTGTTACTCTTAACAACTGACATTTTTCTGGGTGGAAAGACATGCTCCAATTTGATTCCCATTTCTGTAATTCATCTAATTCTATTTGTAAAAGTTCTGTGTCTTGTGTTGTTTTTATTGTTCTATATATTATGCAATCGTCTGCAAATAATCTGACTTTTGTTCCTGAAGTGATGCAATTTGGTAAATCATTTATGTAAATTAAAAATAGTAGTGGACCTAAGACTGTTCCTTGAGGTACACCTGAGTTTACTGTTATGGTGTTCATTTAGAGCCATTTATTATTACAGTTTGTTCTCTCCCTACCAGAAAATCTTTAATCCACTGAAGCAATGGACCATCAATCCCAAAATATTTAAATTTTTTAAGCAAACTACGTTGGTGAACTTTGTCAAAAGCCTTGAAAAAAATCTAGTAAGATAGCATCTATTTGCTCCCTATTATCTAAACCTTCTTGAAAAATCATCAATTAGTCCTATTAGTTAGACTATCCGAGCATTTGTGCTTTCTAAAATTGTGTCTTTTTTTTTCTTTTCAGTAAGTTTGCGTTTCAAACAAGTTCACATTGTCTGTTACAATGTTAAATAATAAATAATATTACGTGACTGATCTTAAGTTGTTT
>JAZGLO010000043.1:0-25841 GCA_036873155.1 Biomphalaria sudanica
AAATCATTAACAAGTGAAAGGGACGAGACAGAAAATGGAAACCAATAAATTGATAAAATCAATTGCTCTCTTGGTGTCACTAGATACCTGGAGCTCTTTGATCTCTCGTTTTGTTGATGCCTAGTTTAATGTAAACATTTTTTTTTTTAAATTTGGGTACAAACACTTTCCTAAAACAGCACTGTAAGCAGGGTTCTAGATAGGTCCAAAGTCATAGTATATGTTACGATGTCAAGCTACAAATAGTTTAACTAGTATTTAAAGGTCTAACTCCTCCCCCTACAATGCAGAATGCCCTACACCCATTTCCATACGATTAATTCTCCTCTTAATTCTTACTGCAGGAAAGATTGCAAGACTCATACGAGAGCCTAAAGTTGCTTTTATTGGTCCGAAAAAAGCAACTGTTCAAAATGATGTCTACTTGAGACTTACTAACGAAACCTGGCCAACATACTCTTTCAAACAACTTTTTTTTGAAGTAACGTCTGTATTTTATGAGATATAATAGGGCTCTAAATTTCTTTCAGAACACATGCATGTAAATAATGTATGTTTGTTAAATGTGTTTAATATTGAGCATTCAATAAATACTTTGAAAAAATTTGGTACAAAAATAACATTCCATCAATTATAAAAGAAGACTTGAAACCATTCCAAAAAAAAAAAAAAAGAATCACAAAATCAAAAAGAAAAAGTAATAAATTAAGTATATTTTCAAATCACATGACTTCTTGATCACATGCAGAAATCTGGCCAGCCAGAAAGTTCACACTTCATCAAATCCATCAAAGAAATACAAATAAATACTTTCTTTACAAACTGTAGATAATATAAATAGTAGGTCGTGATAAATATAGTTGAATTAAATAGGAGATTCAATCTAAATATGTACAACTCAGAATGTATCTTTTTTATTTTTTCTATCATACCCTGTTTTGTTTTTCTAAGTAGTACATTGTAACAGTTCATTAATCCAAGAGACTCAATCTGGACTGATGGTACATAAAGTAACATACCAACCAGAAACTGGATTACAATAATTTCAAGACAACGTGTATTATTCCACCAAAATCTGGGAGGATCCCGATTGATCTAGTAAAACAGAGTTATCAGCTTAAAAAAATTCTTACTGCAGGAAAGATAGTGTAACCCATTCAAACATTTTCAAGTTGTTTATATTGGTCTGAAAGTGGCAGCTGGCCAAAATAATGTCTACTTATGACATACTAAATATAACTGGCCAACATAATATTTCAACTAGCCAACATAATCTTTCAACTGGCCAACAATTTTTCAACTAGCCAACATAATCTTTCAACTGGCCAACAATCTTTCAACTGCAAACATAATCTTTTAACTGGCCAGCATAATCTTTCAACTGGCAACATAATCTTTTAACTGGTCAATATAATCTTTCAACTGGCGGACATAATCTTTCAACCGGCAAACATAATCTTTCAACTGGCCAAAAATAATCTTTACCTGATCCCAAATAAGGGGGGACTATCCAAATAAAAACACTTGCTCAAGATAAAGAGCTGCCATATTTGTGTCATATAAATTTTCCTCATCTACATAAAAAAAAAAATTTAAAAATCTTCATTGTAGCATTGACATATTCATAGGTGAGTGAGTCTATGTGACAAATACAAATTACAAAAGTGTAGATCAAACAAGTTTCACATTTTTTGGAACACAGTCACATTTCAATAATAAGCAATAAATGCAAAACAACTCATTGCAAAAACATGACAGAATGGAACATTCTTACAACACAATTAAATTTTTTTACATGCATACGTAGAAACTGGCAGCAATCTTAGAGTGGAAATCAAGCATTTTAGGGAAGTAGATTATGTGCATCAAGGACAATTGTTGGTCTCCATTAACATGTCCTGGTGAAGAGTGTCTTATAAGTTAACATGCAGTACCAGTATAGGAAACCAAATACAGTGGTTCACTAATACCTTTTTTCAGAAAGACTATAGAATATCTGACCTGAAAATGAATAGACCCAAGAATACTTTGTTGCACATGTGCAGTACAACAATAAGATACATTGTATGATACTTGAAGTTATTGAGATCAATTTTACTAGACACAATTATCTTTTTTTTATGTTTTTAAAAAAAATTTCAGTTGCTAATGTAAAGACATGATGAAAAAAAAAGTTTTTAGGCAACTCTTGGCTTCACCTTACAATCGTTGCTGCTTGCATGTCGAGTCAGAAGAAGTTGTCAACAATGATGTATATGAGTTTGTGCGAGAATGTTTCCTACTGGGCCGAGTGGCGGATGGCACAAGGAGACCACCAGTGGACAAAGGTGATTCGAAATCAGGACTATTTTTATTGGTGAAACGTTGCATATTGCCATTAGACCTGGTCACTCTGTGAGCAAAATTCTGCACCACCCTGGCACTTAAGTGAGCCTGATTTGAATATTAAAAAAACAGTGGTACATTATGAAATTGCAGTCATCACCATATATACCGTATTTTACGCCGTATAAGACGCTCCGGCATATAAGACGCACCCAATTTTAAAGGAGGAAAATCTAGAAAAAAAAGATTCTGAACCAAATACTGTACTAAAATATTTTATATCAACTGTATAAAGTAAACAGCAGTTTAAGAACAATTTTATGTCAACCATGTAACATATTAAGTTTCCTCCACTCTCTTATCATTTTCTCAGTTGGAGGTGGCCCGAAGCGTCTCTCCGCTGCTCTATTCCCATGCTCCTTAGCAAATTTAATTACTTCCAGCTTGAAAGTAACTTTATATGCCATTCTCTTCTGCTTAGACATCTTGAGGAGATGGTACTATCATTTTTTAATTTACCCTGTAGTTGGTCCGCCTGATCACTTTCTCACATACACCATACACGTTGTCTGTGATCTACCCAGACGGCACATTATGACGTAGGGAGGGCGGTGTGTACCGGCAGTAAGCTCAGCATGATGCCCGTGCAGCACATGGTTAGACTGTCGGGAGGGGGGCATGGCGCGCTATAGGAAGTCACACAGCCGCAGTACGTGCCCCAAATCCAGCCCGCAGCACACACTGCATAAGGAAAGGACTGCGAGTAAGCGCCATACAAAGTTGGGGGCAGTTTTAATGCATGTAAAATGTGTATTTGCCGTATAAGACGCACCAACTTTTCCCCCCCAGTTTTGGAGAAGAAAAAGTGCGTCTTATACGGCGTAAAATACGGTACATTCTGAAAATATTTTTAAAATGAAACATATTAAGTTTGCATCAGATATGAAAAATGTATCCAATTCTTAGGTAATAAGATAAATCTAAGATAATAAGATAGATCTAAGATATTAAGATAAATCTAAGATAATAAGGTACATCTAAGATAATAACCTAAATTTAAGATAAGATATGTGTAAGATAATAAGATACATCTAAGATAATAAGATAAATCTGTCCAATTCCAATATTTATCTCATTCTGTGTTAATGGAAGGTAGAATATGTAATTTAAAGAATCTAACAATTTGCTTCTTGCTGAGGACCATCTCTCATTTAACACCTAATGATACTTTGTTGAAAGTTTGTAATCCATGTGTTACATTAAGCAGTATGATTTCATTTTTAGCGACCCCCGAAAGGGGAAAATTCGCTATTAGTTTTGTGCCAAATATCTGTCTGTCCGTCCGGTTTAGATCTCGTAAACTAGAAAAGATATTGAAAATCTGACATCACAATATTTTAGACCATTCAAAGTTCTAATGCAACGGCTACTTTTTTTTTTCCAAAAGCGAAAAATCTAATTTTTAAAATCAGTTATGCAAGCAGTTTTTTAAAGAGAAAAAGCTAATTAGTATGCATTATAAGTTTGGCCTAAATTAAAACGAATAGTAATCTCGTAAACGTCATTTTTGTGAACTTTTTTTTTATTGCGAAAATGTGTTGTTTTTTTTTTTGTTGAGCATTCGAAAAGATATTGATCCTTTTCAAAACAATTACATCAATTATAAGACTTTATTTAGGCCAGGAGAGGCGCGGTAGCTGAGCGGTAAAGCGCTTGGCTTCCGAACCGCGGGCCCCGGATTCGAATCCTGGTGAAGACTGGGATTTTCAACTTCGGAATCCTTAGGCGCCTCTGAGTCCACCCAGCTCCAATGGGTACCTGATATTAGTTGGGGAAAAGTAAAGGCGGTTGGTCATTGTGCTGGCTACATGACACCCTCGTTAACCGTAGGCTACAAAAACAGATGAACTTTACATCATCTGCCCTATAGACCACAAGGTCTGAAAGGGGAACTTGTTAGGTTAGGTTCACATCTAACTTTGCATTCACTTGCACCTATCCTTTGATCTGCTGTACTGTTGGGGCACTATACAAGATCTGTTAACCTTCTTTCTCCATTCTTATCTCTCATTTCTCTTTGATATAATTTCATTTGGATGTTCTTTCTGAAAATATTGAAGCCTGCCTGGGTGGACCACTTCGAGGGCTGATTTTGAGTTTGTGTTTCCACACAAACTGTCTTTGTAATCTTGTTTATTAGTCTTCTAGAGTTAAGCATGTCAGACAATCGCCTTCCCAAGTGACTTCTGTATGGGGAGTTGTGTGCAGGAAAGCACTCCCAGGGAGGCCAATACAAGCTCTCGATTGCTCCTCATGACATGAAGCTGTGAGTCTTGGAGTCTCAAGATTTGAATCAAGAAGAGTGGCCAGGGCGAAAGAGTGCCAAACCAACAAAAAGCCAAGAGAAGAAGCAGGCCTATCTGCAACTGACCTAACTTACCCAAGCCACATATGCGGCCGGCTTTTTAAAGCGAGGATTGGACTTTAAAGCCATCTTCGAGTCCATAGGAAATGAGAAATGTGCTCGTCTTCGACCACAAATGAGGAGCTATATATATAAATAAAGGTGTTTGACAGGCTTCTAAACTCTAAGCCCCTTAAGGCTTCATTGACCATTAGGCAGCAGTCTTTGACCATTAAACTACTAGAAAAAAGTCATCTTTAACAATTGAGCTATTTACTGTGTAACACAGTTACAGCCCTTTGTGCTTTGCAAATCTGATGCCAGGAACCACTAAACATAATGATTACTGAAAGTTTTTAAAAACAAGCTAGAGACTACAGATGAATGGAGAGACCTGATTAAACTGAGTCACATGACTCCAACAGTATGTCTATGTAAGAAAGGGATAACATGTTACTTAAAGTAATCCATTGAGTAACCAACAAATCATCATAACCAACTCAAATTCTGCATATATATCTATATATAAGTAACAGTCATCTGTATCACCGCCACTCATTGATCAGGGAACATGAAATGCACCAAGATACCTGTGTGTAGTTGCTGAATGAACTCTTTATGTTGTCTGTTGTATTTATGTGTATTTTTCTGTTGTGTTGTCTTTATATGTGAAAAGAGTCCTTGTATTCACAACAAATTTTCGTAAGGATCAATAAAGCAGTCTTAGTCTTAACCTCTGGGGCTTCCATTTATCAATCTTTTGACTTTAGGCAATTATGAAACAATGACACAGATCTTCAATTATTAAACAATGATGATAATCTTATGACTTCATAAAATTATGAAACAATGAAGCCAATCTTATGATTTTTGAAAATTATGAAACAATGATGTCAATCTTATGACTTCAGGAAATTATGAAACAATGACACCTATCTTATGAATTCATAAAAACATGAAACAATAATGCCAATCTAATGACTTCAGGAAATTATGAAACAATGATACCAATCTTATGACCTCGGGAAATTATGAAACAATGATGCTAATCTTATGACCTCAGGAAATTATGAAACAACGACACTGATCTTGAATTATTAAACAATGATGCTAATCTTATGACTTCAGGACATTATTAACAATGACGCCAATCTTATGACCTTCGGAAATTACGAAACAATGAAGCCGATCTTATGATTTTTGAACATTTTTAAACAATGATGCCAATCTTTTGACTTTAGGAAATTATGAAACAATGACACAGATCTTCAATTATTAAACAATGATGATAATCTTATGACTTCATAAAATTATGAAACAATGAAGCCAATCTTATGATTTTTGAAAATTATGAAACAATGATGTCAATCTTATGACTTCAGGAAATTATGAAACAATGACACCTATCTTATGAATTCATAAAAACATGAAACAATAATGCCAATCTAATGACTTCAGGAAATTATGAAACAATGATACCAATCTTATGACCTCGGGAAATTATGAAACAATGATGCTAATCTTATGACCTCAGGAAATTATGAAACAATGATACCAATCTTATGACCTCAGGAAATTATGAAACAATGATACCAATCTTATGACTTCAGGAAATTATGAAACAACGACACTGATCTTGAATTATTAAACAATGATGCTAATCTTATGACTTCAGGACATTATTAACAATGACGCCAATCTTATGACCTTCGGAAATTACGAAACAATGAAGCCGATCTTATGATTTTTGAACATTTTTAAACAATGATGCCAATCTTTTGACTTTAGGAAATTATGAAACAATGACACAGATCTTCAATTATTAAACAATGATGATAATCTTATGACTTCATAAAATTATGAAACAATGAAGCCAATCTTATGATTTTTGAAAATTATGAAACAATGATGTCAATCTTATGACTTCAGGAAATTATGAAACAATGACACCTATCTTATGAATTCATAAAAACATGAAACAATAATGCCAATCTAATGACTTCAGGAAATTATGAAACAATGATACCAATCTTATGACCTCGGGAAATTATGAAACAATGATGCTAATCTTTTGACCTCAGGAAATTATGAAACAATGATACCAATCTTATGACCTCAGGAAATTATGAAACAATGATACCAATCTTATGACTTCAGGAAATTATGAAACAACGACACTGATCTTGAATTATTAAACAATGATGCTAATCTTATGACTTCAGGACATTATTAACAATGACGCCAATCTTATGACCTTCGGAAATTACGAAACAATGAAGCCGATCTTATGATTTTTGAACATTTTTAAACAATGATGCCAATCTTATGACTTCATAAAATTATGAAACAATGACACCAATCTTATGACTTCAGGAAATTATGAAACAATGACACTGATCTTATGACTTCATAAAATTATGAAACAATGATGCCAATCTTATGACTTCAGGAAATTATGAAACACCTTACCTGCTTATTTAGTTTGCCTCCATTAAGTTTGACTTTACGATGATACAAAATGATGGAGTCCAAGTATGCATACGGCTGACCTTCCAGATAGTACAATCCATTCAGCTCTGTGATTCTATAGTGTCGGATGTAACTGTTCATTCTGTCATGAAGTCATTAAAATGAGTGTTTAAAGAAGTTTATATTTATACTGGTTCTACACTCACTCATCTCAATAGGAACATCTATGCTCAACTTTTACTTACTTTCTTGTTTATTACTTCCCTTATAATAAAATGGTCTCAAAGGACATTTTTATTAAGATAAATTTTCTCAAATGGCTAGCAATTTTGATATAAAACTCTGGATATTACAAAAGTCTTCAGCAGGAGATATAGAACTTGTAAAATACTTTTAAAACAATTAAGCAAGTAATTGAGTAACATTTTGTAGCATCATAGAGACATATCAATTCTTAAGAATGAACAACTACGAAATGTTTAGAAAATCTATTCAAAGTAAATTGATCACATGCCGAGATTAACTCTTTCTCTCCTAACTGACGATACCAACGTTGATTCCACCAGAATGTGGTAAATAATTACAGAGAAAAAGAGTTAAGACTTTTCTGAAGAGGATGAAAAAAAAAATGTCCTATTTGATGTCACTACCTCTACAAATCAAAAGTCATCTCCCTTGATCTGTGCAGTCAGCAGAACTAAAGACCAAGAAATAATGTCATACTAATTTCCTGTCTCATCTTTTGATGAAATAAGCTGATAAAATTGAGACAGAGAAAATTATTTTAAATGACTTTTTAAAAAATCTTTTCAAGGCATAGGTTAATGAAGCATATCTTAATGTCATTTTTATTTTCTTTATCTATTGGTAGCTTGAGCCATAAAAAAAAACAACAGCTGGCAAGCTGTATGAAATCAGGAACATCATTATATAATACATTTTTAAAAGTAAGCTCCACCCTAGGGTTGGCTTTACATTCTACTAAGCTATGTTATCTCTGTCCAAGGCAAGACAGATTTCTACTAATCAGTGCAAATAAATCAGATACCTGACCGATAGCATGATTCTCTCACTGTCATGGTCAATATACAGTAAATAGTCCCCTTCCTCTGAGTTCAGTAGGACCTGCTCTGCATCACTTTTGCTAAACAGAAATGGGTGTAACCTGAGGAGGAAAATACACAGATACATCACACAGAAAAACCCAGATTTACATTTAAATGTCAAATGACCGTAATTCTAATTAACATGAAAAGCTAGAAAAACACACTTAGGAAGAAATTTTTTTTTTTTTAACATGTGTATTAAACAATATAAGATGATTACATCCTATGTGTGTTCCTGGGTCAATCTAGTCATGCATGTTAACCAATGACTTAAATTCTGCCAATTCACTGGTTATCCAGGCCCAGTCAGGCAACCCATTCCATGCTCTAATAGCACAAGGAAGAAGGAGCATTTGTACAAGTTTGTCCTAGCATATGGAACGAGGAATATGCCTTTATCCTTGTGAATAGAAGTTATCTGTAGGATTGTGGGAAACAAATTAGTTCCAAACACTTCCTCCTTGTTCTCATTATTACGTTGGAGGTTCAGATGACTAGACCAAGTAACAGTATTCTGCACTGCAGTTTCCAAATCAGGCAACTCTCCATATAGTTTTTGTTTCTATAGAGTGTTATGGGCCATTGTCTTGTTTGAGCCTCTTGATAAAGAATACAGCTTTGAAGGGGATGGTCAGCATTTTCTGGTGACACCCTAGTCCCAGTTTTTAGCTTCCAGAACATGTGATGTCTCATTCTGTTGTGTCTAGTTCTGAGGTAAAAAAGTAGACTTTGGTCATGTTGGGATAGTTTCAAATAGGCATTGTCTTGCTTGTGATTTGGATTAGAGCTGGTCCATTTCTGGTTTATTCTATTTACTATTCTGGATAGAGTGCAATGTTCAATTGTGTATTTTGTTCTCCCACACTTGGCAAGTGTCTCATTTCAAAATACTTAATAAAGACCAAAGAAAAACATTGTAGTTGGCTGGGAATGAGGGGGGGGTATTTTTGTTTAGAAATGTCTAAGACTATTATATATCTGTCAAATTTTCTATTATATCACTTTCATGTTGATGATGAATGCCGTGCATGTTAAGGAGCTATATTTAAGTCTTGCTACATGTAAATCTTTTGATGTTTGCTTTTAATTTGAAATAGTTTAACTCATTTCCATAGACCTAGACAATTTTTTTAATGACCAATCATTCATATAAACTTTTTTAAAACATCATTACGGACTTCCGGTTGTCAGTTGAAAGGTCAATGAAGTAGGGGTACTCTCTCGGTTCAGGGAGTTGTGTGGCTTCAACAACAACTTCTATTCTTACTCTCAGATATTTAAAAAGTTGGACTTCGGCAACAGAAAAATCTCAACATATACACCTCAAGTTAAAAAATACAAGTTACAACCATGATGACCTAATATCCTGTGGTTTACTCAACAAACTAGCCTAATATCCTGTGTTTTAATGACCTGGCTAACCTAATATCCTGAGGTTTATTGATCTAGCTAGTCTAACATCCTGTCATTTACTGACTTAGCTAGCCTAATAGCATGAGTTTTAATGACCTAGCTAGCCTAATATTCTTTGTCTACTGACCTGCCTAGCCTAATATCCTGTCGTTTACTGACCTAGCTAGCCTAATATCATGTGGTTTACTGACCTAGCTAGCCTAATATCCTGTGGTTTACTGACCTAGCTAGCCTAATATCGTGTGGTTTAATACTGGCCTAGCTAGCCTAATATGCTGTGGTTTAATACTGACCTAGCTAGCCTAATATCCTGTGGTTTGTTGACAGTAAAGGAAGATTTGGTCACACAGCCACCCATGCATTAGTCAGCAATGTTCTTTCTTAGAGACTTGTGTGTTTGACCTGTAGGTGGACGAGGTCACACTGTTCACATCTCTGGTGATCACTTCTGTGAAACACTGGGATACCACAAATCTGTGGGATAATTTAGAAAAGGTTTCTATGTTAGGAGATCACAAAAGAGCAGTTAACTCTTCCCCATAAACTTAAAAGGACAATAAAATGTTCCGATGCATCGTGAACTCCAAGTTGAATGGACTAGAGAGAATGTGACTTGTATTAAAGAACTGAGTCTTTGTAAAAGATGGCAATGATTAGTAAAGAAAAGGATGCAGCGTCTATTAGCTACATCTTAATGTTCCCTCTAGCAATGACAAAGGGAGGGGGTGGGGATCATACCTTTGTGAAGAACTAAACGTTATGAGTCAATAATAAGCGTCTCGCGACATCCTGACGATCAACGTGATAACAACTTGAAGATTACAAGGAATAAACATGAAAGGACATTTAAAAAACAATGAACTACACCCAGTCACTTATTAATACCAACAAGAGACGAACTACTTCAGTAGGCTACTAGATACCAACAAGAGACGAACTACTTCAGTAGGCTACTAGATACCAACAAGAGACGAACTACTTCAGTAGGCTACTAGATACCAACAAGAGACGAACTACTTCAGTAGGCTACTAGATACCAACAAGAGACGAACTACTTCAGTAGGCTACTAGATATCAACAAGAGACGAACTACTTCAGTAGGCTACTAGATACCAACAAGAGACGAACTACTTCAGTAGGCTACTAGATACCAACAAGAGACGAACTACTTCAGTAGGCTACTAGATACCAACAAGAGACGAACTACTTCAGTAGGTTACTAGATACCAACAAGAGACGAACTACTTCAGTAGGCTACTAGATACCAACAAGAGACGAACTACTTCAGTAGGCTACTAGATACCAACAAGAGACGAACTACTTCAGTAGGCTACTAGATACCAACAAGAGACGAACTACTTCAGTAGGCTACTAGATATCAACAAGAGACGAACTACTTCAGTAGGCTACTAGATACCAACAAGAGACGAACTACTTCAGTAGGCTACTAGATACCAACAAGAGACGAACTACTTCAGTAGGCTACTAGATACCAACAAGAGACGAACTACTTCAGTAGGCTACTAGATACCAACAAGAGACGAACTACTTCAGTAGGCTACTAGATATCAACAAGAGACGAACTACTTCAGTAGGCTACTAGATACCAACAAGAGACGAACTACTTCAGTAGGCTACTAGATACCAACAAGAGACGAACTACTTCAGTAGGCTACTAGATATCAACAAGAGACGAACTACTTCAGTAGGCTACTAGATACCAACAAGAGACGAACTACTTCAGTAGGCTACTAGATATCAACAAGAGACGAACTACTTCAGTAGGCTACTAGATACCAACAAGAGACGAAATACTTCAGTAGGCTACTAGATACCAACAAGAGACGAAATACTTCAGTAGGCTACTAGATACCAACAAGAGACGAACTACTTCAGTAGGCTACTAGATACCAACAAGAGACGAACTACTTCAGTAGGCTACTAGATACCAACAAGAGACGAACTACTTCAGTAGGCTACTAGATACCAACAAGAGACGAAATACTTCAGTAGGCTACTAGATACCAACAAGAGACGAACTACTTCAGTAGGCTACTAGATATCAACAAGAGACGAACTACTTCAGTAGGCTACTAGATACCAACAAGAGACGAACTACTTCAGTAGGCTACTAGATACCAACAAGAGACGAACTACTTCAGTAGGCTACTAGATACCAACAAGAGACGAACTACTTCAGTAGGCTACTAGATACCAACAAGAGACGAACTACTTCAGTAGGCTACTAGATATCAACAAGAGACGAACTACTTCAGTAGGCTACTAGATACCAACAAGAGACGAAATACTTCAGTAGGCTACTAGATACCAACAAGAGACGAAATACTTCAGTAGGCTACTAGATACCAACAAGAGACGAACTACTTCAGTAGGCTACTAGATACCAACAAGAGACGAACTACTTCAGTAGGCTACTAGATACCAACAAGAGACGAACTACTTCAGTAGGCTACTAGATACCAACAAGAGACGAAATACTTCAGTAGGCTACTAGATACCAACAAGAGACGAACTACTTCAGTAGGCTACTAGATATCAACAAGAGACGAACTACTTCAGTAGGCTACTAGATACCAACAAGAGACGAACTACTTCAGTAGGCTACTAGATACCAACAAGAGACGAACTACTTCAGTAGGCTACTAGATACCAACAAGAGACGAACTATTTCAGTAGGCTACTAGATACCAACAAGAGACGAACTACTTCAGTAGGCTACTAGATACCAACAAGAGACGAACTACTTCAGTAGGCTACTAGATACCAACAAGAGACGAACTACTTCAGTAGGCTACTAGATACCAACAAGAGACGAACTACTTCAGTAGGCTACTAGATATCAACAAGAGACGAAATACTTCAGTAGGCTACTAGATACCAACAAGAGACGAACTACTTCAGTAGGCTACTAGATACCAACAAGAGACGAACTACTTCAGTAGGCTACTAGATACCAACAAGAGACGAACTACTTCAGTAGGCTACTAGATATCAACAAGACATGAACTACTTCAGTAATAGATATCAACGTGAGACCAAATATTTTATTACTTGATACCAAGAACAGACAAACTACTTCAGTAGGCCTACTTAGTACCAATAATAGACGAACTAATTCAGCACTAGATGCCAACAATAGACTAACTAATTCAGTACTAGATACCAACAATAGACGAACTAATTCAGCACTAGATGCCAACAATAGACGAACTAATTCAGTACTAGATGCCAACAATAGACGAATGTATTCAGTACTAGATGCCAACAATAGACGAACTAATTCAGCACTAGATGCCAACAATAGACGAACTAATTCAGTACTAGATACCAACAATAGACGAACTAATTCAGCACTAGATGCCAACAATAGACGAACTAATTCAGTACGAGATGCCAACAATAGACGAATGTATTCAGTACTAGATGCCAACAATAGACGAACTAATTCAGCACTAGATGCCAACAATAGACGAACTAATTCAGTACTAGATACCAACAATAGACGAACTAATTCAGCACTAGATGCCAACAATAGACGAACTAATTCAGTACGAGATGCCAACAATAGACGAATGTATTCAGTACTAGATGCCAACAATAGACGAACTAATTCAGCACTAGATGCCAACAATAGACGAACTAATTCAGTACGAGATGCCAACAATAGACGAATGTATTCAGTACTAGATGCCAACAATAGACGAACTAATTCAGCACTAGATGCCAACAATAGACGAACTAATTCAGTACTAGATACCAACAATAGACGAACTAATTCAGCACTAGATGCCAACAATAGACGAACTAATTCAGTACGAGATGCCAACAATAGACGAACGTATTCAGTAATAGATACCTAGATGTTCAGATCAACAATTGCCAGTAACCTAGACTTAGACATCGAGCTGACAAAAAGAATAGGTAAAGCTACTACAGCATTGGCAAAACTCTCCAAGCGCGTCTGGGAAAATGCTAAATTGACGACAGTAACCAAAATCCTAGTCTACAATGCCTGTGTTGTGAGCACTCTTCTTTATGGCAGTGAAAGCTGGTCAACATAAATGTACCAAGAGCACATATCGAATAGTTTCCACTTGCACTGCCTAAGATGCATAATCCCCATCTCTTGTAGGGACAATGTCTCCAATCAGGAAGTTTTGAGATTGGCCAATATGCACAGCATGTATACAAAGAAAACTACGCTGGCTCGGACATGTCACCCGCATGCTAGATGGTAGAATCGCGAAAGATATATGCTGAGCTTGTGGAGGGAGTAAGACCTAAGGGCCGCCCAAGACTAACCTATAGAGACCATGAGAGCCACAGACATCAACGAAAGTATGTGGGAAGAAATAGCCAAAGACCGAAGTGCATGGAGACAGACTGTGAGTGCTGGGACTATTCTTGCTGAGAGCAAAAGAAACGAAGCGACCTTAATCAAGAGAAAAAAAGAAAGCTGCCCTGTCAACTAGCCCTGAAACAGATGCATACACATGCACGAACTGTGGCAAAGTCTGCCGCTCAAGAATTGGCTTGATTAGCAACACCAGATTCTGCCCCCGTCTCAAAACGAAAACAAAACCAGTGACTCATCAGGGCGCATCCATTGCCTTCCGGGACAAAAAGGAGCAATATTTACAATAGACGAACTACTCCAGTACTAGATGCCAACAATATATGAAGTACTTTCATGTTGAATACGAATTAGAGATGAACTACTTCAGAACTTGATGCCAATTAGAGATGAACTTCAGTGTTTGATACTAGCATGACATGTACTCATAATATTGTATGTATAGTATGAATTCTAACACCGTTCAGCGAATTGTTTTTTTTTAATTATAAAGGTTTTGCTTATTTCATGACTATAGGCCTATAATAAGTCAGATTCCTGAATGGTAATGACATGCTATATGTGAGTTCTGCTAATCGCACTGGGTGACATTTTTGGATTTCTTTCCAAAAGATTTTTGTTTTATTTGACATTAGTGTAATATACGAACTAGCTAAGTGTCACACTTTAATATAACAAAAACCATGTTAACATCTAAAGCTCTATTACGCTGAATGACGACAATAACTCCACACATAGTAAAGATCAAGACACGGAATGTGGTCAGTACAAACTCTAACGTGAAAAGATATATTTTGAGAAATTGGGTAGGGGTGATTTGGGTGACACATCTTGCATTGACGCAGATAGAGTTAAACAAATGAAGACAAGACCAGCACCGAGCACTGGTCGTTGGCGTCATGCGTCTGGCGATCATCTCCTTGGGAATGGTCATTACATGTGACACCTATCCCGCCCCCTCTCTTCCGCTCACATTTCACTCCTTGTCTATACTCTTTCCTCCACCCCTCCCCTCTCTCACGCGATTTTTGTTTTTCATTTTAAAGTAATATCTTAAAAACCTTTTTTTTTAAAATAAAAGTGTGCCTCTTAAAAAACAAAATGTTTATTAAAGAAAATGATGTGAAAAACAAACACACATTTACATTTAGTACCTGAAAAATATGTCTTAACACAAACACTCATGCAAAACATAGATATGAATAATTCTTTTAAAAGAAATAATACAATAAACGTACATAATGTATTTCGCGCCAAAACGTCCCGTCGCCAAAACGACCTTCGCGCCAAAACGGCGGCGCCAAAACGTCCTGCTTTGCAGTTTGAAGATGCCGCTAGTTCTGTATATACCCGCGTAGAGCTCTGCTAGAGGGTTTTAGAATGACACGTGCTATTTTTAAATGCCACCACGTTTTATTTTTTAAACAAGACACGCGAGCAGCCTGGCAGCTCTTTTATTGACAGTGTCATTACATGCCAGCGCGTGCGTGTGCGCGTGTGTGTGTGAGGCTAAAGATAAATCAGGCGACAGGAAGGAGAGTGGAAGCGGTTATCACTGAGACATTTCGTTGTTGGATGTATTTCTGGATAAACTCATGGAAATGATCAGACTTGAACCTTGCGTTATAACAAACTCCCGTTTCTAGCCCGACTGTCCAGACTGCAGACCATCAATTAAATAAAACTAAACGTCTGTGGATATATAACTGAATGCAGACTAGATGTGAACCAGCCCTTCGTGTCAATAAGCAGTTGAACTTAGGCAGTGGTGCGACGATGCTGCCTCCCTTCCCCCATAAATATGATGTAAGATATTATCCGAACAAAAAAAAACAACCTCAAATCTCTTCTTAATGAAAGTTACATTCATGAGTTGTTGTTTTTTTAATATAATTATTTCTTTTTTTTTTTTTTTGGGGGGGGGGGGGGGGTTAATAAAAATTCGCAAATAAATTGTACATGAGAAATCAGGAAAAAAAAACTACACTGAAAGATTGTATCGATTAGATAATGGCGCCAAATTTACAAATAGCTATTTTTTTCGGTGTATGAGGCGTATTTTTTTTTTTTTCCATCTGAATCAGATTGCTAATCTCCTTCGCTAGAAGTAAAGCCATTTTTTTTATTCACATGTCAACAGTAATCGTTCAATATAGCGTTCTTGAGTATTTTGCAAATTTTTGTCTATTTTAAAATCGTTTCCAAGCTGTTTCTTTACATATTCAATTATTTTTCAAAGGCTCCATTATTTCACCACCACATTTCTCTATATCGCTTTTCTTCCTTTTCTTTTACTGAATTTATTACTAAAAAACTGGACATCGAATCTTTAAAAACTATAAATAAGGAGCGGATTAAAACTGAGATTAACATTTCTGGTAAAATCCGTTATAGAACACGCCACACAAAAATTTCATTTCATGACAAACACAAACAATGTCAAGGACGCTGAATTTAATGTCAATGTTGCCAACTTAATAAAAAAATGACCTTCAAACTCAATACCTTACAAAAAGTTGATATTGCAGAGCTAAAAGGTGCACAAAAGTTATGATAAAACTTTTTAAAAACCTAGCTTATCAACATGCCTTAGTTATTCTGTACAAGTTGGGCAACTTAAATGCGTCAGGAGCATAAATTAAATAGCTTTCACTTACGCTGCCAGGGACGCATAAAATGCATCTCCTGGAGGGATCATGTCTCCAACCAGGACATTTTTGAAACGGGCCAATATGCACAGCATCTATGCTCTTCTGACACAGAGAATATTACGCTAGCTCGGGCTTGACGCTCGCGTTTGAAGGTCATGCTAGATGGAAGAATTCCTAAAGACATACTATGCGCTAAGCTTGCGGAGGGAGTCAGACCAAAGGGCCGCCCAAGACTAACCTATAGAGATGTCTACAAGCGAGACATATAAGAACCAAAGGCATCAACCAAAGTATGTGGGAGGAGATAGCCCAAGACCGGACAGCATGGAGACAGACTGTACGTGCTGGTACGAACTTCGCCGAGAGCAAAAGAAACGAAGCTGCATCAGTCAAGAGAAAGAAAAAGAATGCTGCCCTGTCAACTAGCCCTAGGACAGTTGCTTATATAAACGAACTGTGGCAAACTCTGCCTCTCCAGAATTAGCTTGATCAGTCACTCCAGATTCTGACGAAATTAAAACCAGTGACTCATCTGGGCTCATCCATTGTCTTCCGAGACAGAAAGAGCCATATACACCGGATACAGCTAAAAGCCAGTCATTTAGTTTTCCTCCAAAGCTCAAAATCTCTAGCAGTGCATAAAATGTTTGAAACCACAGACATATATGGTTTGAAACAATAACAAAACGCAACAATTGTTACGATTCCACACAACCATGAATAAAATAAGTGTACAAAGAACCTAGCAATAAAAACGTATGAATAACTAAATAAACAAATCGCTGTGACGTCTGTATTATATAAGATAAGATAAGAAAACTTACATACAATTAATTACATAACAGTATTAAGTCTCTCTATGTGTCTAAAACGATTACAAATATCATGCTGTCATATTTTTCTATTCTTGACAAACGAGTTCTTTTAAAGCTCATTACAAAACAAGTCTAGTCTATTGACGGGAATCAATTCAATTATAGGAATTACACGACTGTGGAAAAGCATGGTCTATTTGATACTCAGAAACATTAGGAGGCGGGGATATAGTGTAGTGATCCGTATTTGATTACTGTATCGATCTAAACCGTAATTGAGCCGGCACGGAGCAATCACTGGGACAAGGCAGTTAGGTGCAAGAAAAAAATGGGGAGGGGGGTGGACAAAACTTAAGAGGTGGATGTTGTTATTTAGGATGGTTGCCTGGTCGTGTGGTATGCGCTTCGGACTGTCATCGCAGTGGATTCGTGTTCGAACCCCGTCCGCTGCCACCAACGTCGTCCTGCAGGAGGTTTAGGCTCGGAGGTTTAGGCTAGGAGGTTTAGGCTCGGAGGTTTAAGCTCGGAGGTTTAGGCTCGGAGGTTTAGGCTCGGAGGTTTAGGCTCGGAGATTTAGGCTCGGAGGCTTAGGCTAGGAGGCTTAGGCTAGGAGGTTTAGGCTAGGAGGTTTAGGCTAGGAGGTTTAGGCTAGGAGGTTTAAGCTCGGAGGTTTAGGCTCGGAGGTTTAGGCTCGGAGATTTAGGCTCGGAGATTTAGGCTCGGAGGCTTAGGCTAGGAGGCTTAGGCTAGGAGGTTTAGGCTAGGAGGTTTAGGCTAGGAGGTTTAGGCTCGGAGGTTAGGATTTTCAATAGCTGAAAGTAGGTCAGAGCTTTAGAAAACAAACAGTGCACTAACACTGGACTAACAGTGGGCTAACACTGGACTAATAGTGGACTAAAAGTGGACTAACAGTGGACTAACTGTGGACTTACAGTAACAGTGGACTTGCAGTGGACTAGGACTAACAGTGGACTAACACTGGACTAACAGAGGACTTACAGTAACAGTGGACTAACAGTAACAGTGGACTAACACTAACAGTAACAGTGGTCTAACATTGGACTAACAGTAACAGTGGACTAACAGTGGACTAACGAGTGGTCTAACAGTGGACTAACAGTAACAGTGGACTAAGGTTCGCGAATGTTCACACGTC
The DNA here is from genome assembly GCA_036873155.1 of Biomphalaria sudanica. Taxonomy (NCBI): domain Eukaryota; kingdom Metazoa; phylum Mollusca; class Gastropoda; family Planorbidae; genus Biomphalaria; species Biomphalaria sudanica. The sequence continues at coordinate 18,715 of JAZGLO010000043.1, forward strand.
TCCATAGTACGATGAGCGCGGTCCGATGATGTGTCGCCCAGTCACCCGTGTCCGCCCCTACCCGCGTCACCAATTCATTTATTTCAATACTATGTGTTCACCAGTGGCGAAATAATTTATTTCTTTTTATGTTTTGGGGGGGTGGGGTCGTCATAATAACTCGTTACACTTTCACTGTCTGTACACGTCATCAGATAATTCCGTTCCTTTGGTCACATCAGCTGCGCGCAGATGGGGGAACTGTTGTGTGGGCGACATCGTTCCGACCATACACAATGCCCAGGCTTCCATCTCGCTTAGTTCGAGATGAACCATAGTCGCTCTACGACTGAAGGAGGCCAACATAAGATAATTGTCTAAACCTTCCAACATAATAGACCATTTGTTTCTTCAGGCGTTTATGTTTTTCATTCTCCCACTTCACGTCACTTCCTGTTGGAGTCTGCAGACAAATATAGGTCTCGTCTGATTTTTCGATTTACTGAGATGTGAACATCAGACACTACCCTACACACTTCCTGTCTTTAAATAAACCCAGGTGCCCCAAGCTTAGTAGACCTTCTAATCGCCTTGAGTGAATTATTGAAAAGGCAAAGTTTCCTTTTATGAAATAATTTTGTATTCATTTTTATCAAAGCTTACATTAACTCACTCCGTCGGCGACGTGATTGACGTCTGCGTGGATTCGTTTACATTCTCTGCATCTCCCTATTCTCATTCTTGGATCAAGTTGATATTTTGCTTAATTTTTCGTTGTCCATGACATAAAAAAAAATAATTAGTTAATTTTGTTTTATTAAGAAAAAGGGTAGAAAAACCTTGCATTTTTATCATTCAGCAATAGAATCACATAAGCATACATCTTGAAACGTATGAACTGAATGGACCTTGGTTAATGCTTATCCCCCCTATTTAGAGTCCTTTCATCACAAATAAAAATAAAAAGTTCTCTTATTAGTTTTCTTCTACCGGAAATTAATAATCCACCGCCTGGTCGTGCGCTATGCATGCTGGACTGTCGTTCGGTCGTCTCGACGGTTTCTGGTTCATAGCCTGCCCCCTGCCTTTCCCCGTCGCACTGCGGAAGGTATGGGCTAGGATGTAGGTTATCTTCAACTCCGAAAGAACATCCAAAACATGTAAAACATTTACCATTTTTTTTAAATGTCATTTTTACTCTTCTGTGTAGAAACTCGAAACTTCTAGAAGCAATACAGAAAAAAATAAATGTCAGTTCTCATTTCATAAAATGATGCCATTGTTTAATTGTAATTTTCACAACCAATGTGAAACACGGTAATCTCGTTTAAAATTTGAGTTTTCAAATTGGTGGAAACACAAACTCAAAATCGGCCCCAGAAGTGGTCCACCCAGGCAGGTAAAAAGGCAGGTCTTAAATATTTTCAGAAAGAATATCAGAATGAGATTCTCTAAAAGGCAATTGACAAAGAAGAAAGGAGAAAGAAAGTTGACCACCAATCTTGTTTCTTCCACAAAGGTCCAGCAGACCAAGGGATAGGTGAAAGTGAATGTGAAGTTAGATGTGAACCTGGCCTAGCTGATGTCTTATAATGATTATCTAATTGATCTAATTGTCTTGTAAAGGGCCAATCTCTTATTCAAAGACTCGAGCAAAAATGAAATACATTTCCGTAAAAAAAGTAAAATTCCTTTGGTTAAGTGTCATAGTGCTGTGGTGCTATAGTAGTGCGACGCGATAATATGAAAAACTACTTATTAATAGTTGTTTTAAAGTATATTTCACTTATATGCATATTAAATAGATTTTTTTTTCTTTAAAAAAGTGAACATTTTTTGTAGATGTAGTATTTAGTATAACAGAACTTATATAACTTAGCAATATATTTGTAAAGAAACTTTTTTTTTTACAAAAATCAAAAACCGTTTGCATAAATGTATTAAAATTATGGTAAATAGTTGTCTCTCTTACTACGAAAAAAATTGCTTGCATAGTTGATTTTAAAAAAAATTAAATTTTTCGCTGTCAGAAAAGAAAAAAGTAGCCGTTGTATCAGAACTTAGAAAGGTATTTCAATATCTCTTCTAGTTTACGAGAACTAAACGGGACGGACGAACGGACAGACAGACAGACCACATAAAACTAATAGCGTCTATTCCCCTTTCGGGGGGCCGCTAAAAAGAGAAAGCGATAAGAAAAAACGTGACGGCGATATAAAGTAACCTAATGAAAAACTTTAAAATGAATAGACAAATAAAACAATGCCAAGGACGGCATTAAATAATATCAAATTACTTTGTGCTACGCGAAAAAGCTAAGATATGTGCTAAAAATGCCCACAATCTATCGTCTGCTTGTAAAAATACATAGCTTTTCAACATTTTCTTTTATTCTATATCTTATCTTATCTTATATAATACAGACGTTACTTCAAAAAAGAAGATGATTACGTCCTACGCGTCATGCATTTAGTCATGCATATTAACCAATGACTTAAATTCTGCCAAGTCACTGGTTTTTCTGGCTAGCTCAGGCAACCCATTCCATGCTCTAATAGCACTAGGGAAGAAGGAGTATTTGTACAAATTTGTCCTAGCATATGGGACGAGGAATGTGCCTTTATTTTTGTGTCTTTCAGAGTATTTTATTAAATTTTGTTTTTGTATTTGAAGATTATGGTTCAGTGTTTTATGTATGATTGCTACTTTACTTTTGAGTCTTCTGTCCTGAAGGCTTTCTAAATTTAGTGATTTTACTAATGGTGTTACCCTAGTCAAATGTGAATATTCGTTTGTTATGAATCTCACTGCTCTATTTTGTGTTTGTTCCAGTTTCTTAATGTTTTCTTGAGTTGAGGGGTCCCACACGGTGGATGCATATTCTATTATTGGCCTAACCAAGGTTAAATAACATTTTAGTTTTATGTTCTTATTTGATTTATAGAAATTTCTTTTAATAAACCCTAATGCTTTGTTGGATTTTTTTATAGTTTCATCAATATGTGGATTCCATGACAGTTTTTCATTTATTATAACACCTAGGTATTTTGAGTTTTTAGTCTGTGTTACTGGTTTGCCATGAATAAGATAAGTGGAATTAATTTGTTTTAGTTTTTTTGTTACTCTTAACAACTGACATTTTTCTGGGTGGAAAGACATGCTCCAATTTGATTCCCATTTCTGTAATTCATCTAATTCTCTTTGTAAAATATCTGTGTCTTGTTTTGTTTTTATTGTTCTATATATTATGCAATCGTCTGCAAATAATCTGACTTTTGTTCCTGAACTAATGCAATTTGGTAAATCATTTATGTAAATTAAAAATAGTAGTGGACCCAAGACTGTTCCTTGAGGTACACCTGAGTTTACTGTTATTGGTGTTGATTTAGAGCCATTTATTATTACAGTTTGTTCTCTCCCTATCAGAAAATCTTTAATCCACTGATGCAGTGGACCGTTAATGCCGAAATATTTTAATTTTTTAAGCAAACTATGGTGGTGAACTTTGTCAAAAGCCTTGGAAAAGTCTAGTAAGATAGCATCTATTTGTTCACTATTATCTAAACCTTTTGAGAAATCATCAATTAGTCCTATTAGTTGTGTTTCACATGATCTATATTTCCTAAAGCCATGTTGGTATGGGGTGAGGACATTATGTTTGTCTAAGTGGTTTATGATGTTGCTACATATTATGTGTTCTAGTATTTTACATGTGATGCTGGTAAGTGATACTGGTCTGTAGTTTCCTGGATCAGATTTTTCTCCTTTTTTAAATAGGGGGGTGACATTAGCTTCTTTCCAGTCCTTTGGTACTCTGCCCTGGTTAAGCGATGCCTGAAAGAGTATTTTGAACACTGGGGCTAGCTCATTGCTTAGTTCTTTGAGTAATCTAGCTGGAATACCATCAGGTCCAGACGCTTTATTTGGTTTGGTGTTGGCTAATAGTTTTTTAATTCCATTTTCTTGTACTACTAAATCTTCTATGTTGTCTACTTGGTTCAAATTAAGAAATATGTCTTTGTCTCCTGGGGCTGAGAATGCTGATGCAAAGTATTTGTTTAGGATGTTTGCTTTAGTTTCATTATCATTATGTATTATGTTATGTTCATCTTTTAATGGCGCTATGCCTGTTGTTTCCATTTTCTTAGACTTAATGTATGACCATAGGTTTTTGTTGTTATCTTTAGATATTACATTGTTTATGTATTCACTCTGCAGCTGTCTGCTTACTTTTTGGGTTAGGTGTTTAATTTTTATATACTTTTTGTAAACTCTTTCTGCCTTGGTTTCTTTAAATTTTCTATATAGGTTTTCCTTCTGTTTACAAAGCTTCTTTAGTCTATTATTAAACCAGCATTTATTTATTTTGTTTGATGTGTATTTAGTTGGTATATGATTTTCTATAATGCTTTTAAGATGGTTTTTAATGAAATTCCAGAGGTCATCGACTGGTTGGTTAATGTCTTTTTCTAATAAGAATGTTTGTTGAAAGTTTAATGCAGCTTGGTGTAGTTGTGTTAGGTTACATTTATTCCAGAGTAAGATTTTTCTTTTGGTTTTTGTATTGGCTACTGCTTTTATCTGACTGTGTATTTTTATGATCTCATGGTCTGATAGACCAGGGATAATATCATAATCAACTACTAATCCAGGTCTGTTGGTTAAGAAGAGATCTAATGTGTTGTTTAATCTAGTTGGCTTTTTAATGATTTGATCTAAACTTAGGTTGTGTAAAGTTTCTATGAAAAGCTCATTTATGTCCTTAAGGTTTTGGTGTTTATCTATGGTTAGTGTTTTCCAATTTATATCAGGTAGGTTGAAGTCACCCATAATCCAAAAAACTGCATTTTTATTTGTCTCTTTAAGTGTAGTAATCTGATTACATAGTTCCTGCATGTATTCTAAACTAGAATTTGGTGGTCTGTAAATGCTGCCTATTATAAGGGATGTTGAGGTGGTATTAATTTTACAAAATGTAGATTCTATGTTTTTTGAGTTAGGTAAGGTAATTTCTTCAGCTATAAGAGTGTTTTTTATTGCTAAGAGAACTCCTCCATGATTATCAGCCCTATCTTTTCTAAAAATTTCATAATTACTATTGAAAATTTCTGCATTATAAATTTCAGGATGTAGCCAAGTTTCTGTTCCTGCAATTATGTCTGGTTTCTCACATTCTAATAAAATTTCTAAGTCTGCTGTTTTGTTCCTAATACTTTGAAAATTTATTACTAAGGTTTTAAGGTATTTTGGTATTACTTCTTTAGGAGGTTTGTTTAGTGAGGCTGTTGTATTAATTTTAGTAGATTTAGGTTTAACAGGAGTGGATCTGGCTAGTGGTTGGTGAGTTGGTTTTGGGATGGTGTTTAAGATGTTGTATGGGTTAGAAGTGTCCGCATCAAAGGAATCAAACAGTCCTGATGTAAACTGAGGTAACCCACACGGTACACAGTGCCATGATGCATCTTTGTTGCCTAAGGCATAATACACAGGTGTATTCATATGGAGACATGATGCATGGTACCATTCATCGCAGGTGTCACATTGAATGGCTTTCTGTTTCATGGTGCATACTTTTTTGCAGATGTTGCATCTATCTTTAGATCTAGGCCCTGGATTTGACTCTACATCTCCTGCTATTAATATTAACAGTGAAAGGTATTTATTTCTACTGTGTCTGATTGAGAACTTCCATTTGTGATGGGTAATCTTCTTTAATGTTATTGATGTGTATGTTAGGTTATTTTTGAAGTTGCATTGATCTAAAGTGTGATGATTGATTATGACTGTTGCTTCATTTTTAAGTTTAGTGTTGACTGAGGTAGATCTAGTTCTGTGTTCAGCTAGTGTGTATTTAGTAATTATTAGGATAAATAGCCAGAGCAATTTCATGATGACTGTTGTTGATTTTAGTTTTAAAAGGTCTAGTCTAAAATAGTTTAAGGTTAAAAATGCCTAAGATGGCCTAAGCTAAGTCTAAAGTGATAGCTAATTTACAATGACAATCAAATGGTTTATTCAAAATATAGACCTAGACTAGATCCAGATCTAATTCAAGATCTAGATCTAATTGTAGATCAATATATTTATGTGTTTAACTAACTTTAACTAACTATATAGAGTATTACTATTAGTTTATAATTAGTAGTATTTGTAGATGATTAGTAGATCTAAGGCCTTAATTAAAGTCTAAGTCTAAGACTGACTAGATCTAAAATCTAAGAATATAAAAATACCTAAACTAAGAGTTGTTAATTTGAATTAATTAGTGGAAATAATGCTAAATTAAGTTAAATCTATAATTTAAAGATATTAGTTTATTAGTTGAATAGCTTTTTAAAGGAATTCTATTTGGTTTATATACAACAAAACGAAAATTTAACTCATCTATGATAACTGTAAACAGGGAGCAGCCATCTTGTCAAGAGCGCGTAACTTCACTTCTATACACCGGATACACCAAATAGCTAGCTATCCGCCATAGATGTACATCTCCACTTCATAAAAACGCGAAATGCTTTTATGAACTCTTAAAAACGCCAAGCGATCTTTAGAAAAACAAACTCGATAGCCTGCATTACGACTTGATAGCCGCGTATCAATACAAGACACAGTCACGTGCACAAAACACACTATTACACACATACACAAACTGATCTACACACTCGGGTTAAAGCTTCAACACACTCTAAAAGCCAATGTATTGATCCCACCAATGCAGGCAACTAGCCTACACGTTTTGTTGGACAAAGTGGAGAGATCTCTACGCGATGTTACGAACAGCTGATGAAGATCTTCGGACTTAAAAACACAAAGAGATCTTGGATTTCAAGATGGCGCTATGGTTTGGTGGCCATCGAGGGAGGTAATACAGATATTAGCAATAATCAGACGATATTAAGAAATATCACAATTTAGGCATGCCAAACAAGTTAAAAACAATTCAGTGAAACACTTTGCAACAGTTTTTGTCCTTAAGTGTTTTCCCACAATTCCTTTAATCAGCTTGTAAATTCTTCATCAGGTCCAAAAACAAAACCTGGGCGGACATGGTTCTCGAAAACGGCGGTAGCGATTTTCCTAAAAAAAATTACACTTATGTATATTTTAAGGGGAAAAAATATCATCAGATTGGCCACGCTGGGATAACT
>JAZGLO010000044.1:0-80349 GCA_036873155.1 Biomphalaria sudanica
GTAGATGTCCTTCAATTCAACTCTGAAGGAACATCCGAAACATTTAAAACATATTACTAACAAAACATTTGTGGAATAAAAAATTAAATTAGTCTAAAAGTCCGCCTATCCACCAAGACTCAAGTTTGAAACTGCTCTCTTGGGCAACAGCGACTTAAAATATAAATAAAATAAAACCTCAGCTAGATTGCAAGATGTAAAAAAATAATCTGCAGTTTGAACAGTGGCGTAGCTTGGGTTGGGGGAGGAGGAGGGAGAATTTTAAAATCCTTCCAGGCCCCCACTTCAGTGGGGCCCCAGAAGGAATGTCTTTTACATTTAAAAATTAAATATTACGCAAAATGCACGGTCCCCAAGATGTCAAACCCCCGGGCCACCAAATGATGGAAAATCCTAGCTACGCCCCTGATTTTAAAAATATTCATAAAGTTTTGAGCCTTCACCTTTGTCTGTTGGACCAATTTAACAATTTTATTTGTTTTGCCACAAAGCACAAGTGCTACAAAGGCTGTCATTACACATAATAACAATATATCAATAACATACTCAAAATAATCAAAATGAAGACACAAGAAAAGTAATATGAATGTAACTGGTACATTACTTTAGAAATAATAATAATAAACAACTGGATATCTGGCTTGATATATTGAGATGATCTATAGATCTAGTTAGGACTGTTTAATGGTTTATTTTGAGATTTGGGGCACCACACAAGATCTGTTGACTGTCTTTTTGAATTTCTCTCTGTTTGGAACACACGGAAGACAATGGCAATTCTGCCGATCACGCCCCACTGCTCATTCAGTCCAGTCAACAATGTAGGTCAGAAAAAAAAACAATACTTGTTGAGACCTTGACCAATTGCAGTGCAAACAAATTTACTGACCAGCAGAAAAGAATATGAAAAAGAGAATGCAACGAAATAAGGTCAAGAATTATTTCAGTTTTTGGAAAGTTTTTTTAAAGAAGGACAGAGCAAGATATTGGGGTTTAGTGTTCATTGTTAGTCAGTGTTGATCAGTTCGTACTTCAAGTCCCTACTGCATTATATCTTTACTAGTCGACCGGCGGCGTAGCATACGCCGCTATTTTGCAGTCCGGCCTTAGGCGCCTGCAACCTATGCGACCGCAGTGGGCCCCGCACTTTCATAGGACTCGCGCTTTCATAGGGCCCGCTCTAAATCAAGGTGTAGAAATTATTAAATTAAACCATTTTAGAACTTAAAAGAGATTTCCCGCGCCCTCCTCTCGATTTACCAGAACTTTTATTGGACCCGCGCTTTCATAAGACACGCTCTAATTCAAGGTGCATAAATTAATTATTTTCTAATACAAACTCTTAAATTTCACTTATTATCCGCTTCCCTACTCAAACTTGGCCCTTCGAAATCCGTTTCGCAAGGGGCCACACAATGGGTAAGTCCGGCCCTGCTATTATATATATATAGTGGATTACTTACTTATGAATGATTACTTAGATTACTTAGATTAGTTCCTAGTCCAAACCCATTGCTACTTAGTACAGTTTCTCTGTGTTTATCATTACGATTGATTTCATCGAGTTTTATTATATTTCTTTGGACTGAATTTGAAACGATCACGTTTTAATCCACTTAGAATTGTGTATCAGTGTATCATCAAACACTTATCACAAAGGTGTAACAAAAATCTTCCATTTATTTAAACATTCATTAATTATTGTAAAAAAAAACGAGTGACATAAACGAAACTAATTGTAGTAACAACTGAAGTAACAACTTTTCTTATCTTACAAAACTGTAGTAACAACTTATCTTCTTATCTTACATAACTGAAGTAACAACGTTTCTTATCTTACACAACTGAAGTAACAATTTATCTTCTTATCTTACAAAACTGTAGTAACAACTGAAGTAACAATTTATCTTCTTATCTTACAAAACTGTAGTAACAACTGAAGTAACAACTTATCTTCTTATCTTACAAAACTGAAGTAACAATTTATCTTCTTATCTTACATAACTGAAGTAACAACTTTTCTTATTACACAACTGAAGTAACAACTTTTCTTATCTTACACAACTGAAGTAACAATTTATCTTCTTATCTTACATAACTGAAGTAACAACTTATCTTCTTATTACAAAACTGAAGTAACAACTTTTCTTATCTTACACAACTGAAGTAACAATTTAACTTCTTATCTTACACAACTGAAGTACCAATTTATCTTCTTATCTTACATAACTGAAGTACCAATTTATCTTCGTATCTTACATAACTGAAGTACCAATTTATCTTCTTATCTAACATGACTGAAGTACCAATTTATCTTCTTATCTTACATAACTGAAGTAACAATTTATCTTCTTATCTTACATGACTGAAGTAACAAGTGCAACATCTGAAATGTAAGTAAAGGAAACTATGAAATAATTTAAATTAAAATATTAAATATCAAACTGTTTCAGAAAGAAAAAAAAAAAAATTTGAACGTTTTTTGTATGCTAAAAGATGGCGCCCTATTTGCTCACACTGAACATGATATCCAGCGTGGGGTCAACGGCTTGCGTACGTCGCTGCCTCTTTTGATTGTACTGTAAAACCTCGGAGAAACAGAAGTCATGTTTCGGAAGTCAAGCCATAAAATCAACTCAGCCGGAAAGATCACTGTGAATGGACATCCTCTTAACTCTTTCTCTCCTAACGGACGATACCAACGTTGATTCCACCAGAACGTGGTAAATAATTACGGAGAGAAAGAGTTAACGCATAGTATCAAATGACGTAATGCTTGTATACGTCACCAAGCGAGAGTGTGGCGAAATAAATCACTCCGCGCCTGCCTACAAAAAATCAGTTTCTACCAAGTATTCGTTCTCTCAACCTTTCTATATGGATCTGAGACATGGGTACTATACATCGGTACTAAACAGAGAGGAAATAAGACTTCTTGAACGCTTTCACCAAAGATGTTTGCGGTCCATTATAGACATACGGTGGCATGGTTGCACTACAAACAGCGATATTCTTGTTGCGAACGCGGTATGGACACTAATGGACAGTATATATGGATTTTTATAGTCCGACGCTGGGCAGAGGGTCGTCTCCTATATGGATGACGAAAGTGTGCCAAAGGCAGTCCTATTTGTTGAGCTGAAAGTGGTCATTGTAACAGAGACGCCCCACGGGAACGATTTAAAGACAAGCTTAAATTACTTTAACTGACATTGAAGAGAGCAAATTGTTGCAGGCGGCTTCGGAACGAGACAGATAGAGATCACTTATAAAGGCCGCGGGGTACATATTTAAGACCAAAAGAAAATCCGCTGCCGAGGACAGACGTAGACAGCGAAAAGAGAATCTAAATCAACAACCAGTAGACAATTTTTAAAAATCTAGATATAGATCTATAATATAGAATATATCAAGAATCTAGATCTAGATTTCTAGACTAGTCCTAGATAAGGTCTAAATCTACATGTAGACTAGATCTAGAACTAGACTCTAGACTAAATCTAGATTTCTTTGAGTCGGTTTCGTCTTGTGCTGCTGTAGGCCTCTTCGTACAAAGTTTGGATAGAGAGAGAGAGAGAGAGAGAGAGAGTAAATCTTTACAATATTATAAAATTTCGTGAAATAGACATTTTAGCAATTTTTATAGAGTAAAATATAGAGTAGCCATTGGCGTTTCCACTTGCCACCCTCTAGAGCCGCTACTGCCTTCATGATAGAAGACTCAAAAGTAAAGTAGCAATTATGAAACACTAAACCATAATCTTCAAATACATAAACAAAATCTAATAAAATACTCAGAAAAGACACAAATTCAAAGGCACATTCCTCGTTCCATATGCTAGAACAAATTTTTATAAATGCTTCTTCTTCCCTAGTGCTATTAGAGCATGGAGTGGGTTGCTGAAGTCAGCCAGGAAAATCAATGACGTGGCAGAATTCATCGGTTAACATGCATGAATAGATGCATGACGCGTAGGACGTAATCATCATCTTTTCTTTTTTTTTCAAGTAACGTCTGTTTTTAATAAGATAAGATAAACGTTTAAAGTAGACGAAGTTTGTTGCAATTGACAATATGACGAAACATTTAGTGAAAGACGCAAACTTAGGAATGTATTTATTCAATGCTAGGAAGAAATGTGTTGACAGTGTTGGGCTGGATACGACACAAGATGGCAAGTGTAACAACTGATGATGTCCGTACTTTGACTGAGAAAAAACATGCTTTGTTAAGACTAAGACTGCTTTATCGATCCATATAAAATTTGTTGTGATTACAAAGACTCTTTTCTCGTATAAAGACAAAACAACAGAAACATACACATAAATAGAACAGACACAACATAAAGAGTTCATTGTTTTGTAAAATGTTTTGTAAAATATTTTACATGTTTCGGATGTTCCCTCAGAGTTGAAGATAATTACTTCCTAGTCCAAACCTCCCACAGGACGACGGGGGATGGGAGCGGGCAGGGTTTGAACCCTAGACCATCCATAAATCTGAACGGCAGTCCAGCGCGCAAACCGCACCACCAGGCAGCCATTACACACAGGTATCTTGGTCCTTTTCATGTTTCGACGGCTGGGGTTCATATAGTCTGACCGAATAAGGTAGGAACGAGTTTTTGTACCGCTCTGTTCTTGTCTTGATTGACAGAAGTCGCCCACTTCGCGACCACTTGACGTAGTTTTGATGGAGCGGGTGGCTGTTGTCTACCAAGATTTTTTTTTAGGCATTTCTGTTCATAAAGTTAATTCAATTATGGTAATGTTGTGCGTCTGATTTTTGTTGCTCTTTTTATAATGATTTCTAGGCAACATCCCTACCATTAACTTTTACTACCTCTGCACGGGATAGTTTGGTGCAAAGCTTCATTGATTATTAAACATTTTATTAACCCAATTACATCAGTGATCAAACTAAGAGGAGCTAGGGATCTTAACCACAGGCAGTACCGAGATGTATTTGAAACATAAATGTGGAAACATAACAATCCTATGTTCAGTACTACAACCTTATCCGCTGGCTTAACATGTTCAAGATAATAAGAATAACTTAACATGTTCAAGATAAGAGAATAACTTAACTTGTTCAAGATAATGAGAATAACTTAACATGTTCAAGATGATGAGAATAACTTAACATGTTCAAGATAATGAGAATAACTTGATATGTTCAAGATGATGAGAATAACTTGACATGTTCAAGATGATGAGAATAACTTGACATGTTCAAGATGATGAGAATAACTTAACATGTTCAAGATAATGAGAATAACTTGACATGTTCAAGATAATGAGAATAACTTAACATGTTCAAGATAATGAGAATAACTTAACAGTTAAGTCTGTGAGACGCGCAACGGACAATGTCTAGTTATGAATATTTTCACGAATCTTTGCTTGAACAGAGGAATTCAATCTTTTAGGAGTTCACTGACCATATCAGTCATTGTGTGTTCTTGTCCGCAATTAAATTCTAATTTATTGTTAATAAAAATAACTCACCGTGCTCTCATGATCGCTGGTATATCTCCGATTGCAGAAGCACAAATCCAACTATGATCAATTAATATCCCCAATAAAAAGAAATAATGTCACAATCTCCAAATCAAATTTACATATCCCGATTCACTAACACATATAGAAAACAATCCTCAATCCTCAGTCAAGAAACTCATGACTTCTCTGTTAACACATCAACACACTCCTCAGGTCAGTTTCCCTCCAAGCACAAAAAGTTTTTCACGTGGAAAAACAAAATGGTCAGTCGGGTGGAAACAAGTTTGCATCAATATTATGTTGATTTGATGACATTTGTGTCTTAAAAAGTATTTAATTGCAAGTCATGAAAAGGCTGTATCTGCTTTATCATTAGGTATGCGCTCTGGACTGTCATCTCAATTGTCCCGTCAACAAACCTAGCCTGTGGCCATCTCTCACCATCCTGCGGCCATCTCTCACCATACTACTGCCATCTCTCACCATCCTGCGGCCATCTCTCACCGTACTATTGCCATCTCTCATCATACTGCGGCCATCTCTCACCATCCTGTGACCATCTCTCACAATCCTGCGACCATCTCTCACCATCCTGCGGCCATCTCTCACCATCCTGTGACCATCTCTCACCATCCAGCGGCCATCTCTCACCAACCTGCGGCCATCTTTCACCATCCAGGTTTTGTGCATTGATTTAATAATCTTTACTTCTAAAGGTACATCCGAAAGAAATTTCACGCAAAAAAAAAATATAAAAAAAAATGTTGTAATAAGAAAAAGAAAAAAAAAACTTATCCAAAACTTTTTTATTTCACTTTTTTTTTGTTGTCTTGGCACACGGCACAACTGCGATGTCTGTAGAATCTATAGAGTCCAGAATGTGATCGTGGCATTAAATCCACAACTGGACTCATTTTCTAAGACATCGCAGAGTTAAGGAGGCTAAGCGCTCGGCTTCCGAACCGAGGGGTCCTGGGCTCGAATCCCTGTGAAGACTATGAATTTCAGATTTCGAGATTTTTAAGGCATCTCTGAGTACGCCCAACTCTAATGGGCAGCTGACAATAGTTGAAAAGTACAAGCTAGTTGTTGTTGTGCTGGCCACATGTCACCCTTATTAACAAGGGGCCTAACAAACAGATGACCATAAATCTATACATTGCATGGACTGAGAGAGGTATGTACTATCGCAAAATGAGGTTACAATAACACGACCTTTCAGTCTTACATTCTGGAGTAGTCTCTCCTAACGAAGACCAAGTGACACAATGCCACTTTTGCATCATTCACACCCAATCGCTAACCTCTTCCCACAGTCACCATAGAAACACACACACACACACTTCTGCTTGTCCAACATTCTTTCATTGAATCAAGCCCCAAGCATCCTACTTGTCCAAATGTTAGATTTTGCAATCACCATGTTTCTAATCAGTACTAGTTATATTTAGAAGACACTTTGGCAGATATTGATAATTATAGTGCACATATTATGACCAATCAAACTTTTGAAAATTCGAACGACAGCCCAGCGCGCATATCGCACGACCGGGCAGCCATTCTCGTAAATAATCACTTTTCGTAAATAATCACTTATCGTAAATAATCATTCCATCAAATAGTGTATATGCTAGGACGAATTTGTACAAATACTCCTTCTTCCCTAGTGCTATTAGAGCATGGAATGGGTTGCCTGAGCTAGCCAGGAAAACCTGTGACTTGGCAGAATTTAAGTCATTGGTTAACATGCATGACTGAATGCATGACGCGTAGGACGTAATCATCTTCTTTTTTTTGAAGTAACGTCTGTATTACATAAGATAAGATAAGATGACACTGTTAATCAAATATTTTTTTATTCAGCATTACATGTTCGTAAAAACAAAATGACCTGTCATCTACATATCGTTCATTATCTCTGCCAAGTCAATAGTGAATACTCAAGAATATTTTTTGGGTCAGTATACAATGAAGCTTATAAAATGTTTCTCTCAATAACCAACAAACTTTCTGATGTGGAAGAAGATCTGATCAAGCGCTCTCTCTCTCTCTCTCTCTCTCACTTTCTCTCTCTCTCACGCTCTCTCTCTCTCACTCTCTCTCCCTCCCCCTCTCTCTCTACCTCCCTCTCTCTCTCTCTCCTTCAATTGGAAATCCATAAAATGTTAAGATAAAGATCGCTAGATAAAACGGTTAGACCTTAATACAAATTCCTTCACTTTGCCCATTTCTCAATGATTGTACCCTTTAGGGATGTAACAAGGTTTGTCTTCGAGTCTGAAGATTAATAAGGAATGCAATATTTCCCGTGGCTACGCAGCCCCAGCTGTGAACTACATATTTTGCCACATAAGCATAACCATTGTCACCGGTGGTCGATTAAATTTTCTTTATAATGAAGTTAAAAAACTCAAGTCGTACAACTGACTAAATTAGGGTATAATAAAATATAAAAAATAAAAACAAAAACACTTTGTAACCTGTTGCTTTGCTTTACATTTCGGTGCGCAGCAAATAGACGGCGATTAATAAACACGTTTTTGCGTGCGACGATCCGCGCTTTTGTCGCTTTCTAAAAATGTGTCTTTTGAACAGGGTTACGCGTCTCTTACATGGCAAGTTAAAAATACTATTTCCTGCCTGCACTAAACATTTCGTGGAAGAGCAGCAGCCAAGAAGTCAAAGAGCCACATAGGGCTCGAGGCCCACAGTTTGCGAACCACTTTGCTAGATCTATTAGATCAGTGTTTCCCAAACTTTTCCCATTGGACCAATAAAAGTTATCTTAAGATCTGAGAACAAAACCTAATAAAATACTCAGAATGACACAAAGGTAAAGGCAATATCCTCATTCCATATGCTAGGACAAATTTGTACAAACGCCCCTTCTTTCCTAATGCTATTAGAGCACGGAACGGGTTGCCTGAATCAGCCAGGAAAACCAACGACTTGGCAGATACTAAATCACTAATTAACTAGCATAACTGTATTCTCACAGGCCGTCATTCTATTTTCTTTTAAAGTAACGTCTGTAATTCATAAGACAAGGCGCAGTCGACGAAAAAGAGAACCTAGACCCCAGAGAACACGGTTTTGTATACCTAAGATGTGGCAAAATATGCAGGTCGCAACTGGGTCTGCATGGCCACGTTAAATATACGTCATTCATCCTTAGCCATTTTATCTTCGGAATCAAAAGACAAAGCGATGAGTATGTATGAAGCAAGCAGCACGTGATCTCGTGTGATGTAACGCCCTTTCTCGCTGCCACAACACATCTGACCAGAGATTGGTGTGCTGTTAAATGAACAGCGTAGAACAAGCCTACTGGGCCGGCACCGTCGACATAGGCCACGACTGAGCCCATTGTTGCGAGAGGTCAACATTTGGGGGTGGGGAGGGGGGGGGCGTATCAACTGACTCACAACTCCTACGAAATACAGACGGAGGACGGTCTGCACCGTGACCTATATCGAAGGTGTCGTCTGCGCCGACTGGTCTGACTCGAGACTCCCCGAGATTTTGGGCGCCTAGCTGGATCTAAGGCAAAAGACAGGAAAGGAGAAAGACGGTCGATAAATTGTGCATGGTGCTCCAACGGTGCAACAGATAGGTAGATAGGTAGGCGGTAAAGGTAAAAAGGTAAGCTGGGTCTCACAGAGTTCACAAAACCTAATAAAATACTCAGAATGACACAAAGGTAAAGGCAATATCCTCATTCCATATGCTAGGACAAATTTGTACAAATGCCCCTTCTTTCCTAATGATCTAGCTTGTACCAACTACATGTTATAATTGGAAAGGGGGGACAGGGCCGGTCATAGCAATTGCGGGGCCCTATGCGGAACGGATTGCGCGGGGCCTAGTCTGGGTAGGGATAAGCATAATGTCAAAATTAAGATTTTTTAAAATTAGAAAATTCTTTCGTCTTTGCAATAATTTTTTAATAAATGAAAACCCGCAATGCTGTTTTTATTTACTGGCACCCCAAAAAATGACAATATCGTCCATCTTCAGGAGATTTTAATAATTTCAGGAGATTACAAGGAGTTTTTCGTATATTTTGCCTTTTCAGGAGATTTCCTAAAAATCAGGAAAACATGGAAACCCTGTAATTATATACAAGTTATAATGATTTTGTTTAATAATTTACACTTACAATAAGCGCGGGGCCTATAAAAGAGCGGGGCCCACTTCGACCGCATAGGTTGCAGTGGGCTAAGACCGGCCCTGGGGAGGGGGGGGGTGAGAAAGGAGGAAAACAATGGAACAAAAAATTTAGAAAACCATTAGGAAGCATAAATAGACTTTTTTTTTAAAACAGACTTTGTGGTATGTTAGCCAACATGCGTTCTCTCCCTTGTTTTTAGTATTTTAAAAAAATATTATATATATCCCTTTCAGATCTCGCCATTTATAGGTCAGTTGATGTTTTCAGGGACGGATTTAAGAGAGGTCAGGCGGGGCTACAGCCTCCACAAAAAAAATAAAATATAACCAAATTATGACGGGTCAGTAACTTTTTTTTGTTCGCATTTTTACCACCTACACATTAAATCTTACGTCGGCTGGCAACATTGTCGTCATTCAGAAGTGCCCGCTTGTTGCATGCTCATAATCTTATCTTATCTTATATAATACAGACGTTAATAAAAAAAAAAAAAGATGATTACGTCCTATGCGTCATGAGTCATAATAAATAGTAGGCCTAATAATTAATGTAGTTTCGGATTTACATCAGTGCGACTACCAACAGCCTTACCATCTCAAACTCAAGACTATAGACCTACACTTTTCCAAAATTAAATATACATTTTAAATATTTTTAAAAAATGAGATTAAATATAAAAGTAAGTCTGCTATTTCTTTCTTCTAGGATGTGTGTAGATTTTGAATATAAGTTCCAGTATTGTTATTCATAATAATCATAAGTGAATCTTATTAAAGCTTTCGAATAAGTGTAGAGGCTTTAACAAAATCCTGCCCCGGGGCCTCCGCATACTTTAATCCGTCCCTGTCTGTTTAAATAGCCGACGCTTAACGATAGTGCCATGTGGCCAGCACAACGACCAACCGCCTTTACTCCGCCCCATTAATGCCAAGTACCCATTAGAGTTGATGAATCTAGGAAATTTAGGCACTAGATATTTAGGCACGGATATTTAGGCACCCGGAAATTTAGGCACCCGGATAATTAGGCACTAGGAAATTTAAACACCTGTTAGTTAGGCACTTAATATACGTTAAAATTGTTTAATTATGTTCAAAATTAAGGTCGCTATTAAAGAGTGCCTAATTTTCAGGTGCCTAATTTTCCGCATTGACAAAAAGTGCCTAATTATACGGTGCCTAAATTTCTGGGTGCCTAATTATCCGGGTGCCTAAATATCCGGTGCCTAAATTTCCAGACACAGGGTAGATACAGGCGTCATGATGATCGCGAAATTAACAAATGCCAGTTTTCAATAATTCTGGACTGAGACCCCTCGGAAATCAAGTGCTTTACCACACAGGTAGTAATCCCCCTTGGAGTTTTTAGACCAGATAAAAACAAAATGGAGCTGGGGTGGTAGCTCATAGCGCACCCACCCACGTTCCCCTGTGCCAATGTCAACTTGACATTATACTGCTAGTGTCCAGTTCGGTTAACCCATCCACCAGTTCCTTCGTAGTCTTACCTTTCCTTTCATTCCGCGCGACAGACGTCTGCCAGTCTACCATAAGGACTGTCTCTGACGTAATCTCCTCTTTCTGCTTTAGATTTTTTGTAGTAGTTGGGGTAAGGGTAAGCCACGGAGAGTTCCCAAGGCTTTCCCTCCCGAGCGCTCCTTTGCTATCAGCGCAGTTGTCGGCTCGGGGCACAACTTCATCGTTATGTTAAGTCGACCACGACTTGATTGATTGATATAATCAGAGGCGTCGCCGTGACTGGTCATCCGTGCAATACGTTCATGGTCTTACCCTATAACAGCGGTTCTCAACCTTTTAAGCTCGGCGACCCCTTTTTACAACCCCCCACTCTTTCGCGACCCCCACACACCCACACTTTTACAGCAATAGAAGAATCAACAAAAACAATCCATTTATCGACGGTCTTAGGCGACCCCTGGCAAATCGTCAATCGACCCCCAAGGGGGTCGCGATTCGCAGGCTGAGAACCCCTGCCCTATAACCTCTTTCCCAAAGTAAACTATTCCAAATCGAATCTTGGCTTTTTTTTTTTAAACATAAAACAAATAGTTTATTACCTACAATCACAGACAAGTATATTGCTAATTACCAACACTGATTGATTGGTAGGGCCTACAGTTCTACTTACCTACTATCATTGATTGGTACATTATCTTATACAAATTCTATTAGGCTAATTACTTATAATCATTGATTGGTACACAGACGATTAGTATTATTTTTATTTAACCTTTGTTTTTAAAGGCATTTATTATAAACTCCGTACGTGTATCTTGTCCCTGATTGGTTATTCTAACTTCTTCCCCCCCCCTTCAGTGACGTCACTAAAAGTTGACACTCGGACTTTGACATGTAACAAGAGTTGTCTCTGTGGATGTGCAGACGTCTGATGACCTAGTTCTTTTCCCTACAAGGCCAAGGTTATTCACGGCTGAAGATCTCGTTGCATGCGTAGTGTTGATTTGAAAGATACACGGAATCTCTCCAACCCAATTATATTACGATACTCGTACTAGAAAATATATTGTTAGAATATAGATCTAGTATTTTTTAAATTATCTATATTTCCCATTGATAATAAATCGAAAACTAAATCTCTTTCAAACATAGGCTATTTTCATAACAATTAGATGTATAATATGTTTTTATTCCACAAGTCTAGGTCCATAACAGAACACACTCTTCGCTAGCTATTATTGTAAGATTTTTGGGTACCCTTATCTTCTGATCTAATATATTACAGACGTTACTTCAAAAAAAGAAGATAATCACATACTACGCATTTGTGTCTCAATCTAGTACCGAGCGTCTGCAGTCAACCCCGCAACGTGTCATACAGCCCAAAAAGTATCTCTGTGCCATCGGGTGTGTTCATTAGCTCACGAGTTTCTCCTCAAAATAATGAAAACTGGCAAGACTGCACTGGGTCGGAAATAAGGGAAGTAATTCAAGACATTATAATAAGTTAATGAAGGCCTGCTGACCACTGTCAATAAAAAATTAGGGCAATACGACAAGTTCGAAGGTCCCCAGTGCTTGCAAAGTCTTTCCTTCAGTGAACAGTACCAGGAAAAGAAGAGGCAGACAGAGAAAGCGATTAAAAAACAATATAAAAGAATGGACGTTTCTATTCAAAGCAAAGGTCAGAGAGGGATGGAGGAAGATGGTTGAGCGATCATGAGTGGTGCCCCAACGGTCTAACAGACCAGAAGATAGGTGAAGGTAAATAAAGGCCTCCACCACAAATGGTGCACAGACAGCTGGCTCAATGACACCAAGTTAATTTCAGCTTCCCCTAGCCTTAAGGTGGCGCCTCGGTAGCAATGTTGGTGAAAGCAGACGAACAAAGGGTAGCGAACATCGCCTCTGTCCGTTTATCTTGGTTTTTTATTTTTGTTGTTGTTTTGTTTATGTTTTTTAATGCTTTTTTTTTAACTCTCCAGGTTGAGAATTAAAGGTAGGCCTGACAACCCCCAGTCTAAGAAGTCGGACACGCCGTTCCACAAAGGGGGCCGTCTTCAAGGACCCGTGGCTGGAGTGGCGGTCCTTTGTGGCTGTTACAGAATAGGAATAAGAAGAACTGCTCTGTGGTCGCGGCGTGGTCTGCGCGGCCGCTTGTAGCTAGTGGGGTCTGAGAACGTGAGCCAACTTCTCTGGAGCTCCCGGGTCACGCCTGCCGTCAACTAATGTTGACTAAGATTCAATGACAATTCGTTCACAGCCATAATTAGTTCACCGGACAAGGAGTTTATCGACAAATGGCTCACTTGACAGCGCGAAAAGCTTACCAGGTCATGACTACGACGAGAGAGAGAGAGATGGAGAAAGAGACAGAAAGATATACATATACAGAGAGAGAGACAAAAAGAGGGAGAAAGAGAGAGATAGGCAGATAGAAAGAGAGGGGTAGATAGAGAGACTGGATAGAGAGAGGAAAAGGGAGAGAGAAAGAGATAGAGCCAAGGAGAGAGAGAGAGAGAGAGAATAAGAGTGAAATTAAGACTTTGAGGGAAAAAGAGAAAGAGAGAGATTGTAGCCCCGCCACAAAGAGAATTATTTTGTTAAATTCAGCCCATCGTACAAATATTCATGTCCCGAATGACACTCACCCAGGGCCCCGCCCAATGCTGAGGCCGACTCTGAAAAGTCAGATTATTAGTTGAAGTTGTAATACACTCTTTAATTTTTTTTTAAAATACATTTTTGTAGAAACCAAGGGAGGGTACTAGAATCAAAGCTTACCCGACGAAGAGAGAGAGAGAGAGAGAGATTAAGATGTTGAATCATGTTGACATTGTATTTATGTGTATGTGTTTGTATGTAGAGTTATTCTCCCTGGCAAGAAAGTTCATACTGTGTTGTGTGTAACCTGTGTTATAGAGAGTGTGTTATGAAAGAGTCTGATGTATTCAGCGTTATATTAACCATTTTATGTGTATCATTATTTTAAGCTAACTACAGAGGGAGATAGAAAAGTAGAGATAGAAACAGAGAAAGATAGAGATAAAGAGAGAGAGAGAGGGAAAGAGATAAAGAGAGAGATTGGAGCCCCCGCCACAAAGAGAATCTTTCGTCATCTGCAGCCCATCGTACAAATATTCGTGCCCCTAATGACTCTCAGGGCCTAATCCAATGATAAGGCCGTCTCTAGAGACTGCCCAACCTTTTGAAATAAATTACCATTGAAACTATTGAAAGATACTATACTTATTTAAATATTTTAAGTAGTAAAACTAATAATCGGATACTTAAAGTCCAACTAGGCCGTCGCCATAGCAAGAAGGGACCTCATTCACCAATCGTAAACAAACAACATTTAGCCACGTGGTGCTCTATCTCTTCTATACAATTTACGATCTCATGTTTAATTCATGATAGTTGTCACGTGACAGTTTTTAGTCAACCTTCTTTCTCCATTCTTCTCTGTCATTTGTCTTTGATCGAATTTAATTCTGATGTCCTTTCTGAAAATATTGATACCTGCCTTTTTTTTACCTGCCTGGGTGGACTACTTCGGGGGCCGATTCTGAGTTTGTGTTTCCACACAAACTGTCTTTGTAACCTTGTTTATTCATGAAATAGGTTATGCCTTTCATTATCCGCTGGTGTGTGAGCATTTTAAATTATATAGAATACGATTAGAAAAAAACAAACCAGGCCCAATGTTGGAAAATTAGCTGAACTGTTAAATTCTACATCTGTAAAAATACTAAAATAAATAACTCAGTGTATTCATAAAGTTAATTATGCCTTTTTTTTCAGAAGCTATACCCAACTTTAGTGCTTTATATTGTTACTAGTCAACCCACGGCGGAGCATACGCCGCTATATTTGGCAGGGCCGGCCTTAGGCCACTGCAGCTTATGCGATCGCAGTGGACCCCGCTTTTTCATAGGACCCGCGCTAATTCTAGGTGTTAATTATTAAATTAAACCATTATATATCTTATAACAGATTTCCCGCAGCCTCCTGATTTACCAAGAGCTCCTGGAAATCTGAAATTGCAAATTATACCAAAAAGTCCTGGAAATCTCCGGAAATTATTAAAATCTTTTAAAAAATCATAAAATCTCCTCAAATATATAGACGAAAATTGTCATTTTGGGGTGTCATTCAATATGGAAAACGCCAATCCTACGCACGATAACAAACAAACGAATAATGCAATACCCGTAATTGTGGAATCTGGTGAAAGAAGTTTCTCGCGCCTCAAACTAATGAAGAATTACTTGAGGTCAACAATTCTCGTAGATAGATTGACACATTTGGTAATTCTTGCTATTGAGCGTGATCTAGACCTATGTAGGAAACAGAATTTCTATGATATACTGTATGACTTTGCTACACGCAAGGCTCGTAAAGTAATTCTGTAGGGTCCCACACGGTTAAGTCCGGCCCTGCTATTTAGCGACGGGTGAATACAGAATTTCGTGTTCTCCCCCCTCCTCTTTTTTTTCGCCTCTAAAAATGCGTGGGTTAACTCTAGTCCGACTTGCATAAAGAGTGATCTTTCCATTACTTCTTGGTGTCCAAACTGATGAGCCATAAAGAGTGACCTTTCCATTACTTCTTGGTGTCCAAACTGATGAGCTATAAAGAGAATATATATATATTTCAATATATAACTTTATTAGACCTTGTGATCTTTGGGTCAGAGGATGTTGAGGGCATCTGTTTCTGTGGCTCACAGTTAACGAGGGTGTCACGTGGCCAACGACCAACCGCCTTTTCTTTTCCCCAACTAATGTCAGGTACCCATTATAGCGCCCTAAAGGTTCCGAAAGTAAAAATCCAATTCTTCACTAGGATTTGAACCTGGGACCCCTGTTCGGAACACATCGGAAGCCAAGCACTTTACAACTCAGCCACCGCGCTTCCTTTATTTAATTACATAAGGCATTATTGTCATATTGTGTATTGCTATGTTGATGGCTTGGTTTGGAATTATGTGCTAGATCCAAAGCACTGTTTGTGAAATTCGTGATCTGATAGTTGCGATATTGTCCATTATTATTGTTGTAAGTTTAATTTAAATTACCAATTTCATTATTATTACTTTTCTTTTTTTTTTCATCTTGATTATGTGTATATTGTTATTATTTGTCACCCTGGCTGACGTTGTAGCACTTGTGCCATGTGGCAAAACAAATTTAAAATTATGAAAATAGTCAATTAAATTGTTTATTTATTCTTGTAATACTGCAATCTTTAATTTTTATCTATATAAAGTTTTGTAGAAACCAAAGGAGGATACTAGCACCAAAGCATAACAGTCGAGGAGAGAAAGAGAGAGCGAGATGGAAAGAGAGAGATAAAGAGATGAGGGGTAATAGAGAAAGAAAATAGAAAGAGACATAAGGAAAAAGAGATAAACACACACATACACACTCACACACACACACATATATATATATATATATATATATATATATATATATATATATAATAGTTCGTCCATCGTCTGCTCTTTTCGTGTAACTCTTCACGTCTGCTTGTCTTGTGTTTCGCTTGGGTCTCGCTCTAGAAAGCATATACCCGTACAAGACACTCTTAAATAATTGAATAGATTTACAAGAGTCAGACGCATCCCCACAAACAGAGAAATACTTTACAACTTCTTGGGCCGATTTCAGAACACAATAAAAACAGTATGTTTCAAGGTTATCTCGAATAGTTCCATCAAACTTCCATCGATGGTATTCTGCGAAGACCTAGAAATAGTATAAGCTACAAGTTTCTGCACTGGTTTAGCGGACCATCTTGATGATTTTTTATTCACAAACGCAAAGTACGTGTTCACATTAAGTCAACTAGATTGTAGTCTCTTGTACTTTCTGCTTACATTCCGATAGTGGTGGTATCAAAGTATCCTGCTTTCATTTGTATTTTGTTTCTAATCATGCAGCTGTTTTTCTCATTAGATACATCTCTACTAGCACTTTGTAATTGTACAAACCTGGCAGGTTGATGGTGTCAAATTTCATGTGCTCAGGGGATATATGCTCCCCAGGACGCGAAAACATAAGTCCGAAAGGGTTGCAGGGAGGTGGGACCCCAACCTGCGGTAAGCAGAACCACCAACCGGAACGTGCGATGAAGGCGGCGTTGGTGTTGGGCATCGGGTCATTGTCGTGGTCGGCATCAGAGGTGGAAAAACCTTGCCCCGTGGGTGGGCCCAGACAGTTGTTAATATTGTAGTTGGGGCTCAAAGGCCCTGTTTTGCTGGAGAAAAACGTAGCAAAATTGTAGCGAAAAAATGTAGAGGCGTTTCCCACGGTGAACTGCGTATATTCGATAATGAAACTGGACGAACTCCCCAAAGGAGGTGACAGCGTCAGATTGATGATGAGATCCTGGGGAAACGCCCTTGCAGTGAGACATCGAATGTTTTCAAGCCCTATCCAAAACTCATTTTTACCGGTGGAGTTGTTGACGTAACCTGTGACGTAATCGGCCCATCCACGATTGAAATTTCCGCTTCCGGTGTACGAGGCCACGTGGGTGATGACGTCTCCAGAACGCACAGAACAATACGTAAAAATCTCAGCAAGGCATGGGTAAAGAACGATAATTGACTCCAGCATTTCCGCTTCCGGTCCGAACTCAAACACTTCTTCGCAGCTCTCGGCTTTTCTTTCGCATCGTTTTCCCGCAAACGAATGGACGCAAATGCACGCATGAAGACTCGTATCCCAGAATCCTCCATTGGTACAACTCTCAGGAGTAGGAAGGCGTTTGAAGTGCTGAAAGCCATCGTCCTGCTGAGCACAGACAGAAGCAAGCCCCGCACAGTTTGTTCTTATGTAACATTTCGATGTCTCCAATTCTAGACTGTAACCCTCACATTCGACTTTGGCTGAGCACGCCATGGCGCATTGCATTCCGGAAATAGGTTTGTTGCCAGCGAGAAGCATGCAGCCTTTTAAAATTCTTTGCTGAGAAAAGCAAACTTGAGATTTCCTATATTTAGATGTTTGGAGTGAATCGCGTGATAAAACAATGACAATTTGCAGCATTAAGAATAGCAGCCGGTACATGGCGAAGTTAGAGCTTCATTAAACGTTTGAAGCTACTTTATTCGAAGCTAAAGCGAGTTCATGGCGAGGCTATGAGGCACATCTTCAAAACGATTGAAGCTACTTTATTCGAAACTAAAACAGACTCAGGAATGCTGTTGAAATGTATTCTGGGTACAGATTATTGTAGGAGCCTACTTTATATAGCCCATTTCACGCTTTGTAATGTTATTCCTTCAAATTATAATCCTTTTATTAAACCAACTTGGCACGAACTTTTAAAAGACAAATATCTTAATTGACCATTTTTTTTTGTTCCTAATCAAACCAAATTAGATTAAAATACGAAGGAACACTTTAGAAATGTTTGAAGAAAAAGTAATCCATAATCGTTGGTCGAGATCACGTGATATCAACTATTAGCTCAGTGATTCCCAAGTTACGGCACGCGGACTACATCCGATCCGGTTCATGACTCGTTGCTATCTGGCTTATCGAAATTTCAACCCACTATGCATAATAAACAACCCCATAAGATATGTTTCCATTGAAATAGACTATTTTTCGACGGCAATACTGCCCTTGTCACATTTGTCGAAAATGTGTGTAGCCCCCTGGCTAAAAAAAGGTTGGACAGCCCTGTATAAGTTTGCTTTATCAATACATTGGATGTATTGGATTGCATGTTCCAGGTGCTAGGACAAATTTGTACAAATAAGCTAGCCAGGAAAACCAATGACTTGGCAGAATTGAATAGATTGACATAGGAACACACGTAGGACGTAATCATCTTCTTTTTTGAAATAACGTCTGTATTTTATAAGATAAGAAGAAAAGATTCTAGCCATCTTTAGGTCGACGGAATCTACTACTGACTAGAATCTTAGTGTGGATCTAGAAGAACTATTTGATCTAGTAGATCTAGTATATTTCAAAATAGTTAATTTACACATTTCGGATATTCCTTCAGAGTTGAAGATTATTGCATCCTAATTCAAATCATCTTTCGCAGGACTGCAAAAAAAAAAAGGGGGGGGGGGTTTCGAACATGGTCCAACAGTTCAGAACGCATCCCTCTCACGACCAGACATCCAACTTTTTTTCTTTTTCGAACTTGTAAGTTCCATTTGAAAACCAATACTAGAACTGCATGGAACTCAATTAGACTGAAAACAGTTCAGGAGGACATTTGGATACTGCAAACCACTCATTGGTTCTTTTACTACCATAGCAACCATAATCTCTTCGACATTTCTGTTTTCCAATAGATGCTAAGGTTCTAGTTGTACCTTTTGTTGTTTTTTCATGTTTTAGCTCTGTGTAATTGTTACACTTCATCAATGTGGAATAGAACAGCTTGACATTACTCAGCTTTTTGATGATACATGGTAGTTAAGTACTTCAATGACTGTACTGTTAATAACATGATATGAATGTTTCCTAAATTCCACAACCCCATGGTCATGTATGCCTTCAGTGTGTATGCTGTTCGTGGTTGCAACTATATTGTTATTGTTATAGTTGTAATGGAGAGGTGAAAAAATGGTAGTCAAACTCTATTTCCACTTGTGCGAACCAATAAAGTTTTTTTTTTATATTATAATTAAAAATATCGCCATTGTAGTCTAGGGGAGACGATCTTACATTATCTAAAGTAATTTTTGGTAATGTACCACCTATGAACGTATTTTATGTAAATAACCTAAACTCTCTAGCTACTTGAGATTGGTCATCAGATGCGATATGATACCATATACTTTATATATGTTAATAATAAGCCTACAGAGTCCATGTATATATTTTAATATATTAACCTATGCAAATAAAGTGTGGTAATTTTGTTACATTTATATGTTTACAACATTAGTCCATCGAATAAAATTACACGCAGTGGTATAATAGGAACGAATGCTATATATCTATTACAGAACTTCATTCACATTGCTTGACCAACATCTAAAAATGTCACTACCTTAAAAGGTCACATTATTTTGTTTTTAATCTATTCACACTTTCTAAAGCTAAGGATTTATTCTATTATTTCTCTTCCTATTGATCTCTTCTTAGCTCTGGAAGCCTGTTATAGCTAGAATCAGCAATGAATATAATAATTATAGCTCTTACAGCCCTACTTTCGTGCTTATAGCTCATTTGTGGACCAGTGGGGGGGGGGGGGGAGGGGGTATCTGGGAAAAGGTTTAACGTGCTGCCTTTAGGCTCTCAGTAAACACAACTCTGCCCGAGTCGGGTGTCCAACCCCCTTCGTAGGTAGCCAAGTGTACTTAGCCTTTCGACCACGCTTCCCATAATAGCAGCCCACCACCTATATGGCATGATCAAAAAACTTATTGCTAAGTTCATTTTAAAAACGAAATGTTTCTATTATAGAGAAGAAAAAAGTCGCTGTTGCATCAGAAGTCTGAAAGAGGACTGCGACGCGAAAGCTACTGAAGCTGCTTTACGTATTTGTAATAGATATTTCACTTGTTGCTTTTAGAAGTTCGATCTATACTTGCAGTTGACTATTGGAGTACCCTCAATACGTGATCAGGAATAGGTAATAGTATTCGTACTCCCTCCCCCCGGAACTTTTTCTGTCTGAATGATGGAGACCTCGGAATGATTCGCTGTAGCAGAACGTCGATGTCATCTCTCTCCTGGCCTCTGAAATGACTAAGTTATTATAACATTTTTATGTTTCTGTATGTGACGCGTATCATGCGTTTGAGAAGAGACGTAAGGTCAGTTAATATAAGGTCTGTTAACTATAATGTAAGGTCTCTTAGTGCAGGGTCTGTTAATGTAAGGTCTCTTAGTACAATGTCTGTTAATGTAAGGGCTCTTAGTGCAAGGTCTGTTAATGTAAGGTCTCTTAGTGCAAGGCCTGTTAATGTAAGGTCTCTTAGTGCAAGGTCTGTTAATGTAAGTGCTCCTAGTGCAAGGTCTGTTAATGCAAAGTCTGTTAATATAAGGTCTCTTAGTACAAGGTCTGTTAGTATAAGGGCTCTTAGTGCAATGTCTGTTAATGTAAGGTCTCTTAGTACAAGGTCTGTTAATATAAGATATCTTAGTGCAAGGTCTGTTAATGTAAGTGCTTACTTAGTGCAAGGTCTGTTAATGCAAAGTCTGTTAATATAAGGTCTCTTAGTACAAGGTCTGTTAATGTAAGGGCTCTTAGTGCAAGGTCTGTTAATGTAAGGTTTGTTAAATGTAAGGTCTCTTAGTACAAGGTCTGTTAATGTAAGGTCTGTTAATATAAGGTCAGTTAATCTCTGAACTAAAAGCAAGAACTAATTCATATACAATTATGGAAAATAAATTAGTCAAAAGTCTGTGGTCAGTAGATGGTTAAAAAGTATGTGTCCAGCGTTAGATTACATCTGTGCCCTCATGCAACATTAAAATGTCAGTGTGTTTACCATAAAACTAAACATTACAAATGGACACATTTGGGACAGACTTTGGTTGACATTAATTATTTTAATTCTATCATTGCACAGCAGATCAAAGGCAGCACACAGTGTGTTCACTAGAAAGTATCCAGCAAAAAAAAGTGCAGAGCATATTAAAACAACAACAGACAAACTGTAAAAAATAGACTGTTCAAAAAATGGAATCTTCTTGATATATATATATATATATATTGATAGATTTAAAGGAAAATATTTCCATTTGGCTTGATTTTGTATTTGCCACAAATATTAACCCCCTATTATGGATACCAATTATTTCAGAAGGCCTTAACACTGTACAACGTGGCAATGAAGTATTGGTTTAAACTGCCCACAAGTTGTGATGTTGCAAGTCAGTGTTGAGGCCCTCTATAACGAATGGTCTTGCTACCGTGCACTTAAAGAACATTTGGCATTGAACTTAAGAACAATGTGCTCAACCATTTTAAGAAAGTTTGATAATTTTACTTGTAAGATATTGTGAAAGGTTGACAATAAATAAACCAAATTTAGACCATTCCAACTTTCTTACACCTTTTTTTTAAAAATTGGAACACATTTAATTGTATTTAATTTTCTTCAATAAAGATTGCATACAGATATCACCACCCACTTCTAGTAAAGAAAACATCTTAATCTATTTTTATCTGACTTTCAATAAACGACTTGAAGTTAAAGACACATTTCTCATCCCACGTGCTAGGGAAAAATTCATACAAGTGCTCCTTCCCTAGACGAATTAGAAGCATGGCATCAGCCAGGAATACCAATGATTAGTAATTACAGATGTTACCACTTATTTCACATCAGTTCTCATTTGGATTCAATAAAAAAAAAATCTTCTCTGAATTGTTGATGTTGTTATTTGAAAGACAAAACTGATCATCATTTTGCTATAGGTCTATACAATTATGACATGGATTCAATATATCACAGCATATAGAATTCAGAAGAGCAAATGTGATGCTAGCTTACGAAGTGTTACTGAAATTGAGAAAATATCTCGAATTCATAAAACTATTTTCAAAATTATAGAACTGAAACGGCATTCAATTAGTTAATGTTATGAAATTTTTAGTTTGTTCTAGAGTACATTGCATTCTCATAAATCAAGATAATTTCTTAAAACTATTAATAAAAGCTGTACTATGTACACAAGATATAGCAGATTTGACTTTTGATTTCCATTTTCTTCACACATTATGGTTCTAATAAATAGAAATAAGCTTTGTCAATGTCCAACCCTCCGCAAGGACCAGTTTCATTATATATATCGTAGAAGAAAATCATGATGGTAAATCAGCACAAAATCAACCCAATGTTGCTAAGAGATGTTAGTCTCTGCTAAATATAATCTCAATTTGGGTCCCATTATGGTTAGTGAAGAAAATATAAGCAGTAATTAAATATTGATAATATATAATAAATACAAATAATACTGATAATAAATCATAAGTAGACTATAGTCTGGAGTAAAAAAAAATTTACAGTACAATAGTAATACTGAAAGTATAATACAGATATGTAACCATGGCCTTTGAATATTAATAATAGTTGTTTAAGTCTTAACAAGAATTGAGTATAGAGTTAACTTTTAGAGTTAATGGTTAACAAAATAGCAATTTTCTTTTTAATAGTAAAAAAAAATGAAAATCAGAATATGCAAATTTTGAAAAGTTTACAAAACCACATTCACAACAACAGGTTTGTACTTGGTGAAACAATGTGCTCAGCTGTGAAAAGTAGATTTTAAACTGCCGTGTTATGATTTACTTCTTTTAATAAATCCAAACTACTGCTTTGAAAAATGAACAAAAAAAAAGAAATCTATATAAAAATTTCATCAAACAATAATTAACTCTCTGAAATTGGAGTTACAAAGGTTGTGTCCTTCTCTAGCAAAAAAAGTAGTAAAATTTATATTATTCCAAAATAACTTACATGTAGGCAATAAATATTACAACAGTGCATAACCTAAGATCACAGATTGTACAGTTAAATATTTGTAAATAAGACCATATTGGTAAGCAATAGCTTTGGTCCTGATAACCGGCTGGTCAAGTTAACTGGATTGAATGATACTATGTGTTAAGTTTAGGTACTTTAGGATTAGGTCCCAATAAGAAGTTGGTCTGATTAACCAGTGAACCAATTAACTGGATTCGACTGTGTGTGTGTATATATATATATATATAAAATAAAAGATTCTCTTTACAGAAATACACTTTTATACAAGATAGTTAAATGAGAACAAAAGCTAACCTAACAAAATATTGTAATTCATTTTTAAGCTACAAGTAAATTTTATATAGGTAAGTAGTTCCTAATAGTGTTTTTTGTTGTCAAAAATGTTTAAAGAAAAAATTAACTTTTCAAAAAAAGTTAGATAAGCACTATTTGGCACCATACAAATCTTTGCGACCAATTTCATTGAATGGAACGCCTTCTTACTTTAATATACAAAAATTTTAATCTGTAGAAAAAAAAATACTATTAAATACAGGACAGTATTAAGAAATACAAACATTGATGACATGGATAGAGTTTTTTAAAATGCGACGCAACCAAATTTAAAACCCATATAATGATATATAGAAAAACATATAATACTGTTGTTGTAAGGACACGACTTCATAATACTTAATTTTAACAGAACGCTCATTGCAGCTATATACAAAAATGTGTCCAAAAAAAACAAAAAACAAAATTCATAGCAAAAGCCAAAAAGTTTGAACAAAAAGTGCATTGTTGCTTCAATATTGTGGATCAAGAAACAAATTAAAAATAACTTTTCTAAAAACCAACATTTTAAAAATTAGAAAGAAATAAACTGAGATAATATCGAAATTTGGTATGATTTCTACACTTGTGACCTGCCGTAATAGCATGTCATACTTTATTACAGACATTATTTCTCTAATGTACAAATGAAACAATTATTCTTAGATATAAAAACTTCCATTTTTTTAAAAAGTCTTGCTATCTCAAATTTTATTGTTTATTTATTAGTGACAAAAAATGTCTTGGGAAAAGACAAATGTATAAAGTAAACTGTTAAGGTAAACATTGAAATAGGAAAAAAAAAAATTGTCATGCAGCAAGTCATAGATGCATCTTTAAACACAAATGATTTTGGTCTAGCACGACTAATATAGTCAGTGAAAGTAGAGCCGTGAAGAAAGAAAACACATTTTTTTGTGATCTGATATCACTACAGCCTCTTGACAACGAAACATTAAAGTATAGTCAAGATAACCCTAACCCTAAAGGCACATTCCTCGTCCTATATGCTAGGACAAATTTGTACAAATACTCCTTCTTCCCTAGTGCTATTAGAGCATGGAATGGGTTGCCTGAGCTAGCCAGGAAAACCAGTGACTTGGCAGAATTTAAGTCATTGGTTAATATGCATGTCTAAATGCATGACGCGTAAGACGTAATCATCTTCTTTTTTGAAGTAACGTCTGTATTATATAAGATAAGATATTTTTATAGCCCGTTACTTTATTAGCTCTGAGACATCTTTGATGTATCTTTTACTGTGGCCCTGGACAGAAACAGTGCAGAAAGATTCACGGGCTTAAGAGTTGAGCCGGAGCCTAAGCAAAAGAAAAATCGCGGGACCTATGACGACATTCATTTCACATTACGGACCGTTCACTAGATATGATTTCGATATATGCCTAAGGAAGAGATTACATCCCATTTAATGCAGAATTGACATATTTATTTTACCTTGGGTAACTGAAACCAAATATTTTACCGTGATTAAAAACATTAATTTTCAAAGTGTATCAAATGTCATGACTACTATATAGAGAAATACCAAATTAGAATAAAGAGGAATATTATAGCTCAAGTATCATATAGTATCATTATTTATCTAACATCCTAATTAGTTCACTTTTAGAATCTAGTAATCGTTCCCTTTTTTGTTTATATTTTTTTTAACCTAAACATATGTTATATATGTATGTATGATTTCTCATTTTTCTTATTATAGAAAATATCCCTCATTCATATGAATATGGAATTTAGAAACAAAACCTTTGGTTCTAGTAAAGAAAAAAATCTCAGCCTACTTACTTTGGAATGTTATTATATATTTAATATTACTGATTCACAAATTTAGGCTAACATTCAAGTCATTCCATAATATTAAGCCTATGATCAAGCCATTGACTTTGCATCACCATAAACTTCCGTTCAATGTTCATTTTATTTGCAGAATTATACAAATCTTAAATTGTTTTTTTCAGCGATGGCTAAGATGGATATTAAGTGTTGGGTCACCAACAGAAATACCCTGCCGGACAAGCACTAGCCAACTTAACGAAGCTATGACCGGACGTCTTAACAGATTTCCATATGCTAGGACAAATTTGTACAAATGCTCCTTCTTCCCTAGTGCTATTATAGCATGGAATGGTTGCTATAGCTAGCCAGGAAAACCAGTGACTGTTTTATATAAGATAAGAAGATAATACAATGACGAAGGTTTACTCTCAACAGGGAGCAAAAGTTTTCTAGTCTCTGTAGAGTCAAATTGGTATTTCTAGCTTCCTGCCAAACAATACCTTTCCTGACAGTCATGACATCAATTTCTGTTTTACACACAGGTAGAAATGTGGCACTGGCTGTTAGGCTACCTATCATCTAGGCTCAAGTTCCGTTAGCATCTAAAAACAGCATGGAACCTTTCAGTTACTCCACATGTCCACAAAAAAAGGTTGGACCATAGCACATTGAGCATTCAATAGCATGAAATATGAGTGATACAAAAACAGTTAAACTAAAAATATCTTTAATATACTAGCATCATACTCTTACAATAGTCAGTTAAAATAAAATCAGATTATAGAAGTACTAGAATAGTCAGTGGAAGTTAGTCGTTTTAGAACAAAACTAATGTAGTCATATAAGGTTAAGTTGTTTTAGAGAACAAAAATACTCTGCCAGTAAAAGCAAAGTTATTTCTAACATGTCATTGACATATGAAAAACAAAAAGAAGTTGCAGGCACCTGCTAGTAATACAGTAGTCTTGTGAGGACAAGGAAGACTCAAGAACACCTGGCACACAGCAATATAAGCACAATGGGATTGGTAAAAGCAACAAAGAAAAGCAGGCTAGAAATTTACTGAAGGTTTTGATTTCATGGGGGTAAATACATGCATAGAAAATTTCATTTCTTTGCTACAAGGAAAAGTTTTTAGAATTAGTTCACTAAAATTAGTTCACTAAGTTCAAAAAGATTGTTTAAATATGAACATAACTGAACAATTATAAAAATAATTTGTTCCAATACTTTTAGCAAATTAAAAAGTCAAACTATTCTTTTGGCTCGCACTTTGCGTGGGATGGGCAATGCCAGCTCATCGAGCCGTGGAGTGGACTGGGCTCTCAGAGCCCCAGAAGGAATTCTGTAAGGGTCGAAATCATCCTTGGTCAGTGCACGAGATGGTGGACGAGACAGTTGCTGAAGTCTGATAGAGGCTATGGCCTGCAAGGCCTCCCTGGACACAGTCCACTGAACTGGCCTTGCTGGAGTAAAATTCTAGAAAATAAAGTTAAAATGAATTTATTAAATGCAGCAAAAATCTACTAAATACTTAGGAGTGAAATTTTTATAGGAAAATCTATGGTGCTATACAGGATGAAACAAAGAGGACATGCACTAACCATGAGATATATCAATCGCATGAAGATTCCACCGATAGTGACAGAAATGAAAAAGTAGAACAGACTACGTTGGGCAGGTCACCTTGAAAGAATGTCAGACATCAGAGGAACAAAACTGGTATACAGGTAAAAAACAAAAGGCAGGTGACCCAAATGCGAGGGATTGATGATGTGCAGGCAGATCTACAACACATTTGGGGTTCGGGCGTGGAGACAAAAGGCCCAGGAGTGATCTGAATGGAGGGATGTGTTGAAGAAGGCCAAAGCCCTTCATAAAATAAGATATATAGTATAGTTATTTTTAGAACCCTACATCAAGAGAAGAAATGAATTGTGTGGACTCTGAAATATAGATTTACGCAATGTGCAGAAATCTTGTAACCTCCAAAGTCAGAATTTAAGCCTGTGACATTCAACTTAAAACAAGTAGATGATGATTTGCTTAAAATATTTGAAATTTATTAAAAAAATAACACAGAAACTAGAAATAAAACAAAAGAAAGACAAGGCACTCAATAACTAAGGATTAGAAAGAAAAAAACATTTGTGAAATTAGGTGTTTTAGAAACTTGCAAAGACGTTTAAAATAATCATAGTATGATTTATAAATAGGTTTTAACTTGGAGATAATTCCGCCTAGAGGCATAGGAGGATGGTTGGGCATGAGCCTAGCAACCTCACCCCTTAAAAAAATACAGAGGCTACAACAGCAAAAAGCAAAAAAACAACAAAAAAAACAACATTAGTCATGGTAGTTCACATACTATAAGAATCTGGTGTGCTGACAAATCTGCTGATGTGTTAAGTGAAAACCAGACTATTTGACCTGGAATATTAGAACTTCATTTGAATGTTGAAAACTTGATTAAGGAAGAGATTTAAAATTCAGGTGCTTGGACTAGCAGAGGACAAAATGGAATGGTAGCGGACATAACCAGCAGAGCTTCTATTGTGGTCATGAAGACCTCAATCACAGCCATACACAAAGAGTCGCCCTAATGACGGCCTCAGAAGTAACAACAGCATTGCTTGATAGGGAGTCTCACCTTGCCAGATTTCATGGAAAAGGAAAACTACTATCACTCAATATTTATGCTCCCACAAAATGTTGCAACAAAAAAAGAGAAAGAGTTATCTTACTAGATTGTGCAGCCCAAATTGACCACATCCCTAATCAAATAGACCACATCACTTATCAAATAGACCACATCACTAATCAAATAGACCACATCACTTATCAAATAGACCACATCACTAATCAAATAGACCACATCCCTTATCAAATAGACCACATCACTAATCAAATAGACCACATCCCTTATCAAATAGACCACATCCCTTATCAAATAGACCACGTCACTAATCAAATAGACCACATCACTAATCAAATAGACCACATCACTAATCAAATAGACCACATCACTTATCAAATAGACCACATCACTTATCAAATAGACCACATCACCAATCAAATAGACCACATCACTTATCAAATAGACCACACCACTTATCAAATAGACCACATCACTAATCAAATAGACCACATCACTAATCAAATAGACCACATCACTAATCAAATAGACCACATCACCAATCAAATAGACCACATCACTTATCAAATAGACCACACCACTTATCAAATAGACCACATCACTAATCAAATAGACCACATCACTAATCAAATAGACCACATCACTAATCAAATAGACCACATCACTTATCAAATAGACCACATCACTAATCAAATAGACCACATCACTAATCAAATAGACCACATCACTTATCAAATAGACCACATCACTTATCAAATAGACCACACCACTTATCAAATAGACCACATCACTAATCAAATAGACCACATCACTAATCAAATAGACCACATCACTAATCAAATAGACCACATCACTAATCAAATAGACCACATCACTTATCAAATAGACCACATCACTAATCAAATAGACCACATCCCTTATCAAATAGACCACATCACTTATCAAATAGACCACATCACTAATCAAATTGACCAGACCACTTATCAAATAGACCACATGACAGTTGCAAGAAATGGAAATAAGTTTGAAGGATGTAATAGCAAGACTGATACAAATGCTGCCTCAGATCAGGCTTCCCCTTCACCTAGCCTCTACTCTGTTGAACTGTTTGGGGCACCATACATGATCATTCTACCATTATCAACCATTCCTCTCAGATCACCAACTGCTATTACCAACATTTCATACAATCAAAGGCATCCAATGACCCCACTTCAAAGTAAAAAAAACCCCAGAGAAATTGAAGAAATGTTTAACTGTGAAGTAACAAATACAGCAGCCTCACAGGACTTGTAGAAAAAAAACACTGAACTGCAATCCACCAAGTCTAGAAATTATCAAGCACAGAAGTTTAAGAATAGAAAAGAAAGAAAATAAAGAATGGATACGGTAACAGAAACATGTGCTCAAATAGCCCAGAAGTAAAAAAAACAACAAAAAAACAGAAAGAAAATAAACCAATGTCAAAACCAATTGGAAAAACGTCTCCGACCATAATACTGGGAAGCATGGAGAGAAGTGAAAAAGAGTGCTAGAGAACTGACAGAAACGAGGCACAGGTAGCAGTTAGACAAGAAAATATAAGAAGACTTAATGAGGGGCCTAAAGTCTTATCTGGTCAGAAAAGTAAAAACACACCTATATGAAAAAGAACGATAGACAGAACACTTTCAAGAAGTTCTATAAAACTTTCGCCACTGGTTATTCCTCCATCAGTTATTCAAAATCAACACTGGCACCTCCAATTAAAAGGTAAATAATGAAAGGCAATAAAAAAAATAAATTAAAAAAAATGGAAAGCTGCCAGACCAGATGGGACCCCCCCCCCCCTTCTCTGAGGCATTGAAGGCAGACACTGATAAAAACGACATAAAAAGAGAAGACTTGTTTTAAAAATCTACAACAAGAAAACTGAAGTGAAAAGAATAAATAAAACCCAAGAAATACCACTACAGCTCCATGAAAAACCAACCTACAACTTTGTCCACCGTATAGAAAAGAAGAGGATCAGATGTAGATGTACATTATTGTATCAAAAAGGCTAAGCATGTTTTTAACACCAGCCTGGCAGTGACATCTTCAAAATAGAGACTTGGAGAGTAGCAGTAACAATACAGACAGGCTTCAGGTAATCATGACAAATGCTTGCAACATATAATTGGTGTCATATGACTAAACAAAAATCTCAAACTACAGCCTGTGGGACACCAATAGAACAAGAAATGGGCTGGATTAGGCACATGATGCAAAGAACAGCAGAACAACATTGCAAGACTGGAACCCACTGGGGAAGAGAAAGGCTTGGAGACCAAAGCAAGCATGGAGGAGATTGTTCGACCAAGAAACAAGGATGGGAATTGTCTAGAAGAGAGTCCAATAGCAAAGTATAGCTGCAGCCCTGGGAGTCAAAACGATTAAGTAACTAAAACTTTTATGATGACAGTGTAAAATACATATCACATGGCAAAGTAGCCATTTTGGTCCAACATAAGTCAATTAGATTTAAGAGTCTTTGAAAACTGCTAAAATATCAGCTCTTGAGATCATATAAAATCACTCAGTTAACTATCTTATCTTATATAATACAGACGTTACTTCAAAAAAGAAGATGATTACGTCCTACGCGTCATGCATTTAGTCATGCATATTAACCAATGACTTAAATTCTGCCAAGTCACTGGTTTTTCTGGCTAGCTCAGGCAACCCATTCCATGCTCTAATAGCACTAGGGAAGAAGGAGTATTTGTACAAAGTTGTCCTAGCATATGGGACGAGGAATGTGCCTTTATTTTTGTGTCTTTCAGAGTATTTTATTAAATTTTGTTTTTGTATTTGAAGATTATGGTTCAGTGTTTTATGTATAATTGCTACTTTACTTTTGAGTCTTCTGTCCTGAAGGCTTTCTAAATTTAGTGATTTTACTAATGGTGTTACCCTAGTCAAATGTGAATATTCGTTTGTTATGAATCTCACTGCTCTATTTTGTGTTTGTTCCAGTTTCTTAATGTTTTCTTGAGTTGAGGGGTCCCACACGGTGGATGCATATTCTATTATTGGCCTAACCAAGGTTAAATAACATTTTAGTTTTATGTTCTTATTTGATTTATAGAAATTTCTTTTAATAAACCCTAATGCTTTGTTGGATTTTTTTATAGTTTCATCAATATGTGGATTCCATGACAGTTTTTCATTTATTATAACACCTAGGTATTTTGAGTTTTTAGTCTGTGTTACTGGTTTGCCATGAATAAGATAAGTGGAATTAATTTGTTTAATTTTTTTTGTTACTCTTAACAACTGACATTTTTCTGGGTGGAAAGACATGCTCCAATTTGATTCCCATTTCTGTAATTCATCTAATTCTCTTTGTAAAATATCTGTGTCTTGTTTTGTTTTTATTGTTCTATATATTATGCAATCGTCTGCAAATAATCTGACTAGATTCAGACATGTAAAATCACTCAGTTAACTAGATTCGGACAAGTAAAATCACTCATCACTCAGTTTACCAGTTTTGGACATATAAAATAGTGGTACATAGTGGTAACATAAAAAGGAGACCAAGAGTAGTTTGCAGAAAACTAGCAACACTAACATCTATTAAAATAAAACATGTCAGACAAACTGCTACATTTGACCAAGATAAATTTATCTTTCAGGTAAAAATGAAAGGATTAAATCTTAGAGCAGTCTATAGTTTTGTGTATCATCTCTCACAAATCTCTAACAAATGACTTACTTTATGATAGTCCTTAAAAGCACTCAGAGCCTCCACTCTGGGTGAACAACTGGCTTTTAGGATGTTGTCTTCTATTGGCGACCTGAAAAATATTTACATATGTGTTATAGTATTTTAAAAGTACGTTATGACTATTCTCTTGGGTTTTTGATACCTAAATAGTTTCTAGAACACCAACACAGGCTAGGTGATGTTGTGCATCTTCAGTAAGGAGACACAACTCATGTGTATAGTAGATTAACACTTTATTCAACTATTTAACTAATCTTAAATAAAAATAAACTTCATAGAATCCTAAATGCTACTGGTAAAGTCATTGGCAAAAAACAAACCCCCATTTGGGCAGCTGTTTGATAAAAACATTCAAAAAAGAGCTATAAAGATTCTAGAAATAAACAAGGTTACAAAGACAGTTTGTGTGGAAACACAAACTCAAAATTGGCCCCCGAAGTGGTCCACCCAGGCAGGCTTCAATATTTTCAGAAAGAACATCCAAATGAAATTATATCAAAGACAAATGAGAGATAAGAATGGAGAAAGAAGGTTGACAGATCTTGTGTAGTGCCCCAACGGTGCAGCAGATCAAAGGATATGTGCAAGTGAATGCAAAGTTAGATGTGAACCTGGCCTAACTAGTTCCCCTTTCAGACCTTGTGGTCTGTAGGGCAGATGATGTAAGGTTCATCTGTTTTTGTAGCCTATGGTTAACGAGGGTGTCAAGTAGCCAGAAAGACCAACCGCCTTCACTTTTCCCCAACTAACGTCAGGTACCCATTAGAGCTGGGTAGACTCAGAGGCGCCCAAGGATTCCGAAGTTGAAAATCCCAGTCTTCACCAGGATTCGAACCCGGGACCCTCGGTTCGGAAGCCAAGCACTTTACTGCTCAGCTACCGTGCCTCTCCTGGCCTAACTGAATTCTTATAAATAACGTAATTGTTTTGAAAAACCTCTTATTCTAATCCCTCAAAAAAAAATAAAAAAATAAATTCCGCTATAAATAAAAAAAAGTCCAAGAAAATGAAGTTTATAACATTACTATTTGTTTTAAATTAGGTCTAACTTATAATGCATACTAATTAGCTTTTTCTCTTTAAAAAACTGCTTGCATAACTGATTTAAAAAATTAGATTTTTCACTTTCAGGAAAAAAAAAAAGTAGCCGTAGCATCAGAACTTTGAATGGTCT
The DNA here is from genome assembly GCA_036873155.1 of Biomphalaria sudanica. Classification (NCBI taxonomy): domain Eukaryota; kingdom Metazoa; phylum Mollusca; class Gastropoda; family Planorbidae; genus Biomphalaria; species Biomphalaria sudanica. The sequence goes on from JAZGLO010000044.1 coordinate 33,320, forward strand.
AAAATATTGTGATGTCGGATTTTCAATATATTTTCTAGTTTACGAGATCTAAACGGGACGGATGGACAGACATTTCACACAAAACTAATAGCATCTTTTCGTCTTTTCCCCTTTCAGGGGCAGCTAAAAATCAACCTCCGGGTCAGGATTTTGTGATTTTACCATCATAAAAGAGATGCAAGACACAGATAGCAAAGACAAACACATTAACACACAAAAAATCTTTTGTTCCCCTAGCAATCAAATCAATAATGAGTCTGGGGTGAATGTATATTTTGGTTTTCTATAGTCAAATATCCATATGGATAATAAAGATTATTATTATTATCTACAACAGATGTTTGGTGGATCATCAGATCAATGCAGACAAAAACAGTTTTACTTACTTAGTCCAACACAGACTATATACATACCCTAACAACTCTGACTAACTCTCTCAAACTCCAGTCTTCAACTCTGACTAACTCTCTCAAACTCCAGTCTTCAACTCTGACTAACTCTCTCAAACTCCAGTCTTCAACTCTGACTAACTCTCTCAAACTCCAGTCTTCAACTCTGACTAACTCTCTCAAACTCCAATCTTCAACTCTGACTAACTCTCCCAGAGCTCTGTCACCAATTTTAACTCTCTCTCTCTGAGAGCCCAGTCATAAGCCCTCTACAAATCTTACACACCTCAAATATCCTTTCATAGATTCACATGGACCCTTTGACCAAAGTTTCAACCACTGGTGATAGCCATGGTCAACCTTTCAACACCCAATCCCTACTATAAAATAAATAAACATGGTTTGTACACGTTTGGGCTTTCATCAATTTTAAACATTGAAAAAAAGACTACAAATGAAACATAGGAACAAGTGCATGTGTAAAGAAATATAACAAAAAACCCAACAGATTCAAATAATTGTTAAAAACTAACTTTGTCCCTGTAATAAAGAAAACCTACAAGCAAAGAGGAGAAGATGATGTAAAAGAAATCTGTTTTTATGTCCAAAGGTTAACGAAGAAGTCGTGGCCATCCCACCTTCAGTGAAGTCCAGTAGGACTACGTGGGCGCCATTATCCTGTTGGTCGTTGGAAAGGCTTTTATCCAACAACCAGGCCTGGACAAGGGATTCCCCATCCTGAGTCCTGTCTGAGGGCTCCCAGCGGTAGGCAGCCATATTGGTTGACTGGGCCAGACAGGCGTGCTGCGTACACAGTCCACCGTCCCCTAGACCCACTAGCTATAAGTGGCCGAGAACAGTGCTAACTGCGGGGAGCTTGTCTCATGTTCCTATACTGTAACTATCACAAGAACCAACCACTTTCCATAACTTAGGTCAGGTACCCTTTAAACTTGGGTGAACTCAGAGACCTCATAAAAATCCCGAAATTAAAAAATCCTATATCACTGAGACTTGAACCTGAGATCCCTCAACTCAGAAACCAAGTGTTTTATCATTCAGCCACCAAATATTAAAATGGTATTTTTAATTTTAAAAAAAATTTAAAATATCAAAGTGATTCACTTTCTAAGAAAACACAGGCTACATTTGAAAGAAATTTTGATTGTATATCTTTAAAAAAAAAAAAAAAAAAAAAAAAAAAAAAAAAAAAAACAACTATGAAACAGAATGATGATGTTCCTTGTGATTGATTGATTAAACTCTTGTTTCTACTGTCTGATTGTTTCATAAAGTTTCAGTTATTTCTTCACTCTTGATTCATTCACTGCTCTTTATAATGATTAAATAAGAGTAAATATTTCATATTTTTTGGTGAGTAATAAAAATACAAAAAAATAGAGAGAGATGATAAGAGAAACAAAAGAGAAAGAGAAAGGAAAAAAAGATAGTTTTGAAACAATTATGTAACCTAATAAGAATGCAAACAATGACCTACTAAGTGAACACCCTTTACTTGAGCAGAAAAATTCACATAAAAAAAAATAAGAATGAAGCCTTTGCCAATCATTTCTGTACTTTTACACATCAATGAGTATTTTCTTATAATAAATGTTTTTGAAACAATGATGGTCACAGACTTAACAAGACACACTTGAAACTTATTTATTACCAAGACATTTCTTGTTCTGACAATGAACTAAGACAAAAAGGCTAAACTACAGATTGAGGGCTACATTCAGACTATGACCCGGTGTTATCTGGCCCCACAAAACATAAGGCAGCCACAGAGGCTTTGTTCTGTTGATGTTTTGGGTTATTGGCACATTGGCACAATTTAGGCCATGTTGTGCCCATAATTCCTCAAGGGTTATTCCCCCTTTATAGCTCAAGAGCTAGATATTATACAGTTAAGTCATTGAAAACAAGCTCACATGGTAAAAATGGTAAAATTTATAATTTAATAAAAATCTGTTGTAAATATTGCATATTCAAAAATAACTTTGGCCTATCACAAATCAAACCTTTGTAGTCAACCCCAACTCCTGGATAAAGCCAAGTACCTTCCCAGGGTCAACACTATCAAACAGTGTTCTGAAGTTGTCGTCTCTAAAATACTTCCCTTTAATATCCTGGGGCAATCAAGCAGGATATGTCCCACGGTGATTGTGACAGTACTCACACAGTGGGGGCTCTTCTCTCTTTAGCAAAAAGAAGTTGTTCTATTGAGCTCAATAATTTCTTTTGGCTGTGATGTGGCCATGACATACTGATGTAAGAAATTCTTAAGACCCCCAAGTTAAAATAGTTTGAGCTCTTATCTTATCTTATAAATTATAATTATGTCCTATGCATTTCAAATGTTCATCTAATCATGCATATTAATCAGTGACTCTGCTAAGTTGTTGGTTTTCTGGATGACTCAGGCAACCCATTCCATGATGGAGTAGCACTAGGGAAGAAGGAGCACTTGTACAGAACTAAAAGACTCAACTTTTGTGGTTTTACATTTACTCTTTGAAAAAAAATTAAACGTATCCATCAAAATTAAAACTACCTCGTTATATAAAGACCACATATAACTTGTAGTCTAGTGTTAAAATTAAAAGTGACTAGAAAAAAACACTTGATTTGTAGAGTAGACATAAAAAGTACACTGTGACTGACCTGTAACCCCAGTAAGGGTCATAGTAGGAATTAGAATCTGCCCGGTTCTTCGGCGTTGCCAGTCTATCCAGTCTGGGGCTAGAGCTGGATGAGAGAGCTGACCTGGGAATGTCCCACTCAGGACTCCTGTCAAACAGATAGTTACGATGTGGATTCCTGTGCCCACTCAGCTGTATGATTCTTGGCGATGCCGAAGCAGATTTGGCAGTCTCAGAAACTGGCCAGGAGGCAGAAGGTCTGAAAAACACATTTAGTAAAATTGGTTTATGGTCATATTTTACTTTTATTAGCTCAATAAAAAAATATAGATATTAAATACAATTATACATTGATTTTTTATTTTTACCTTAATGATACATTAAACATTTCTGAAATTTTTCCTTTATTTCAGACATTGATTAATGCTCTTTATGACCTAACAATCTCCTCTTTTTTAAACAGCATAAAATAACTAAACAGTGTGCAAAATGTGGATGGCCTGAAAAGTTTCTGACATAACAATTAAACCTGAATCTTTCAATTCAGACCTTAAAATTTATGGGAACAGAAGATGTAAAGTTCATCTGTTTCTAAGGCTGACTGTTAACAGAGTGTCATGTGGCCAGCACAATGACCTACTGCCTCTACTTCAACAACGTGTGCCAGGATGTCATTACAGTTAGATATCACAATCTTCAATTGGATTCAAACTTAAGACCCCTCACTTTAAAAGCCAAACGCTTTACCACTCAGTCGGACCATTCCACTGACATTTCATTACATCATACTGATTTAAGTTCTCTATAAAATTTTCTTCTAGATATAAGCACATCCTCTTGCAAAGCTCCCATCTCATCAACCAGCTCCAACTGGTCCAAACAACAGGACTACATAACGTCTTTCCTAAATTAAATGTTGCTCTCTGGGGGGGGGGGGGGGGGGGGCAGGGATTTTCATCTAATGATACCCTCATGTTTTTTAAACAATATTTTAGAGAAAGAAGCTGAATACCTTTTCTTTTAGTAAAAGTATCCATAGAAAAGAATCCATTACATAGTTATTTACAAACACTAGGCATCGTCAGTAAGTGAAAATCACTATTCTCGAAGGGCAATATTTGGATTAGGAAAGACTCTATATAGGCTTAATATTTGGGCTGGGTGCAGGGGGTTGAACAGGTGCAACATCACTAGGACAAGTGCATAGAGGTAAATGAAGATGATGTAAAGAAATAAAATAAATTTCAAGAAAGAACTACACTTTTCATTGTAAGGTAAAAAAAACAACAACAACAACACTTTTTAAAAAAATATTTCAATACATAATGCTTATTTTATTTTCACTCACACTCAAATAAATTTCAAGAAAGAACTACACTTTTCATTGTAAGGTAAAAAAAACAACAACAACAACACTTTTAAAAAATATTTCAATACATAATGCTTATTTTATTTTCACTCACACTCAAATAAATTTCAAGAAAGAACTACACTTTTCATTGTAAGGTAAAAAAAACAACAACAACAACACTTTTTAAAAAAATATTTCAATACATAATGCTTATTTTATTTTCACTCACACTCAAATAAATTTCAAGAAAGAACTACACTTTTCATTGTAAGGTAAAAAAAACAACAACAACAACACTTTTTAAAAAAATATTTCAATACATAATGCTTATTTTATTTTCACTCACACTCAAATAAATTTCAAGAAAGAACTACACTTTTCATTGTAAGGTAAAAAAACAACAACAACAACACTTTTAAAAAAATATTTCAATACATAATGCTTATTTTATTTTCACTCACACTCAAATAAATTTCAAGAAAGAACTACACTTTTCATTGTAAGGTAAAAAAAACAACAACAACAACACTTTTTTAAAAAATATTTCTATACATAATGCTTATTTTATTTTCACTCACACTAAAATAAATTTCAAGAAAGAACTACACTTTTCATTGTAAGGTAAAAAAAAAAAACAACAACACTTTTTAAAAAAATATTTCAATACATAATGCTTATTTTATTTTCACTCACACTCAAATAAATTTCTAACTTTAGGGATGGGGAATGTTTTTCATCATCAAGGCAGCTATATGAAATGTGTATCCTCATTGTGACAGGTTGCATTCTTCATTAAAGTCAGCTACAAGTTAAAACAAAGGGCCAAAGTAAATTCGTCTCCATAAAATAAAGCTTTGCATTTCCAGGTGACTTACCTGTCAGGATGCCATCCATCTGCAGTCTTATGGCGAGACAACTCCAGGACTCTTGGTGAAGCATCTAAATAGAAAAAAAACTTTGTTAAAACTTTGCATTGGGATTTCAATCAACTGCAATCAGTGTTTTTCAAAATAAATGTCCAATTAATGTATTCATTGGCATCATTATTGTTGTTTTCATCTAATTTGCTAATTATTTTAAACAAATAAACAATCTAAAAAAGAAGTGATTTGTATTTAAAGTTTTTTTTTTTTTAAGTTTGTGTCATTCTTTTGTAAGAATATTATTTGAGTTAGGTCAACAAGTTTTACATTACATTAAAAATTTATAGAAGATGGAATCTATGTATGCTTTGATAGCTTTCTGGTAGTCAAGTATGTGCTTCCTAATGTTAATACAAAGCCCAGGGATTGAATCCCTCTAATTGTTAAAGAGCCTTTAACTTTTTTCAAAGCTGACTAATAAAAATATTTTATTATAAGAGTACTGTCAACAACTTAGTCTTTATATTTTTTTTGTTTTTTTTTTGGCTTTGATGAACAAAGATAAATATCTTGAAAAACTTAAATATTATATGCTTAAAAATTACTTAACATTAACTGGGATCTGCTTAAACTTATGTATGTATTAAACAATGGCAATGTCTTCGATTCTGACGATTAAGGATGAGTGCAGTGTTTCACATGACTATGGAAGCCCAGTTGTGACCTGCATATATTTCCAAATCTGATGCAGACAAAGCAGTTATCTGCAGGGGTCTATTTAAGTTTCTGTTTTGTCTTCTGGGCCTGTCTTCAACAAGTGTTTTTCTTTGTATGTCAAATGTGCGTCCTGCGGCTTTTGTGATGGCTCTCTAATTGTCTCTTTCTGAGGCCATCTGCTACCAGCTACTTTCCCCATGCCAGTGAGGGCGATTAGGTACCTGAGTTGATCTTTATATCACTTATGCCTCCCTTTTTAAAGCTTGACAAAGAAGATTTCCTTTGGCCAGTGGTCATCCCCCATGAGGGATAAGTGTCCAGCTATTGAATGGTTATCGGTGTTACTGTACTGTCCACACTGGTCTCCAACAGAACATAGTTATTTGTAATGTAGTCTTGCCAGCATATGCCCATTAAGGAGTGAAGGCAAATTTGATTGAAGCATTCGAGGAGCTTTACATGCCTTCAATTGAGCACCCAGGTCTCAGAGCCATACAAAATTATGGTGAGAACCACTGCTTTTTTTAAACAATGCTTTTCAGGGAATATAATAATACAACCCTTAATACCTAAGTATAACTAATTCATTAAGTAGGTAAATAAAACGAAATTTATTTTTACTGTTTTTAAATCTAATCAAGTAGGAATTAAAGTCTGGAACATTTAGTAGACATTCATGTGATCAACATCAACTAATGCAACAAAAGTCTTTAATGCAACATGAATCATAACAAACAAAATGATATTGTTGCTATGACATATAGTTCATTTAAGTTGGTGTGCTCCTACCTAATGGAATAATTATCATAAAAAAAAGGTAACTAACCAACTGCTGTAGTTCCATCTGGGCCAGGCTTAAGTGGCTCTTTGTCAACCCAATAAACAGATCGTCTAGCAGATGAAAAAGACATTACATTTTAAATCAATGAGTACATTACTTGGTCCAGAGGGTTGTGCAACATATTAAGTCATTGTCAATTTTTAATAGGTCACATTTTTTTTTTAGCATTTTAGATGGAAATTTTCTTTTCTATGTTATATTAAACCCATTTATAATTGTATAAATAATAGAAAGTGTACTGTGCTCTATTGACACAGAGAAGATTATGTTGGCAAGGACATCTCATCCACATGCAAGATGGATGAATTCCCAAAGACATCCTTAATGCTGAGCTTGCATAAGACTAACCTGCAAGCAAGATCTCATTGAAAGAATACCTGCTTACCTGCCCCATAAACATCAAGGTTTTGAAAAAAATAAAACTTCAGATACATGTTTATATAAGTATATCAGCTATATATTTTCACTTAAGTTAGAAATACATTTTTTTTTTCATTCTAAGCTCTGCATCCTCAAAGCATGAGTAAATATCTCGGTCCTATGGCATTTCAAACTGTCTCCAGTCTGATGAAATAGGATTTTTGTATGTGTAGTGCCCATATGGTTCAACAGATCATATGTGGTGCCACAACAGTTCAACAGACTAAGGCAGTGGTTCTCAACCTTTTATGCAAGGGGACACTTTCTACAATCCCCCACTCTGCCACGACCCTCCCCCCCAACACACACACATACAGCAATAGAAGAATAGACAATAACAGTCCATATTTTCAACGGTCTTAGGCGACCCCTGGCAAATCATCAATCGACCCCCAAGGGGGTCGAGACCCACAGGTTGAGAACCCCTGGACTAAGAGATAGGTGAAGGTGATATAGAAAGATAAAGGTAAGTATTAGGATGTTCTATGTTCAGGATCATATTTTTAAAAGTTTACCTATTTTCTCTGTACAATGGATGAAGCTGTCTGGGTTTAGCCAACACATCAATTCTGTGGCCTATAAAGATGAAACACCAGAAAAGAGTTAAAATGAAATTGAGTTTAAAAGCCATTAGCCCAGCACACAATTAATGAAGCCAATCACTCTGGACCTCCCCTCCATATAGGATATGTTGATGTAATCAAAGGGGACATCAAAGCTATGGACATTGATGATGACTACTGGAATGGGTTGCCTGAGCTAGCCAGAAAAACCAGTGACTTGGCAGAATTTAGGTCATTGGTTAATATGCATGACTAAATGCATGACGCGTAGGATGTAATCATCTTTTTTTAAGTAACGTCTGTATTACATAAGATAAGATAAGACAAAGTTTTAGACTGCACTAGGTGGATAGTGACAAAGAAAGCTATGGACAGCAAAAATGGGTATACATGTCTCTCCTGAATAGGGCTCTACATTCTCATGAAAAAGTGCTAGTTGAGATGAACCATATTAATAGTTTTTCATTTAATATAACACATAGGTATTTTGCGTTTTTAGTCTATGTTACTGGTTTACCATGAAAAAGATAAGTGGAATTATTATTAATTATTATTTTTTACTTTTTTTGTTAATAGCTGACATTTTTCTGAGGGGAAAGATGCTCCAATTTGATTCCCATTTCTGTAATTCATCTAATAATCTTTGCAAAATGTCTGTAACTTGTGTTGTTTTTATTGTTCTATATTATGCAGTCATCTGCAAATAATCTGACTTTTGTTCCTGAACTAATGTAATTTGGTAAATCATTTATGTAATTTAAAAATAGTAGTGGAACTAAGACTGTTCTTGAGGTAGGCTACACCTGAATTTACTGTTATTGGTGTTGATTCAGAGCCATTTATTATTAGTTTTTCCTCTCCCTATCAGAAAATCTTTAATCCATTGATGCAATGGACCATTAATGACAAAATATTTTAGTTTTTTTAAACGAACTATGGTGGTGAGCTTTGTAAAAAGCCTTAGAAAAATCTAATAAGATAGCATCTATTTGCTCACTATTATAATTATCTAAACCTTTTGAAAAATCATCAATTACTCCTATATATAACTAATTTTAATTAGTCGTGTTTCACATGATCTATATTTCCTAAAGCCTAAAGCCATGTGTATAGTATAATGTTTGTATGGAGTAGTGACATATGTTTGTTAAGTGGGTTATCTATGATTTAACATTGATGTTGCTACATTAGGCTGCCTGGTCGTGCGGTTTGCACGCTGGACTGTCGTTCAGATTTATCGATGGTCCCGGGTTCAAACCCTGCCCGCTCCCATCCCCCGTCGTCCTGCGGGAGGTTTGGACTAGGAAGTAATTATCTTCAGCTCTGAAGGAACATCCGAAACATGTAAAACATTTTACAAAAAAAACATTTTACTAGAGATTAGTACATAGATTCTATTATGTGTTCTAGGATTTTAGTAGTAATTAAACATCTGATGCTGGTTAGTGATACTCATGACTGATACTGGTCTGTATGTTTGCCCAGATACCTTTACTGACCACCGTGTTGTTTTTAAGCATATTTATATCGCTTACCTATATTATACTTTTTTTAAAGAGAGTTTTTTATGTTCTTAAGCTGCCAACTTATGACTTTTTAAGTGTATTTACTTAAATGAAGGTCTAAATCAAATGTTAATAATAAATTGATGAACTTGTTGTTTCTTATTTTTTTCAATAAATTTTTTTAAAGAGAGTATTTATTTTGTTCTTATGCTATCATTTTAAATGAATTTTAATATAAGATCTAGATCTAATAGCTGCTAGAAAGAAAGACAAAAAAGCAACAGAAAAACGTTGGCGTATTTCAAGGAAGATAGTCTAGTATTAAGCCTTAAAACCAAAATGGTGTATTTCCAATGACAATATATGGTAATAAGAAATAAAATTTTAAAATATATATTTTAAAAACTATTTATCTCTGAGGAAATCAAATTACATATTTGTAATCTGCATTTTTTTCTGCATATTCTTAAAATATAAGAGAAACCTGATTTAGCGTTTCTAGTCTCGTAAACTATCCTGTAGTTTCCTGGGTAAGATTTTCATCATTTTCTCATTTTTTAAATAGGGGAGTGACGTGTATGTTAGCTTTCTCAGTCGATAAGACTAACTTAGTAACTAGATTCTAATTTTAAGTCTAAGACTAGTCTAAGTCTAATACTAAGTAGTCTACTCTAAAGTCTAAACTGAAAACTCTAATAAGACATGATAAGTCAATAACTTCAATGTCTTCAATAAGTTAACTAACCCCAGTCTCTTAATCAAGTTAATGGTACTCTGCTATCTTATCTTATCTTATATAATACAGACGTTACTTCAAAAAAGAAGATGATTACGTCCTACGCGTCATGCATTTAGTCATGCATATTAACCAATGACTTAAATTCTGCCAAGTCACTGGTTTTTCTGGCTAGCTCAGGCAACCCATTCCATGCTCTAATAGCACTAGGGAAGAAGGAGTATTTGTACAAATTTGTCCTAGCATATGGGACGAGGAATGTGCCTTTATTTTTGTGTCTTTCAGAGTATTTTATTAAATTTTGTTTTTGTATTTGAAGATTATGGTTCAGTGTTTTATGTATAATTGCTACTTTACTTTTGAGTCTTCTGTCCTGAAGGCTTTCTAAATTTAGTGATTTTACTAATGGTGTTACCCTAGTCAAATGTGAATATTCGTTTGTTATGAATCTCACTGCTCTATTTTGTGTTTGTTCCAGTTTCTTAATGTTTTCTTGAGTTGAGGGGTCCCACACGGTGGATGCATATTCTATTATTGGCCTAACCAAGGTTAAATAACATTTTAGTTTTATGTTCTTATTTGATTTATAGAAATTTCTTTTAATAAACCCTAATGCTTTGTTGGATTTTTTTATAGTTTCATCAATATGTGGATTCCATGACAGTTTTTCATTTATTATAACACCTAGGTATTTTGAGTTTTTAGTCTGTGTTACTGGTTTGCCATGAATAAGATAAGTGGAATTAATTTGTTTTAGTTTTTTTGTTACTCTTAACAACTGACATTTTTCTGGGTGGAAAGACATGCTCCAATTTGATTCCCATTTCTGTAATTCATCTAATTCTTTTTGTAAAATATCTGTCTCTTGTTTTGTTTTTATTGTTCTATATATTATGCAATCGTCTGCAAATAATCTGACTTTTGTTCCTGAACTAATGCAATTTGGTAAATCATTTATGTAAATTAAAAATAGTAGTGGACCCAAGACTGTTCCTTGAGGTACACCTGAGTTTACTGTTATTGGTGTTGATTTAGAGCCATTTATTATTACAGTTTGTTCTCTCCCTATCAGAAAATCTTTAATCCACTGATGCAGTGGCCCGTTAATGCCGAAATATTTTAATTTTTTAAGCAAACTATGGTGGTGAACTTTGTCAAAAGCCTTGGAAAAATCTAGTAAGATAGCATATATTTGTTCACTATTATCTAAACCTTTTGAGAAATCATCAATTAGTCCTATTAGTTGGGTTTCACATGATCTATATTTCCTAAAGCCATGTTGGTATGGGGTGAGGACATTATGTTTGTCTAAGTGGTTTATGATGTTGCTACATATTATGTGTTCTAGTATTTTACATGTGATGCTGGTAAGTGATACTGGTCTGTAGTTTCCTGGATCAGATTTTTCTCCTTTTTTAAATAGGGGGGTGACATTAGCTTCTTTCCAGTCCTTTGGTACTCTGCCCTGGTTAAGCGATGCCTGAAAGAGTATTTTGAACACTGGGGCTAGCTCATTGCTTAGTTCTTTGAGTAATCTAGCTGGAATACCATCAGGTCCAGACGCTTTATTTGGTTTGGTGTTGGCTAATAGTTTTTTAATTCCATTTTCTTGTACTACTAAATCTTCTATGTTGTCTACTTGGTTCAAATTAAGAAATATGTCTTTGTCTCCTGGGGCTGAGAATGCTGATGCAAAGTATTTGTTTAGGATGTTTGCTTTAGTTTCATTATCATTATGTATTATGTTATGTTCATCTTTTAATGGCGCTATGCCTGTTGTTTCCATTTTCTTAGACTTAATGTATGACCATAGGTTTTTGTTGTTATCTTTAGATATTACATTGTTTATGTATTCACTCTGCAGCTGTCTGCTTACTTTTTGGGTTAGGTGTTTAATTTTTATATACTTTTTGTAAACTCTTTCTGCCTTGGTTTCTTTAAATTTTCTATATAGGTTTTCCTTCTGTTTACAAAGCTTCTTTAGTCTATTATTAAACCAGCATTTATTTATTTTGTTTGATGTGTATTTAGTTGGTATATGATTTTCTATAATGCTTTTAAGATGGTTTTTAATGAAATTCCAGAGGTCATCGACTGGTTGGTTAATGTCTTTTTCTAATAAGAATGTTTGTTGAAAGTTTAATGCAGCTTGGTGTAGTTGTGTTAGGTTACATTTATTCCAGAGTAAGATTTTTCTTTTGGTTTTTGTATTAGCTACTGCTTTTATCTGACTGTGTATTTTTATGATCTCATGGTCTGATAGACCAGGGATAATATCATAATCAACTACTAATCCAGGTCTGTTGGTCTGCTACTATTTAATACACTAATTACATACATTACTTCAAAAAAGAACTTAATTACGTCCTACGCATTGTCATTACCAACTATGCATCTAGATCGAAGTGGTTATAATTTGTCTATTACCCATTATCATGTAATCCTATTGCACAGTGTTACTTACCTGCCTGATTTACCGCCATTTTCGACCTGTACCTGTTGCTAGGAGAAATTGTTAGGGGACACTACTGTCATTGCCTTATTTTCTATTTTCAAAAGTGACAAATTCACAATATTCTATAAATTTATTTTCCACTTTGCTTAAAAAAAATACTTTTGTGATACGACATGAAAGTGTTAAAGATGTTCAACGAGCTTTCTTATGGTTTCATAACTTTTTATAGATCATATAGATCTACTTTATACAATAAAGTATAATAATATCTGAAGGGACACAGTCCTAGATATTTGTAACGCAAAAGTATTCAGTAATTACCTCCCTTCGACAAAGTTATGATTGTTTTATAAATGTGTTATCTTATTTAGCCTAAATAATTATGAAATATTGTTAGTAATATAGACTCTATATTGAAAAAAATATATAAAGAAGATAGTAAATAAATTAGACGAATCCGTAACAATTCAAGAAAAAAAAAATAGTCCAACTCTTAAGCAAAACTTGTTTTCTAGATAGGCCTATCTATTACGAGTTATGTGATATTCTATTTCCTTGGCTAGGTTGATAGCAGACGTGAAATTAGGTCACATGACCCGAAAAAGAATGCTGTAAAAATATATAATGGAAGTCACAACACACGGAATTGTACCAGCTCAGGTGATCTTGTTAATGTCAGTGTGTTTCAGTCTTTAGGGCTATACGATTAAACAACTCAATTCAATCAACTGTAACAGTTTAACCCCAGCAGTAGCGGCTTTAGGGGGTGGCAAGTGGGGCAACCGTACCAAGCCCCGCGCCTGAGGGGGCCCCGCGATCGGAGACTTTACAAACTTGATCACATTTTCCTAATAAAATCCGATTGGACTTCAATGTAAAAATACAAAATAAACTTTTTGGATTGCCTTCTTCCGCCTATGTGTTTTATAGGCTACTGTGCCCGGGCATGCTACCCTGCCTCATAGTGACGCCCGGATGGAAACGATCGTAGGAGGAAACAATTAGGCTGAAGGGTAGCAAAACAAGACTCCAGTGGGGGTGCCTAAGGGAGTGCGAGAGTATCCTCATTGCATTGTGCGGAGTTGTAAAAAAGCTCCCACAACCTTGTCACAATCCAGGCGCCGTTCCTCAAGGGGCCGTTACATAAATGGCGTGTCCTGCACGGTTAGCCTGGTATAGAAAAGGAAAATGGCAGGGATCCCTGTGCACGCAGTCTCTGGCCGCGAGTCTGACACCCCGCCAGACAGAACAGTGTACACTGTTCTCATTCAGGCCGGTGAGAGGGAGCTCTTGTTCACTTTTGCTGGCCTGGGGTTCCAAGAGCCGAAGGCTCAACTCTACCTGACAGTTTCAAGAAGAAGAAAAATAGGCTACTGTGCATAGACATCGTGCGGCCATGGGAGTATTTTTTTTAACTTGAAAGAATTTTTTTTTATGCAGAACAATTACAATACAGTATTTAATGTACTTCAGCGGCCAAACGTAGCAAACAGTACCTATGTAATTTTCTGTTTTGTAACGAAAATAAGGCCCACAGCTTAGAGGCGGACATACTGAATTGTTATTGTTACTGCGTTGGAGACAAATAAACCCGTTAGCCTGATGTAGTACGGTATGTATATTTTACTTTCAAGGCCCCGCACAAGACACTCGCCCAGGGCCCCGCACACTGCTAAGGCCGCCCCTGGATCCCAGTTATAATCTTCTTAATCGTCTGCTTATCACGTGACCTGCTCAACTGCTGGTTACTGATTTCAATTGAAAAAAAAAAGAGTCAGCAGTTAAACCAAAGTCCGTTAAATTTCCCTAGTGCATAAAACTTAGAAATTAGGCTAAAAAAAAATACTGACGAGAATAAAAAGCTTTATAAGACATACTGTCGCTTATGCATGTATAAGGCATTTTCATATATGGGAGCAAATCCATAGCAAGCTTTATTGGTGTATCCGGTGTAAAAAAAATGTGTCGATAAGCTATATTGTATTTTGTAAAGTTAAGTAATAATTTGTTTTGCATTTCTTGGTACTTCAGTATCATATTTTCTAAACACTTTAGTTTAGTTTACTTGTCAACTTTGAACTTTGATTTAGCGTCCTTGACATTGTTTGTTCAGGGTGAAAATCTCCACTAATACAGTAGGACTGGGCAACCACATTTAATGCTGCGATTCTCCTTAATCTTCGCAGATAAGCCTCATTATTATGAATACATGCCAAGTAAATTTAATTGTTTTAAATAATAAGATAATTTCTTTGCTCCTATAATCTATAACTTTAATAGAGAAGACTTAAGTAAGCTATGTAAGAACATAGCTTTGTTAATACAAAATTTATTGTTACAATCATTCTCTGACACTGAGACAATCAAGTTTCTTTAAACCAGGGGTTCTCAACCTGTGGGTCGCGACCCCCTTGGGGGTCGATTGACCATATGCCAGGGGTCGCCTGAGAAAATCGAAAATATGGATTGTTATTGTCTACTCTTTCTATTGCTGTATTTGTGTGTGTCGGGGGGGGGGGTCGCGGCAGAGTAAGGAATTGTAAAATGGGGTCGCCGAACTTAAAAAGGTTGAGAACCGCTGCTTTAAACGAATAGAAAATTTCGTGTCCAACTAGAAATTTTCTTAAGATATGGTACCTCAGCAGCACTAGTGTATACATGGCCCCGAAGATATCTATTACGAGTATATGTTGTCACCCCTCTTTCCGCTGATGCAGCCTAACAATGGAACTTATATACTGTTGTGTAACTTTCATTGTCGATTTATCATCCAACATTTTATTTTTAAATTAATTTTTTTGTGTTACTTTGTCGGAATAACGGAAATGTCTCCGATTTTAAAGATTAAGGATGAGTGCAGTGTTCCACAGGCCACACAGGCCCATTTACAACCTACATATTTCCCCCACATCTGATGCAGACAAAGCCTCTGTTCTACGGCTATTTAGGTTTTCTCTCCGTCTTATGCGCCTTAAGTCATATAATAGACAGAGAGACGGAGTGAGTTCATATTGGCTTTGTCCAAAAAAAAAAAAAAAAAAAAAAAAAAGGATAAATTACGCAGCCCTCAGACTTAACCCATAAGGCGCGTGTGGTAGTTTTGCCGCCAAACATTAGAACCGGAATTCCATTTTGTATGAACTCATTGTAAAACAGCTCAGCACTCTAAGGGTTAACTAATATAATTCTACGATAGCACTAAGAGGCAAGTGTTGTGTTAGATGTGTATCTCGAGCACAGGAAGTTGTGACCTAAGTTGTTTTTTTTTGTCTCTCTACACAATGTCAAGGCCGTGTGTTGATTCCTCGGGATGACTATGTATAACTGTGAAGTGATCCATAGCAGCATACGATTAGTCATGACGTGGATCTCTTGGTGTGTTCGGGCATTAAGATGCACAATCTTCAAAGGCTAAGACGCGGACAGTGCGCCAGTAACTGTTTCACACCTGTGTCAGTCAATAGTTCTATTCACCTGGCACATTTTCGTCACCATTCTACTCACCTAACAGCCAATCAATACAGTCACTCGGGCAGAATCTTATAGGACACTAGTGTTGTGTGTCTGGACGTATTCGTATTCTTAAATAATGATAATTAACAGCCAATCAACTAGTAGCCTCCAGTAGCTGATTGAAGAGACACATTCGCAGCATAGTCGAGGCTTGAAACTGGAAGAAAGGGGGTGGCTGCGATATATTAATATAAATGATTTTTGGTTTTAATTTTGGTAATACAGTTGTTGTTTTTTAACCACTCCATTTTTTTTTCATCCATTCCCGGTCTACCAAGAAATAAATTGTGGTCACTGTGGTCTGTGGAGAGAAACACAGCTGCAGGCTTGCTAGATGGGACCGACTGTACTGACCTCCTAAAGTGAAGATCTCCTGGCTGTTAATTAGATCTAGACTTCCTTGAGGAGTCTCAAACTCTGTTTTCTGAATGTTCCCAGACGTTCAAACGGTTGCGCCTGTACTTTTATACGAGTGCCCGTGTCGTTTCATTCGATTGCACCTGCATTATAATACGAGAGCCCTTTTAAGACTGCTTTACTGATCCTTATGGAAATTTGTGGTGATTACAATAACTGTTTTTTACGATGCACATTTACTTTCATTCGATTGCCCCTGTAATCATTTTACAAAGCTGATAGCAACTAAATCTGTCCAGGTGTAATCGTGTACATGTTATTTCTCCCAGCTTATAGCAACTAAATCTGTCCAGGTGTAATCTTGTACATGTTATTTCTCCCACTTCCCATTCTCGGGTCAAGTTGAACTTTGCAAACTTATTCATTGTAGATGGCACCCCATGAAATAAGTAAAAAAAAAACAACAATTATATCTAATTAATTAGCGGTAGTTATTTTTTTCAGTAAAAGAAGAAAATCAAATCTTGGGGTATTGGAAGTAATAGTGCAGTTATTTCTCTAAAATATTTTCTTTTGTAAGTATTTTTAGGCCTATATTTTGTTGGTTGGTTTCTATAAGACAGTCGGCTCTACGCATTTAAGGAGAGATAAGCTTTGTGTAGAGAATTATATCGATCGGTAAACTTTTTAAACTTACATTACCTTCTAATTTTAGAAGTATTTGAATAGCTTTGTGGCTAACAAGTCGGCCTTTCTACAATCAGTACCATCAAAATTCTTCTCGTTACGTACTGCCTTTCCCTAGCCTCTAATATAAGCAGGCACCAGAATTGTGGCTGTCACTACAAATTGTTCTTTCCCTTTCCCTTAATCGGCCAGCCAAATAGAGGTCAAGCTTATCACGTGTTGATAAAGGCCGGACATGAGAGATAAATCCTCCTCTGTGTATTTGTTCGTAGAGCTGTCAGTCGATTTTTGTACGGTAGGCCTACATGTGAAACGTGTAATATGAAAGTAGACCAGCAGGTAATTAAATTACAGGTTTGCATTATAAGCCTCAGTGTAATTTTCATTTCAGCTCTGTATCATGTGTGAAGCTGTTTGTTATTGGAATGCAAGCCTTTGGTGTCCTTCGGAGATTTTCATACATGGTTGAAAAACTATAAATAGCAAGCTTTTTGGTGTATCCGGTGTACAGAATAAAGTGTTGATATATATATATATATATTTTATTTTTTTTTCAAAAGGTACATGATTGAGGCATTGTTGAGACTTGACAGTAAAGCTCAATTCTTGTGTGTTAAGTTGGCAACCGTGAAATTCAGTTTAGCGTCCTTGGCATTGTTTAGTTTCTCGTAAAAAATCTCCAATTCATATACGTGTGAATTGTGATTTATCATGCATTATGTATTATGATGTATCTGCTTTCTTTCGAATCTCTCACTCTCTCCCTCCTTCTCGTCCTTTCTCGTTCCTTTCCCTTTCTTCTCTCTCTCTCTCTCTCTCTCTCCTGTTCTAATGTCTAAACATTGTTTCCTTAAGTTTTATACATCTCAGTCTGTGACAGTAAATTTTCCTTTGAGATCATGCGGTCTATAGGGCGGATGATGTTAAAGTCATCTGTTTCTGTAACCAACAGTTAACTAGGGTGTCATGTGGCAGCGTAATGGCCAACCACCTTTACTTTTCACATACAAATGTCAATTGCACATTAGATCTGGGTGGACTCAGAGGCGCCCTACAGATCCCGGAAGCCAAGCGCTTTACCACTCAGCTACAGTGCTTCAGCCTATGACCGAGACCAATCGTCACAGAAGGCCTGTGCACTGACCTGCAACGTCACAACGTGTTTGGTCTCCGCTGCCCACAGGCTGCAACGTCACAGCTCAGTGTAGCGGCCTTTTCTATAACGACGGGTCTCGCTATGACAGTAACACGTACAATTTTTGTTTTTGTGTTTATGTGTTGAAAACAAGACAAGTTTTACAGTTTAAAAAATAAATAAATAACGAATCTAGATATAATAAACAAAATAAATTATTGGCTTTTATTGTCATCAGATATACATCTATGATACGTACAAACTTACTGTGGATACTATGTGACGTAGCGAGGATAGAAAGCAAGAAAAAAAATATTACAGCGGG
Organism: Biomphalaria sudanica; assembly: GCA_036873155.1. Taxonomy (NCBI): domain Eukaryota; kingdom Metazoa; phylum Mollusca; class Gastropoda; family Planorbidae; genus Biomphalaria; species Biomphalaria sudanica. Next base: position 51,822 of record JAZGLO010000044.1, read on the forward strand.
TTTTATTTAGCAAGTAGAAATCAAATACGAAACTAATCTTCGATTTTGGAATATGTCTGAAAGAAATGCCAGAACCTATATTTACAGCAGTCGGGGGAAAAATCTAATCTGAGACTATTTGCTCAATTAGTGTAATGAATGATTGGAGGCTATTGAGCAGGATACAACTAGGTGTCTTTCCCTTGACCTAAATCGGTCAGCCAAATAGCCATATATGTCAAGCGTATCACATGTTGATAAAGAGGTAGTGATACCCTAATCCTAACAAATGTTTATTTTTGAGAAATTTGAAATGAAATGTGAAAAACATATCACAGCATTAATTTTTTTTCAGGAAGTAGACGTCAAATTTGATACCAAACTAATTTTAGGATATTTTCTTTTCATAAAATTTACAACACTTTAAGTCTAAGTAGCATTACTGGACCGCTACGCCACATAAAATCTGAGGTCTGAGTCTGAGGTTACATGAATACATAAATATGTTTCTCTAAAATAACAAAAAATGGCATTAAAATATTTCCACAGTCAAGCAGTAGTTACTAAATAAGACTAATTCCTGGTGTTAGAGTTGCCCGTACAGAAAATGGTAGTTCACGTGAATTAAAAATAAACAAAAAAAAAAATTCCATGTGAAGTGTTGATTTTGTTACAGTGCTGCCCAACCTGGCCTGGAACGGGGGGGGGGGAGGAGTTCCTATTACTTCCTAACAATCCTTTTTTTTTTCAAAACGTGTCTATTTCCTATTTGTGCGAAGAGTTGTTTTTTTTTCCCCTTCTGAAATGGAGATTATCACGTTTAGCCCAGATCTCTATGAAGAGCTCGATCTCGGGACTTTCTAGACTCCAGGCCAGAGTGCATACATAACAGCATGAATGCTGGTCAAAATTTTCTGGGAGAATTTAATTTAAAATGCTAATGGTTTTAATCCTAACTGGACTAGCTGGTAGCTATAGTTCCGTATTAAATTTGAGATAATACTGACCTACCGTTCATCCCAACCTGCAACACTGATACCTGCCCTGCCAGGCCTTTAAACGTAGGCCTATTATAAGGCCTTTCAGTCTTCTCAGAACTTTTTACAAAACGATATCTTAGTTTACAAAAGTCACAATAATTTTTGAACCTTAAAAGGCTATTTCAACAATAAGAAAAAATAACTGTACACAAGAGTTATACTACCTGACCCCTAACCTCCACTCATTCCCATAATTCCTCACTTCCCACATGAGCACATCAGTAATACAATAATTTATTTAAAAAAAAACAACTCACTGTATAAAAAAGGCAATTATTCACATTATTATGCAGCATAATTCAACAAATAACATCCAACTGCTATCCTCTATTCAACTACAAAATCGTGTTTAATGATTTGCAACAAAAGGCTATATAAAAAAAAAAAATGCATAGTTGACCCGATGTTGACCTTTGAACTGATTAGGTTCATCACAGTAACAGTGACCCTGATATGAAATGTTAACACCATGCTATGTACATAGGTTGGTGACAGCTACATTTATTAATATTAGATTATACATGTGTCTAATATTAGGGAGGCCTATACTGATCACAGTAGCATTGTATTTAAAATATTTTAAAAAAAAAGTAAATTGATGTCGAATTCTAAAATAATTAATTAATTCAAATTGCACTCCGATGAGAGCTTATAGTCTCTACTTGTATCAATGGGCAACCTTTTTCTTTTGCTATATCAAGTTGACTCCTTATCTTACAAGTCAATTGCGATTAATGCTATTATCTAGCCCTGGCTAAGACATAGAAACAGAATGATCAAATAATCACATTCTTAGTTCATTAAGTCTTCTCTTTAATCTCTTTATCCAGTTAAAAGTGTTGATCATTCAATGTCAACAGAGAAAAAAAATGGGTCTGTCGGTCTATGAATTATTGCAGAAATCTAACTTTAGTGTCTGCAAACATTATTGTATATGTGGGAAGCGTGGTCGAGAGGCGTAGTACGCTTGAACTTGAAGGGGGCTCGAGGTTCGATAGCGGACTCGAGCAGAGTTGTGTTTTACTGAGCGCCTAAAGGCAGCACGGAAAACCTTCTCCCAGATACCCACTTCCCCCACATGTCCACAAATGAGATTGGACCATAGCGCTCTGAGCATGCTATAAGCATGAAAGTAGCACTATATAAAAACTATAATTTATTTATTGTGTATATCGTGATTGAATATTCCTCGACACCTTGTGTGTTAGATCTAGTAGCCACACTAATTTAATAATTTCTAGTTTATCGCGTATATACGCCAAAAACATCACAGTAACGCCTCCCACTGAAGCTCAAACATTTATTTGAACTAAAAGTTTTATTTAAAAATATATCAACTAAATTTATAACTAACATTTAAAGAATAAAATAAGAGAATGAAAGCAGCAGTACATTTTGCTATACTCGAGTAATCGAATACAGTTTAAAAGAAAAGGAGCGAATCTACATGAATTACAATAATCGAAAACAAAATGTAATTTACAATACATTGCGGCATAAACAATCAAAACAGTGGCGTTAATATGCGTTGTATGTACTACTATACACTTACATACATACATACAATAAATGATTGTGAAAAAAGAATACAGCAACAGGACAAAATCGTGTTCTTCACAATGGGTATTTTACGTATCATGTCGGGGCATGACTATCACATTGTGCTTATCAGGTTGGAGACAAAGTTACATGTCAGGAAATAGAAGATGGCGAAAAAGAAAACGACAGGAAGATACTAACGGTAGAGTCGTGTAGGACATTGAAGGTGGATTCGTGTAGGACATTGAAGGTAGAGTCGTGTAGGACATTGAAGGTAGGGTCGTGTAGGACATTGAAGGTAGAGTCGTGTAGGACATTGAAGGTAGGGTCGTGTAGGACATTGAAGGTAGGGTCGTGTAGGACATTGAAGGTAGAGTCGTGTAGGACATTGAAGGTAGGGTCGTGTAGGACATTGAAGTAAGAGTCGCGTGGGACATTGAAAGTAAAATTAGACAAACCAGAATACGTATCTCTTTCATTTACCTCTCTATATTTAACGAAAGTCTGTTGTATAAGTTTCGACCATTCCTCCCTTACATTTCAAATCCCCCTCAGGAAAAGGAGGGAGGAAATAGATGGGGTTTGAACTCAGGACAATCGTGGCGCACAACACATGACCACGCAACCAAGTCTATCAAGAAGAATGCAGTCTATTACTAGGCCACAAAGACCCAGCTTTGACCTATATATTTTGCCTATACTCGTTGTAAGAGTGCAGAAAAAAGAACGAGAACGAGAGCATTTGATAAAAAGATGAAAATGTAAAAATTATGGAGAGAATAATTATTTCATGCTTTAAAGAACTTTTTTTTTCCAAAAAAAAAACGTACGTGTTGTCACGGATGACTGCGTGTATGAGTGTATAATCAATTTTCACTTGTATGTGTCAGTTTGAATGTATGATCGAATAACCGGATGTGTTTACATTCGCACCAGGACAGCGTGTTATGAAATGAAGGAACACTAAAGTTTGTGTTTAGCTATCTGACCCAGTTATTTTGTGTGTTACAGCTACTGCAAGAACCCGTGGAACACCCTGACGTTTGGTGAGGGCCTATTTAACTGTCAATTAACTAGAGCGCTGTAGCATTTCTACTTAGTAGTTTCTCGGCCATGTCATCATCCTAAAAGTCTGTATTATATAAGATAAGATAAGATAAGAAAAAAGTTTGTTGACTATCCAAAGCAAGATTAATTAGTTTCCAATAAGTGAATGGATCAGCTGATCGAATCACGTGATGTTATAAATAACTTCAAAAAATCGTAAATATACATCGGTGTATATATATATATATACAAAAATGGTATATAGAATATTTATAAATAAAAAAAATATTAAAAAATAAGGCTAATAATGTTTTTGGAATGTTTAAAAAAAAGGAAAAAAAAAAGGCAGGATGGGGTGGGGTAATTTGGGGTGTAACATTGATAAATCAAATCATAGTTGATATAGAAAACAAGGTCAAGGCTGTACTGTCTTATGGCTATTTGATGCCATTTGTCTTCCATTTAACAACGTTACCATAGTAACAGAAAATAAAACTCTTCAGAATGTATATGGTGTTAACGAGCACATGCCTATATATATTTACAAAACAGAAAAATTCTCATCACTGGGCGGAACAGATGCGGAGTGTGCAGAACACCTGGAATACTTGTTGAGTTCTGTAGGCGTTCCACAAGTATATTAACATAACACTATCAGGTTGCTATAGCAACACATTCCGTTAAGACACCTTGGACCTGGATCTGTCTTTGGACGACGCAGCGCCAACTCCTGCATACTTCGAAGAGCTTACTCCTGGGTACTTAGAGTTCCTGCCGCTGACGCTTGAGTATTTTGAGTTCGAAGAGCCAACTTCCGGATATCTCGAAGACGAAGCGCTTGTGCCCGAATGCTTTGAGTTTGAAGATGGCACATCGGAGAATTTGGAGTTCGTTTTGGAAGTGGCTTTCACGGGGACGCAGAGCACGCCGGAACTCTTGGAGTCAATGTCATCCTTGTAGAACATTCGCTCCTCCAGCGTCAAGACAGAGGCATCAGCGCCAAACTTCAAGAGCTTTCTGGCAGCTAAAGTGTTCCTCTTTAAAACGGCGTAGTGCAGGGGCGTGTAGTTCTTACTGTCCCTCTTCTCGAGATTAGCGCCGTACTGAATCAGCAGCTGGATTATGCTGACGTCGCCCCTGTAAGCCGCAAGGTGCAGAGGGGAACATCTTCCAGGGAGCCCGTCAGGGACGCCCATCTCTAAGTTAGGGTTAACGCCGGCTTTGAGGGCGATCTTGACAAGCTTCCTCGCTCCACGGAGAGTGCAGGCGTGCAGGGGGGTCCACTCGTCCACCCGCGTGGTGAACATCTCCTGGATGAACGCCTTGTCCTTTTTCGCCAAAGACCTTGTGACCTCCGTTAGAGTGTCTTCGTCCCTCCGGAGGAACCCCATGAATTGAACAGCAGACTCATGCCCGTCTGAGTCCGCATTCATGCTTGACCTTGACCTTGGCCCCGAGCAGACGCTGATAGAGAGCATACGTTTCTGTTGTATTTCTGTAGGATGCAAAAAAAATAGAAGCACATTTAATGCAAGTGCCATGAACACATGTAAGTATGACGTAATATCTTGAAAACTCGTAATCTCAAATTCAAATAGTCCGCGGAATCATCAAAATATTATTGAATCATAGACTTATATATAAATAAATAAGTCTATGGATTGAATAAATTGGTTCAACAGATAAAAAAAAATAGCCAGATTTTTTAAACGTTTCAATGAAAGCTAAGTATAAAACTTGAGCTAGAACTATGATTATTTGACTGTTTGGCTATTGCTTCTTTTGTATTTTAATTCTATAATTTTGTTTTGTTCCTTTAAAAACGTATGATTTTTTTTGTATAAATGTCGACTTAGACTCAAAGACTAAATTCCCATTTAAAGTTTCCAACGTTGCTGTCATAGTATGGCAAAATAAAGCCTTTTGTTCTGTATGATAGAGATTTTACAAATTTAATTTTATTATTTATGTCTTTTTAAAATACTTTCTAACATAATTGTGTCTTTTTTAATGCAGTGAGCTGTTGATTTTGGTCTTTTTGTTAAACTTAGAACCGGGTTGAAAATCACAGAGCAGAGACTGGCAACATTTGTATACTGTGGTTAGAAGGATATCCAAAACATTCTCTCTCTCTCTCTCTCTCTGTCTTTATCTTTCTCTCTCTGTGTCTTTCTCTTTCTCTCTCTCTGTCTTTCTCTTTCTCTCTCTCTGTCTTTCTCTTTCTCTCTCTTTCTCTTTCTCTCTGTCTTTCTCCCTCTCTCTCTCTCTCTCTCTCTCTGTCTTTATCTTTCTCTCTCTCTGTCTTAATCTTTTTCTCTCTCTCTTTCTCTCTTTCTCTTTTCTCTCTCTCTGTCTTTTTCTCTCTCTCTCTGTCTTTCGCTCTCTCTTTCTCTTTCTTTCTCTCTCTCTGTCTTTTTCTCTCTCTATCTTTATCTTTCTCTCTCTCTGTCTTAAATCTTTCTCTCTCTCTGTCTTTCTCTTTCTCTTTCTCTGTCTTTATCTTTCTCTATCTCTCTCTTTCTCTCTCTCTGTCTTTCTCTTTCTCTCTCTCTCTCTTTTTCTCTCTCTCTGTCTTTATCTTTCTCTCAACGGCCCAACAGACACAGTGATAGATGAGGGTGATTTAACAGTACATTCATAAAAAGATATCGCAATGTATAAACCACATAAAACGAGTAATAATTGAAACCCAAAAGCTTGGACATTTTCTGGATTGTATAAACGGCCTTCTTACACAGGGCCCCAATGAGTCATGGGCCAGGGCGCAGTTGTTCGCTGTTTCTAGTGTTATTTAGGGGGGAATATATATTAAAATTCATTTAAATTAGTAATAACTAACTACACAGATAAAAGAATAAAAATAATATCAAAACACCACAAATACTGACAAAATTTATCTTCCTAATAATATTTTCTGAGAATTAGTTCCTCAATTAGCTATTTTTGCAACATCCGGGTTCTGACAAAAGATGTACGTTCAAGCCATTGCAAAGTCATTCTTTTGAAACATAAACAAAGGTACGCTGGGAAGGGTCACCCTAACACGTCTCTAATAAATCTTTCAGAACAAAATCTACGGCTACATTCTTTCTTGTATTATTGCCGACATGAACTTGCTGGAAAGATATAAAGTAATGATAGTCTAAATTTAGATGCAGAGGTCAAAATAACTTATTTAACAAGTCACGGTATGAAACGAAAAGCGGATTACTTAGCGTTTTTATTACGAAACGAAAAAAGGTATATTTAATACAGTTTACAAATCTTCATCCAACAATTCTTTTTTACTGTAGGCCCTATAGTACTATACAATCATTTATTAAAAATTAAACGCAAATCCAATAATAGTATAAAATAGTATAAACTATGCATTTAAATCGTAAAACATGATATATTTGTGATAATCCTATAAAACTATGGAGGCGCGGCGGGTTCCGGGTTCGAATCCTGGTGAAGACAGGGATTTTTATTTTCGGGATCATTGGGCGCCTCTGAGTCCACCCAGCTCTAATGGGTACCTGATATTATTACGGAAAAGTATAGGCGGTTGGTTTTCATTGTGCTGGCCACATGACACCTTCGCAATCCGTAGGCCACAGAAACAGAGGGCCTTAACATCATCTGCCCTGTAGATCGCAAGGTTTGAAGGGGAACTTTACTTACTTCCTATTCTGAAAATAATGTCCATTATACCAGACACAGTACTTAAACAGTTGAGTGACTGTTACGTTAAAATAGTAGCCAGGCTCGAAGCTATTTTAATTGTAGAAACAATAAGCAGCGTGTTTAAGTTTAGAGACGTTTTCTGAATATTACAGACGTGTTTACATTTCGAGAAACAGCAGTGATTTTCCAATAGTGCTAAAAATAGCCGAGGGAGTTAACATTAATGTTGTGTTTAATTTTACGTACAAAAGAAGACAATAATCGGATATTAGTTCCTAGATCTGTGTAGTGGACATATCTGGACTTTAAATTCTGTTTGTGTTTAATCTTTACATGGTTTTCACTTTGTGAATAAAGATTTTTGTTTAGTTTCGGAAATATGAATTCTGTTATTTCTTCCTCCTAAACACGACTCTCACCGGGTGGGTAGAATGGGCTTATAATAAGTAAAAAAAAAAAAAACTAAATTGAGTTCAATTTCCCATTAGCGGAGAAGGTAATTAAACAACCATAAATAAGTTAAATCGGGAAAAGAAAACTGTTTTTATTGTCCTCTTCATTGTCTTCTCTGGAAATCTATTAGAAAGCATAGAGATTAAAAACGAAATAATACGTTGATTTAATGGCATTCATTTCTTTAGAATTTATCTTACGATGTTTTCTATATGCTTAAGGCTTGTTTGATAATTCATGAGACAGAATGATACTTTATGAAACTTTTTTTTGTTAATCCTGCATTCGTCATTCTTTTTAAATGCATATTTGTTTTATAAATAAAATATTCACATGCATCAAAACTATAATGGCAACTTTGTTCAAACCTTAATGGGGGATAATTCAGAATTATGTATACACATGCACTATTAAAAGAAACATATCATTAGTGAAATTATTATTATAGCTTTTATATAGCGCTACTTTCATGCTTATAGCATGCTCAGAGCGCTTTGGTCCAATCTCATTTGTGGACCGGTGGGGGGGGGGGGAGGGGGTATCTAGGAGTTGGTTTTCCGTGCTGCCTTTAGGCAGCTCAGTAAACGCAACTCTGCCCGAGTCGGGTGTCGAACCTCGAGCCCCCTTCTAGGTAGCCGAGACAAGCCAAGTTCAAGCGCACTTAGCCTCTCGACCACGCTTCCTAGATATGATTAGATTTAAAAAATATATAACAAGACGCTGTAACAGATTCAAAGTGCGTCTCGTTTTTATTCTATCACAATTCATTATGAACCAAGTGTAATTTGAACCCTCTTGATTACTAACTACAGTACTTTCAAAAACATATTCATTTTTGTTTCTATATAAAATTGCACATGTATATTATTTTTAAACAAGTAAAAAAAAAAAAAGTAATAAAATTGAAAAAAAAAATACCTTCTTTCTACAATAAAATGTAGACTGACTAGAAACACAAGCGTTAAAGATGTTCACATCCCAAAACGTAAGCAACTTTAAAGATGTGCACATCACAAAGTACTTTTGCTTACTAACTGAGGATCTTACAGCCTTGCGGTACGAATTCCATTAAGGAAAAAAAACGTGTTCCGTCACGACCCTCCCCACCCCACCGAGACCCCATTTCGAATGTTAAGAGGATTACTCTCTGTCAAGATCCCTCAAAACTTCGTACATGCTTCAACGATTGGACGAGCTTTCAATTAATGCAACCGTTCTGTGACCTTTTCCAAGAAACGAAAACTGATCTATTTCTCTGTGCGTTCTTTCAGTTCACTTTAGGTGTTACATTCACATATCGCGACACGGAATGGGGAGAGTGTGTGTGTGTGTGTGAGAGAGAGAGAGAGAGATGTCACAAAACAGTCTTTGACAAAAGCACCTAAGGCGCGATGGGCGTGGCCAAGTAACTTGTTAAAACCCGAGACAAGAAATAACACACTCCATGATCGCAATCTAGAAATGAACCTTTTTTTTTTTATTTGCATATTCGACAACAGAAATTTGCATTGGAACAAGTTAGGAGGAAACAAAGGTCACATACACTATCACAAGCTCAGAGGGGTGGGTCCAGGGGGCAGAGCCAGCTGTGCGTGGGGAATGGTGGCAGGAGATGGCCCGAGAATCTTCAAATGAAATGGTCCCCAATCCAATGAGTGTGTAAATAAAAGTAAATCGAGAGCTCTTAAAACACATATAATAAGACCTTATCTTATATAAAAGTAAATGAACATTTCGAAACAGTTCAGAAAACGTTCAAGTTCCTCATTCAACATGAACATTCCTAAAAAAAAGGCTGACTGGTCACTTTTGTATGCGCGCTGGACTGTTGTTTGGTCTTCTAGATGGTCTCTGGTTCATACCCTGCCCAGAGGCGTCCCTAGGAGGCTTTGGGCTAGGAAGTAGATTAGCTTCAACTCTAAAGGGACACCCAAAACAGGTCAAACAAAACAAAAGAATTACTGCTAAAGAGTTTCCTATAAAATAAAGACAGAACTTTGACTCCCTTTCTAACATTGAAAACAAAACCACCTTTGGAAATATAGTCTCTCAGTCTGATAGCCTGTTTAGCATAAAGCCTCCCAATCTTGTAGCCCAGTATCGTCTAGAATGTTAGAATCTAGTAGCCTAGTATCCTTGTATCCTAGTCTATTATATATATTTTTTATTCGGATCAATGGTTTCAAAAGTGTTAGTGACTTGTATGAACATTGGTTACTTGATCGAATGCAGCGATAACTTATTGACAGTCAAAGTATATGGGCTTTAAAATTTTTGATACCTTCATGCCAGGCAGCTTGATACTTTCATGCCAGGCACATTTCTTATTCCATATGCTAGGACAAATTTGTACAATTGATCCTTCTTCCCTAGTGTTATTAGAGCATGAAATGGGTTGCCTGAGTCAGCCAGGAAAATCATTGATTGGCCAAAGTCACTAATTAAAATGCATGATAAGATTGACTCTAAGACACACGTGGGACGTAGTTATCTTCTCTTTTGAAGTAACGTCTGTAATTTATAAGATATGATAAGATAAGATATGATAAGATAAGATATGATAAGATAAGATAAGCTATTGATGAAGAAACAAAATGTTTTTTTTAAAGGTTTTCATTAACCTGACAGATGGAAAAGTTTATAGTGAAATTTTTTATAAGAGCAGTAAAAAGAAGGTGGCGCTCATTGGGGGAAGCAAATAGGGCAATAGTGCTGACCAGACTAACAAAGGGCAATAGTCCTGACCAGACTAACAAAGGGCAATAGTGCTGACCAGACTAACAAAGGGCAATAGTGCTGACCAGACTAACAAAGGGCAATAGTGCTGACCAGACTAACAAAGGGCAATAGTGCTGACCAGACTAACAAAGGGCAATAGTGCTGACCAGACTAACAAAGGGCAATAGTGCTGACCAGACTAACAAAGGGCAATAGTGCTGACCAGACTAACAAAGGGCAATAGTGCTGACCAGACTAACAAAGGGCAATAGTGCTGACCAGACTAACAAAGGGCAATAGTGCTGACCAGACTAACAAAGGGCAATAGTGCTGACCAGACTAACAAAGGGCAATAGTGCTGACCAGACTAACAAAGGGCAATAGTGCTGACCAGACTAACAAAGGGCAATAGTGCTGACCAGACTAACAAAGGGCAATAGTGCTGACCAGACTAACAAAGGGCAATAGTGCTGACCAGACTAACAAAGGGCAATAGTGCTGACCAGACTAACAAAGGGCAATAGTGCTGACCAGACTAACAAAGGGCAATAGTGCTGACCAGACTAACAAAGGGCAATAGTGCTGACCAGACTAACAAAGGGCAATAGTGCTGACCAGACTAACAAAGGGCAATAGTGCTGACCAGACTAACAAAGGGCAATAGTGCTGACCAGACTAACAAAGGGCAATAGTGCTGACCAGACTAACAAAGGGCAATAGTGCTGACCAGACTAACAAAGGGCAATAGTGCTGACCAGACTAACAAAGGGCAATAGTGCTGACCAGACTAACAAAGGGCAATAGTGCTGACCAGACTAACAATAGGAAGTCGCCAACGTGTTCGGGTGCCGAAATCGCGAACTGATATACCTTTCAATAATGTGTATATTTATATGGACTGGGAGAAACATCGCATGTCTTTTGTTGGGTGAATGCCTGATAAAACTTGAGAAACATCGCATGTCTTTTGTTGGGTGAATACATGATAAAACTTGAGAAACATCGCATGTCTTTTGTTGGGTGAATACATGATAAAACTTGAGAAACATCACATGTCTTTTGTTGGGTGAATACATGATAAAACTTGAGAAACATCGCATGTCTTTTGTTGTGTGAATGCACTATAGAACTTGAGAAACATCGCATGTCTTTTGTTGTGTGAATGCTTGATAAAACTTCATAAACATCGCATGTCTTTTGTTAGATGAATGCATGATAAAACTTGAGAAACATCGCTTATCTTTGTTTAAAGATAGGTTTGAGAAACATTGCATGCCTTCGTTGGACGATACAGTTTAAGAAGCATCGCATGTCTTTGTTGGCAGATGAATTAGAGAAACATTGCGTGCCTTGTTTAAATTTAGAACTTGAGAACCATTGCATGCCTGTGTTGGGAGAATGCATGCTTTATAGATAACGCAGAAATGTTGATAAGAGTGGAAAAAAAAAACTGTCCGTAAATACATTCATAAATTAAAGTCCAAAGTGACCTTGAGGCTCCACTTCCCCAGAAACTATTCTGTACAGGCAAGACGAGAGCATGTAGAGATTTGATAGCTAAACATAAGCTCTCTGTATTATGTTCAGAACTATACAGGTTTAACATAAAGCCGTTTTTTTAATAGCGTATTTGAACAAGATTGCATGTACTTTAACATACCTAGAAATGAGACTCGTTTCATACTTTGTGGTTCAAGTTTCTTATTCAAAGTGTAATTTATGCACAACAGATTTCACCCATATTAACATTAATGATTTCGTAAGAAATAAAATTATTTTTTTCCTTCAGTGTACTAAACAAATGGTAATATAATATGGCTTTACAACGATTATTGTTCCTACGATGGAGACATGGACAGCAAGAGGCGGTAAAGACTGGGGCTGAGTCTCCAATTCAAAGCGACAGCAGCATTAATGGTCGTGGTAGATAACCTAAGACCAAGAAAAAAAAAACAGACCTAATTACAAGGTCCGACATTGTATCTTCATTTCTATATCACAATTTCTAACTCAATATTTAAAGGCATAATATGACACACCTAGGAACTGTGCGTAACCTTTCCAGTTAGTCAGTTTATATTGCCTTACTTACTAGATCATTATTCTAGACTAAATTTCTAAATATTTACATGCATAAATGCAGTGAAGTACATATTGTTAAACATTCAGTCAGGACGACTACCACCTCATCCTCATCACATAATTTTGTTGTCGACCATGTTATGTATGACAATGTTAATGTTATGAATATCTCTGAATGATAGTAAAATTATAATAAAGAATAAAAAAAATAAATTCTACACCACTCCCCCTTTGTAGACACTGCGCCCATCCTTATGAAACCGTAAACCATATCCTCCTTGAATGCCCCTTCCTAATCCACCTTAGGCAGGCCCTACTACCACTCCAGCCCAACATAACCAAACACCCTGTACGTCAGTGCTGAACAACTGAAGAAAACAGCACACTATTTCTCCTTGGCACAGTCTGCAAAAGAACTCACAGCTCAGCAGCAAAAAGCTGGCTAGAAGAAGAAGCTACAACTTTACAAATCCTCGTGATCTTTCATTTGCCTCATTGAAGAATTCAAGTTAAAGGAATAACAACAGCAATAACAAAAAAGTAAAACTGGATTACGGAGGTTAAAACCAAAACTTATTTTCATGATCTAAAAATCTTCATTTCCATAATTACACGAAAGTAATCTTTGCTAAAAATAAATGCCCTACGCGTGTCTTCAACTTAAACGATTTACAATTTAAACCACTGACCTATGTTAAGTTCAAACTGGTGTCAAATGATACAAATCTGTCATCACTTGGCCATGTTTCCTTCTACCGCGCACCTTGCTTCATTTCCTCACCACTTGAATAAAAAACAAATTTTAATCTTATCATCTTTTGCTTAAGGATTACTTCAACCAATCCCGATGTGAATGACGTCATATCCTGTTCATCGAGACGGCCATCATTTAACTAGGTTTCATTTCTCTGCCCGATATTGTGTCTTGAGTTACGCGGAAAAAGAAACATTTCCCGCCCCTGGATACACCGGGAACAATAGATTTAGATTTTTTTTTTTTTGGGGGGGGATGAAGTTTTTAAGTGAACAGATTAATTAGCCAATAAATTATATGTGGGCCTTTGAACTCAAGTGCTCCAATACCACTCCGTAGAGTAAGTTTTAAAAAATCGATTTTATTTATTGCTGGGTCGTGTACAAGATTTACGGGGCCTCCAAGTAAATGAAAGTCTTGGGGGGGGGGGGGCTAAAAATTTAATAAATTAAATATATAGTTGGGCGTGGTGTCTGAGTGATAAAGCGCTTGGCTTCCACTCCGAGTAGTCTCGGGTTCGAATCTCGGTGAGGCCTTGGAGATCGGGATTTTTACGACGCACCTGAGTGCCTGACATTAGTTGGGAAAAGATAAGGCGGTTGGATGATGTGTTGGCCACAAGGCATCCTTGTAAACCGTCGGCCATAGATGACCATAACATCATCTGCCCTAAAGATCGCAAGGTATATGATAACGTGAGTGAACTGACTATCTTGGGACCTCAATGAGAAACTACAGCCACGGATAGGGTCATTATAACATAGTACAGTGTTAAGGTATTGACCTATCACTGATGGCGGTGTCTTAGATGGCTGTCTGGTCAGGTGGTGTGCACTCAGTTTGATCCAGAGTACGAGCCTGGCCCTCCACTATCCCCTTCTGTCCTGCAGACGATCTGGACTAGGTCGTAATGAACTTTATTCCTAAAGGAGCTTTCAAAAGGTATAAAACACAAATAAATAAACAGCCTTAAACACAAATAAATAAATAGCCTATCGCAGAAACACCTATTCTAGGATCTCCTAGAAACAATAAACACCCGATTGGCCCAAATGGGAACAATGAAAACACGTTGAGAGGTACATCATCTATCATAATAAGATAAGATAATCTAGGTCAGATACACATTTTGAACACGTCATTTTTTCCCCCCATTTGCATTCTCGGATCAAGTTGAAATTTTGCACAATTTTTCTCACAAAACTTGAATCACTCGAAAAATTGACCAATCAATTAATGAAATAATTAATTTTGTTTGCTATCTAAAAAGGAAATAAATAAATAAAAAGGGGAAAAAATATTTCAGTATTGAGATATATGGCTGTAAATGTGGCGCTTTTCTCACTAGATAAGCTTTTTTAAAAAGAATGCTGTATACTTCTCTTGTTTTGTATTCTTTTTTGCTTCGAAATACCGAAAAGACGAAACATTTATGCTATTGTGTGGGTGATATCCTTCCAATCAAAGCTAATGCCCAGGCTTTCAACTTCTACGATATGATCCAGAGTCGCTTCGCAGCAGTAGATGGCCATAGAATAAAAATTAGAAAGATATAGTATTCAAGAAAAAGGAATTTACATAGTGGCTTGTCCAACGTAAAGACGTAAAGATACAATCATGTGTAAACGAAATTTAAAGAGTAAAGTTGATACAGTAAAGACAAAAAAACCCAGAGATGTAGTTTTCTTTAATGTATTTATGTGTAACTTGAAAGTTAATTGATCAGATATTTAAGTACAGACTATTTATGGCCAAATGAGATTGTACTTCTGCGGACAATGAAATGATAAGTTTGTTTCGATACGAAACGAGCACTAGATGCTCTGCGGATGTCATGACCTAAACTGATCATTAAAGATTTTCATCTCGTGCGGATATCTATTAATACCCCCCCCCCCCTGTTTGGTGTATCCGGTGTACGGTAAACAGGAAGTGTTGCTAAACTGTGATTTAGGAGGCAGACGATAATTTTGTGCACTTTTTTTTTAGCAATAAACTTGTAGCGCACACTCATTTTTATTAGATAGTTAGCAAGAAAGATCTTTTAACTTCTTTTAATGCAACTTCCTTGACACTATTTAGGATCGAAAATTTACGAGGAAACCCTCCCCCCCCCCTCCCATTTAAGAGCAGACGACATTCAAAAGCATGAAAAGTTAATACGTTCAAACACCCAGCTTTTAGATCTCAATTTTTTTTCAGTTTTAAGAGATGCAACTTACAGACATAGTGTGTAGATATAAAAACTTGATATAAACGGAAATCAATACAATTGGCAACAGCTGATCATGTTTTTTTGAGAGTGTGTGACAGGACGGGCCTTAAATCTAATCTGTTGACACCCACGTGACCTAGCCAGAGCTCGAGCTACAAAGAATGATTTCAACTACATTCTAAACATTTAATAATCTTGTTGTTGTTATTGTTAATATTATTACAAAGAAGGAAACAGATCAAAAAGATTTTTAATGTTTGTTTATTTACAAGAAGGGATTTTTCAAATTATTTTTCTTGAATAAAGATTTTACAAACCCCCACCAAGTTACAATAAAAAAAAATGTTAATATGATTGAGACGTAACCTCTCGTGAATGAACAACTATATAGTACGTAAAAATTCAAGAAAATAGACCATCACAATTTGGTTGGTTGTATAATTTGGAAAACGCATCTTATTATTTGTAAACAATGTGACATCCCCTTGTGTAGTAAGGGCCAAACGGCCCTCAGTTCTTGAAAATGCATACCCAACTCATGCATAAAGCTTACAACTAGACATAATCAGACCCCAATCTCAGGCCAACAACACGAAGGTCGCCATCACTCTCTGGAACACAGTGGACTAGGAGCTCTGAGAGACGAAACAACAGAAGTGACCTTGCAATGACTTGTTTGGCTTCAAATGTCATACAATCGAAAAGAACAAATCTAGACTAGCCAACAGTGTTTCAATATGGTCGCCATCTCCATCTTGGACACACGGGTCACGAACTGCGTTACGTAAAAAAAAATCGTGGAGTCCATTAAAATTGATCGTCTCCGGATTTATTAGGCGCCGTGGGTAGAAGTTTGGAGAAGGGGGGTGGAATGGCATCGCGTCACAGGCCACATATGGCCCGCGTATTGTAGTTTGGACAACACAGATTTAGACAAATCCGCTGGAGAATGAAGCTAATTTTTTTTTCGCCTGGCGAAGCTTGAATTATTGTAAACATGTGGTAGTGCCATTACTATCTCTGTACTGAACAAGGAAGAGGACACACACAAGTGGGAGGGGGAACTGGACATCAATGCTGTTTAGGCGCCGAAAGATGTGCGTATATCTACTCGTTGCATTTCTCCTTGCGTCTCTTATGTATGGTATTGTGTGTCAAGAAATATGACAAGGTATAAAATATAGTGAGTCAAATGAGCATCTTGGGGTATTAAGGTAGTTGTTTTTTTTTATTTCTTTTTTAATCGGAGTTTTTTTTTTCTCATCAATACTCGAAGTTTAAATGAATATCTAATCATGTAATTAATAAAAAAAAATTTCGCTAATGTATTTTTTAATTTAAACATTTAACACTGTTGAGCAGCCAATGTTATCAATAAAAAAAAGTTCATGATTATTTCCCCTGTCCATTGCAATAAACCTGGCAACATTTCAACAATTAGAAATTCATCGTAGGAGTAATAAGCGAGGAGTCAAAGCGAGATCTGCTCATGAGAAGAACCAAGATCTCGGATTTCTGAATACACGTAATTCCGAACTTATTCAGAGTTCACCTCTTCATTCCTAAAGTTACAGTTGCTAAATAACAACGTTTTAGCACTTTTTTTTTTAGTTTGACTCTTGTCTTTTATTGTAGACATATAAACTTTAAAAATTTAACAATATATACTTAAAGTACGGCTTTTCCATATTTTATCCGACGTCAATTAACAATTAGAGTCTCACATATAGTTTATAACATTGTGAATATTTTCAAAAAGTTTTTCTTGCTTCATGTTCTATTTGTGTTAAGCCAGAGACACACAACGTATTCTGCGAAAACACTTCTAAGGAAACTGCTAACAGAAAATGAAACAGATTTAAAAAAAAATGGTTTGTAAAAAGAAACGAAACTGCAAGTAATCTGCTCCAGTTTCTCGTTTGATCTTCAATAAACAAAAATTGAGACAATATTTATAACAACCAGTGACATTTTTCTCAATATAGTTTTTTGGGTCAAAATACAACTTTACAAGACGGTGAGCAAATTGTTTCTGAACATTAATTTATGTAATTCTCGAATGGAAATACCAGAAGACGTATATTGATATAGTCTATTCAAGATAAAGATTTTCTAGTTCTCTAGCTAAATGTAAATTATTTTTATTTTATACTTTGAAAATTGTAATGGTCAAAATTAGAGCGTTCCCAGTGTGGCCAACCAGCTAGTAATTAATTTCCTAACGATAAACATCAACTATCAAAATTCTTGGAAAGTCGTTACAGCCGTTTTCTAGAATCATTGTCTTTGCTCAGGTTCCACTTCCGAAAGTGGGACCTGGATAGAGGAATTGAAATACACACAGCAACCCTTTGAGTATTTTGAACAATACAATAACTACTGTAATAGAAGTATCAGTCAACTTAGACCTAATTGATGTTGTTTTAACTTTTAACGTAGGGTCAACCAGAAATACCATTTTATGGCAATAGACTTTGTTATAGTGGCCAAGTTCCCTTCCAGAACTTGTAATCCATGGGGCATGTGGGGTTAGGCTCATATGCTTCTTTGGCCAAATGTTGACGAGGGTGTCATGTGGCCAGCACAACAGCCAACCGCAATTTTTAGAGAAAAAAAGTCATCTGGAATTGCATTCCACCCACAGCAAATAATTGATAACATTGAACAGTGAAGAACATTGAAGAACCTTAAAGAACATTGAAGAACAATAGAGAAGAAGGTTATTTGAAAACAATTCTCATATTTCTCTTCATTGAAATGAGCCCAAAGATAAAATATTATTTCACTATTAAATGACACGGGAGTGTCGCTCCAAAAAATAAGGCTCCACAACCACACGAGGAAGTGTGCGAGATGAACCATAGTCGTTCTACGACTGAAGGAGGGCCAACAGAGGTCCGATTCTATGCAAGTATCGTTGTCAACAGAATAATAATAATAATAATTTTATTTATAAAGCGATGTTAACAAACAAAATGTAGGCTCAAGGCGCTGTGATAACATTACAAACACAAACACGACAGCTAAAATGACAATCTAAAAAAGTTTTAAACAGGTAGGTCTTAATGTTCCTCTTGAAAAAAGTGTAGCATGCTGTCTGTCTGAGATCAATGGGCAGTGAAGATGGTTAAAGGGAAATCAACTCTAGGACATTTCAGTGACATGGCATTACTATGACAGGACAATGCCATACACTTTTCCAAGGTACAAAAATAAACAAATATTTCGGCACGACGTTACGTTATTAGTCACAGAAGGTGGGGAATGTAGTTAAATCAAATTCAAAAGAAAATATAGGTCATTTGATGGTTGAATAATGTGTACAGCTTGCGAGGCTCTTCCTCGTGCAGACGTGATTCCACCCGGCACTTTTTATTGTCTCAAGTGTGGCAGCACTAAATGATTGCACCAAAATAGGCCCATCTGCGAACAAAGCCCAACGCTCTGGGGCGAAGTGGCGGGAGTGATTGCAGCCGATACGTTAAGCAGTCATCCGTGAATCTGCGTGCCAAGCCTCTTTTTCATTTTTAAAAAAATCTATAGATCAGAGGTTCTCAAATCTAGGGATCCCTTTATTAGTCATACGATATTAGCGGACCCCCGACATGCTCAAAATAGCTTATTTCCAAAGCTGCTGGCATATCAAATTTTCGTAAGATAACGCAATGAGACATATTACACATTGTGTGGCTGTTGCCTTTGTACGGTAGAAATCCAAACTATAAATATTCAGGAACATATTTACGTAATTTAGTCTTACGCTGTGCGGCCTCTCTTCCGGCATCGTGTTTCAGTTCATTGTCACTATTTCCATTTTTTCTCTTGCGCTTCTTCAGATGTCACCTACTTCAGATGTCATCTACTTCAGATATCACCTACTTCAGATGTCATCTACTTCAGATGTCACCAACTTCAGATGTCATCTACTTCAGATATCATCTACTTCAGATGTCACCTACTTCAGATGTCACCTACGCTTCGAATATTGATCCAATTTAGAAAACGCAAATTAACACTGTATAACATAATAACTAATCAACATGTGCATGATTTATAACCAGACTGATGTCGGCGTGTCGTGAAGTCTCGGGGGTCTACGGTTGGAGATTTACAAAACAAAGTTTTGGTTTACTTCTTTGAACTGCGATAAATAGCAGAGAAATAGATGGAACGAATGATTAGTGGTAAAATAATCTATTAATCATACACAAAATGTAATGGGCCTCATTCACCAATCTTAAACAAACAACATTTAGCCACGTGATAATATTGCTAAAACAATGAAAAAGACGTATCACGTAACAGCCTTTATGGATAACGTAATTTGTATAGGATAGAAAACCACGTGGATAAATGTTGTTTGTTTACGATTGGTAAATAAGGTCCATTCACAGGACTGTTATTAATCATTATTTTGCCAAGCTGCGTCAACAATGGTCATAGAATAGTTCGTAATAAACATATTAAACAATAGCGAGGGACTAGTTGATTATTATTCAAATAATCCCATTGGATTAAACTAAATTTTAGCGAAGAAGTTATTATAATTGCATAAAATGTTCTTCTGTGGACCCCCTACGGTCTTCTCGCGGACTGTTGGGGATCCGCGGACAACAATTTGAGAACTAGGTAATTCTTCTGCTTGGCCGAGGTGCATTAGGGCATTCTTGCCAACTCATTGCACTTTTACAGCAACACTTAAAGGACGGAAAGAAGCCTCGTTTTCAACGTGTGTCATCGTGTGACAAGTGTGTATGTGTGCGAACAGGCATCGTACGATTCTGAGTGTGTGTAAAAAATCGGCCAAAGTTTAAATAATTGGGTACCATAGGGCTGAAGTGCCATAGGGCATTTCGTTGTGTCCTACTTTCTAAACTTAAATAACTGGAAATCAGAGCATTAGATCTCTACCAAACCTAGGCTATAAACACAATTAAATAAATATTTTATTTATACTAGACCCAAAACTGCCAAGAAGAAAAAGAATGCGGCACTATAGATAAATGGATAAATCATAATCCTTTTGGAAAAAAAAAACATTTCTCGACCTAATATCGACGTGAAAAAGAAAAAGAACTTGTCGGTTTTATTGCTGAAATGTCTAATGTTGACTGAGTGGTCCTAACAGGGTGTTTGCTTGCTTTCAGATCGCATAATTAACATATTACATCCGCCTTTGCAAAATAAGTCGTTTTCCCGTTGAGAGGAAGCCACATCAATAAACGCGAGTGCAATCATATCATAAAATACAATACAATTATCTGATACAAACATTCCATGTATAATGTTTGCATGAGTCTGGTGGGAATGCATATTTTTGTTTTCTCTAGTTATAATGGTTGGTTTAGTGTAATGCACAAATTGTAAGGCAAATTCGTTTATGGATAAAAAAGATTAGTATAAGTATCATTATTAGTACTAGTATTACTATTGGTATTACAATTAGTATTACTATTAGTATTACTATTAGTATTAAGTATGAAAAGGAGTTAAGAGAGTAGTTCAAGAGAGGACATTGTTGAGTGCCCATTCTGTTCCCGCCCCTTGCCAGCCAAGACTTAAGACAGTGTACACATGTAATAATGATTCAGGTTTTGTTAAAGACATTCGCCCCCCGCCCCCCCCAAAAAAAAAAAAACGACCCCCTCCCTTTCCCAAGTTTTGTGCTACTGTCCGCAAAAATTACGGCATGTCACATCGTTACAGCAAAGCATTAAAAATAAAAGAAGAACTAAAAATAGACGAGCTCGTGGCTATTGTTTTAACCTACTTTTTTTCCCCCTTGAATTAAGCATTGTCACGACGTCTGAAAGATTAAACTGACTTTGTGATTCAGTATTATATTGCTAGTTTCAAGGCAGGTTCGGAAATAGCATAAAATAAAAACTAAACCCAGTTGTTTTCAATCTTCTGTTTCTCTTTTCTGTAGCACCTTCCTTGACCTCATGTTGTACATATTGTAACCAGGTTCCAATTAACAGTGATTTGTTACGGTGTGACATCTTATCGACTGTTTATTGTCACAAACTTGCATTAGCTAGCCAGGTCCAAGGTAATTGGTCTGATCGTTACATCGGAATGTTTTCACGTCTGCACGGCCGTATTCTGAAGAGTTATCTTTCCATGGTATTAGTTGTATTACCGGAAGTTTGATATTTGGTGGCAGGGTGTTAGAATCAGTCCCGAGGCTCAACAACTTTTGTACTCTACAAACTGTTCGATTACAAACATAAACTAAAAATCAAGAAATCTAAATCGACAAGGATTTCTTCCCTTTCCCGTCCCGGATGTTGAATATCTTGCATTTCTTTTTTATAGGTTGAATGTATTCATGACATACAATGGGACGGTCGTCTCAGGTCAACAAAATTTGCAATTTAATAGGCTTTGAGTCGATTGACTAGCCGATTCAGGATTTGGACTGTAGACCTTAATAGATCTATATCCTTACAACGAATTTGACCGTACATTACGTAATTCAGCAAACATTTGGATAAATTATAGGGATACACAGACTAGGGGGTTGTCAAGGGGGTTGTCAAGGGGTTGTCTTTATGATAAGAACGAAAGGAGATTCAGGCCAATACAATTGTGTCTCCTAGTGTGTGGATTGGGGTATGTGTATGGCTGTCGATGTGTAAGTATGTTCGCTATTTGTATACGAGCGATATAAAACAATAAGGGTTAGTGTATTATGGAGTGTGTGTGTGTGTTTCTATGGTGACGGTGGGAAGAGGTTAGCGATTGGTTGGTGGCTATGTAGTTTGAATGATGCAAGATAAAGAGGCATTGTCGTCAGCTGTCTTGGGTAGTACAGACGACTCCAGAATGCCAGAGTGAAAAGACGTGTTTTTGTGGTGAGTTAGATTTTGCTCGGAATACCATTTTATAGTATTACTCAAGACTGCTACATTTATTTCATTTTATCTCAATATAACTTGTCTATATTGTAATAAAGTTATAAATAATACTGTTCATTGAGAAGTGACTCAAGTTATTTCAAGTTAAGATATAATATGCCTACAGCGGCTTAGTTGTCTGCCAGCAATTTGGTGCTTCAAGTCAACGACCGTCCACAGTTCTTTTAAGATTAGAGATTGTCAATTCGATCACTCATTGAATGGGCTCCCAGCAATTACGGCTCTCTTACTGACACAATTTTGGGATAAACATACAGAAATCAATACGTTAAGTGTATTAAATGTATCGCAATGTGAACGCAATTAGGGTTTCAATTCTTTTCTTAGCAGAAACAAATTCACCAACACTTGCTACGATACATGTAGTTTATATCTAGATTGAAACAATAGTTAAACTACTGATATGCTTTTATCAAAATGTAGGCCGGCAAAGTTCACGTGTATCGGAGATTTTCCTGAAATCGACAGGCTCAGCCAGCATTAGGCATAGGCAAACTAGGGCCTCCGATGGGTTGGGGCCTTGCACGGGTCTCAAAACTATTCTTTCAGAGAAGAAATATCGAAAATTGTGCTCAATGTTAGGGTTAGAGTACATTAGGTTTTAAATAAATTGCGTACTTTTTTTTGGCTGTTTATTTTTTTTCTATTTCATTTGGGGTCACAAATTTCACTTCGCCTAAGGCTTCCGATTATCTAAGACCGATACTGCAGGCAGCCCTCGAGTTCACGTTTATTTGAGAGCGACTCGAAAACAAAGAGGCCTATATACGTCTCGCTGTAATCGTGTGACTTTTATGTTCCTTCTAAAAAAAAATTATTTTTTTTTTTACCAAACCAGCGGTGAAAAGCATTGCTCAGTTTTTTTTTAAAATGGCACCAGAAAATATGGCACCGGAAAGTATACACCTCTTAGCAAAATGCTATTAAGAAAATTATTGAAATAAGGAGATTCAATTTCTCAAAGTTGGAGCATGTGGGTTGCCATAAAAGCTTGTGAACAAAAAATCCGTCACTATATGGTCATAAGGGAGGGGGTGGTGGTTGAGGACTAAAGAGCTTAGCTTCCGAACGGAAGGATCTCGGGTTCAAAGCACAGCGGAGACTGAGATTTTGATGCTCCATATTTTTAGGGCGCCCATAAGTTCACCCCTCTATTGGGTACCTGACATTAGTTTTATGAAAAGTGACGAGGCTGGTCGTTGTGTTGGTCCTATGACACCCTCGTTAACCGTGGACCACAGAGACAGATCACTTTTACACCATCTGCTCTGTAGATCGCATGGTCTGCAAACGTTATTTTACACACGAAAAATCATCATTTATTAGTGGCATATTGTAGTGGAATTTTCTGTTGTCATTGATGAATCGTAGTGGAATATTGACCAAAATATGCTGTTTGTATTGATGGAGATATCTGGGTTTATGTTGAAATAACTGGGTTTATTTCCTAATCAATCCTGGTTGAAGGAATTACCCAAACGAAAAACTTTATCTCAATAACAACGGTCAATGTTATCACAGCGTCAAATGTACGACTGATAGAAGGGTGATAACTCTATGTTTTGACAAGATTACCAGTTCGTGTATAAATGGAAGGAGCGGTGATAATGAATGTCTATTTGTATTCAGTCAAAAGCCTATTTGGTTTCTATCAAAATGTCTATT
Organism: Biomphalaria sudanica; assembly: GCA_036873155.1. Taxonomy (NCBI): domain Eukaryota; kingdom Metazoa; phylum Mollusca; class Gastropoda; family Planorbidae; genus Biomphalaria; species Biomphalaria sudanica. The sequence goes on from JAZGLO010000044.1 coordinate 75,900, forward strand.
TGGTTTCAGCCAAAATGTCTATTTGGTTTCAGTTTGAATTATTATTTGTTTTTAGCCTCAAAATCACTAAATTTAGAAAGCTTTCAGTAGAGAAGACTTAAAAGTAAAGTAGCAATTATCTTCTTTTTGTAAAGTAACGTCTGTATTGTATAAGATAAGATAAGATATATTTTTGTTATAGTCTAAACAAAATTTTTTTTTCAGTACAAAGGTATATTTGGTATAATATTATACTGTAAGGGTATTGTCGTGTTTAACGTTGTATTACTGTTGACATGTTTGTATAAGCATTGCTGTGATTTGACTTTGGGTGTTTTGAAGTTGATTAGCTTCAAGAATGATTTGACTTTGGGTGTTTTGAAGTTGATTAGCTTCAAGATGATTTTACTTTGGGTGTTTTGAAGTTGATTAGCTTCAAGATGATTTTACTGGTGTTGACGTTTTACGTTTGCGATGTTGATAAAATGTTGCTGTGTTCATCTCCCGATATTGTGGTGCTGCTCAATAGATTTAAAGAAGTACAAGAAGAAAAAAAAAAGGGTTTTAACTCTTTAACTCCGTAACTATTTCCCACGTTCTGACAGAAATGTTCATTTTTCACTTATGTACATTCTACCCTGTTATGATAAAACTTCAATAACATTTTTGATTGTAATCACAAAACGTTACTTTTGGTATAGAATCTTAGGAGAATGCATGCTCAATTTATATATCACAAATTAAAGTTTATAAAAACAAAAATTAATTGAAGTTAATGAGCTCGAATCAACAATGGTATCGTTAATTCGGAGAGAAAGAGTTAAGACACGGGTAAAAGAAGCGAAAAGCAGAGGGGGAGAGAGGGAGAGAGAGGGAGAGAAGAGATAGAAGAGAAATAAAGAGAAAGAGAGAACATGAAATCAATGACATTCTGCAAAAAAGAGTCATTATTGCTATTGCCAGTTGTGACTTGTAGCACCAAGCTGCTGGTAGACAACTAAACCGCTGTAGGCGTATTACAATGTACTTATAAAACTTGAAATAGATTGAATAACTTCTTTGTGAACAAAACTTAATCAAGCGTTTATTATAATATAGACAAATTAAACTTGAGATGAAATAAATACAGAAGACTTTAGTAATAACATAAATTGATATTTTGAACAAAATCTAACTCACTACAAAAAAAAAACGTCTTTTTACTCTGGCAATCTGGAGTCGTCTGGCGTACCCAAGATAGCTTACGACAGTGCGGTAACCTTGCATCATTCACAATGCATAGCCACCAACCAATCGCCAACCTGCTCTCACCGTCACCATTGAAACACACAAACATACACCCCATAACAATCATATCACATAAAAATAGCACCAACCACGGTTGTTGTTTTTTCCGGTCATAAAACGAAAAGTTCAAAAACTTCAAACCCACCGTTCTAGTCACTTCTGTCTGAATCTCAAAACGGAAACTTTAGCTTTATTGTTTGTTTACGTAATAATAACTTTTAATAACTATAATAATAATAATATAATAATCAGTTCGTCAGAATCTTGATGTTTGATGGCATTATTCTGTTTGAACCTCAAATCTCCACATAGTATAGCTTATTTATAGCTTAAGATAAGATACCATTACAGATACGATACCATCACTAAGAGGCTATCAAAGAGAACATATCACAGAGAATTTACCGTAAGAGAGATGATACGATCACAGATAAGATACCATCACAGATAAGATACCATCAGAGAGAAGATACCATCACAGATAGATAATATCAGAGAGAAGATACCATCACAGATAGATAATATCAGAGAGAAGATACCATCACAGAGATTGTACCGTAAGAGAGAAGATACCATCAGAGAGAAAATACCATCACAGATAAGATAATATCAGAGAGAAGATACCATCACAGATAAGATAATATCAGAGAGAAGATACCATCACAGAGATTGTACCGTAAGAGAGAAGATACCATCAGAGAAAATACCATCAGAGAGAAAATACCATCACAGATAAGATAATATCAGAGAGAAGATACCATCACAGATAAGATAATATCAGAGAGAAGATACCATCACAGAGATTGTACCGTAAGAGAGAAGATACCATCACAGAGATTGTACCGTAAGAGAGAAGATACCATCAGAGAAAATACCATCAGAGAGAAAATACCATCACAGATAAGATAATATCAGAGAGAAAATACCATCACAGATAAGATAATATCAGAGAGAAGATACCATCACAGATAAGATAATATCAGAGAGAAGATACCATCACAGATAAGATAATATCAGAGAGAAGATACCATCACAGATAAGATAATATCAGAGAGAAGATACCATCACAGATAAGATAATATCAGAGAGAAGATACCATCACAGAGATTGTACCGTAAGAGAGAAGATACCATCAGAGAGAAAATACCATCACAGATAAGATAATATCACAGATAAGATAATATCAGAGAGAAGATACCATCACAGATAAGATAATATCAGAGAGAAGATACCATCACAGAGATTGTACCGTAAGAGAGAAGATACCATCAGAGAGAAAATACCATCACAGATAAGATAATATCAGAGAGAAGATACCATCACAGATAAGATAATATCAGAGAGAAAATACCATCACAGATAAGATAATATCAGAGAGAAGATACCATCACAGAGATTGTACCGTAAGAGAGAAGATACCATCAGAGAGAAAATACCATCACAGATAAGATAATATCAGAGAGAAGATACCATCACAGATAAGATAATATCAGAGAGAAGATACCATCACAGAGATTGTACCGTAAGAGAGAAGATACCATCAGAGAAAATACCATCAGAGAGAAAATACCATCACAGATAAGATAATATCAGAGAGAAGATACCATCACAGATAAGATAATATCAGAGAGAAGATACCATCACAGAGATTGTACCGTAAGAGAGAAGATACCATCAGAGAGAAAATACCATCACAGATAAGATAATATCAGAGAGAAGATACCATCACAGAGATTGTACCGTAAGAGAGAAGATACCATCAGAGAGAAAATACCATCACAGATAAGATAATATCAGAGAGAAGATACCATCACAGATAAGATAATATCAGAGAGAAGATACCATCACAGAGATTGTACCGTAAGAGAGAAGATACCATCAGAGAGAAGATACCATCAGAGAGAAAATACCATCACAGATAAGATACCTTTATAGAAAAGATACTATCAGAGATAATATACTATCCCATACAAGATACCATCACATACAATACGCCATCACAGAGAAAATACCATCAAAGAAAGGATATCATCATATAAAAGATATCACAGAGAAGATACCATCTCAGAGAATATACCATCTCAGATATGACACCATCAGAGAGATGACACCATTAGAGAGATGACACCATCAGAGAGATGACACAATCAGAGAGATGACACCAACAGAGAGACTATACCAACAGAGAGACGATACCATCACAGATAAGATGCCATCACAGATTCCATCTCAGAGAAGATACAAGTGACACATTTTCAATAACAAAAAAAAAAAAAGCCAGTTTGTTCAAAAATATTTCAGATGTTCCTTCAAAGTTAGAAAATAATTACATCCTAGCGCTAACCTCCAGCACGACAAGAATAGGGGGGGGGGGGAGTTGGCAGCGGCCAGGCTTCGAATGACAGTCTACAGCAGTGATTCCCAAAGTGGTCTATTTAGACCCCCAGGGGTCTACGAGGACTTCCAGGGGATCTACGGAAGTGAAAAAATTAAATTGGGGGTCTTTGACCTGTAAATGGGGGTCCACGATATTGGATCTCATTTAAGCATGTTTAAATTTCATTTCCCCATTTATGATTTGTGCCTTAGTTAATCCTTTGAATTGTAACTATGTTAGTCGAATGATTTTATTTTGACATTTTAACTTTTTTTTTTAAATAGCTTTATTTTGTCTATATGAAAGTAATATTGTACATGGCCGAGTCTAAAATAACAGTAGAAAGTCCAGTGTTGGTAATTAGAAATTTGGCTTTATTTTGTCCTTGTGAAACAAGCAAATACATTTGGGCATTTTATGCAATAAATTTTAAAGTTATGTCGCTATGAAACCATTAAATCTGGAACATCATTTGAGACAAGGCCAACATGATAAAATAGATTCAGATTTGAAATACTTTGGATCACTTCAAGTTCAGAATAGACCCAGAGTAGAAAAAAAGTTTGATTAAACATCACAAAAGAGAAGAGGTTTGTGGGCATTTTAAAATATTTTAATTTATCAAACTCTAAGAAACTGCACACTGTAGGCAAAAAAAAAAAGACTTTGCCAGCCATTGAGGAGGTTTTACAACTTGTTTTACACAATCCTATATCTGATATCAGGAAAAATATTCCTCTAAGCAACAATACAGTTCAAAGGTGTAATGGTAAGATGAGTTAGGGCACTGGAAGGTTCTTATGTAAT
>JAZGLO010000045.1:0-27660 GCA_036873155.1 Biomphalaria sudanica
TTTCAAAGCACCAAAGCACAAGACCTACACTATTACACAGACTACTTTGCAAAGCACCAAAGCACAAGACCTACACTATTACACAGACTACTTTTCAAAGCACCAAAGCACAAGACCTACACTATTAGAAAACCAATATGACAGCACCAGAGTAAAAAAAAAAAGGGGGAAGACAATATTATACAGGAGCTCCTTGGCTGACGTCAGTCCCGAGTTATCTTGTGTCGTGATTACGATACATCTCCCATATACTATATAAGCAGTTTCCACTTGGCCACTGCAGCATTACTAGATAGGCCTGCAAGTGATCTGCTGCCTTAGCTGACTTACAGCATCTTCTATAGGCTCTACCTGTCCAGATTCACCAGATTTTTTTTACTGTTTAATTTCATTACTAAACTTATTATATATTCCCCAAATACGTTTTTGGAGGATTATATTGTGTTAGGATAGATGTTAAGATAGTAGAAGTGCTTACTGTATTTAGGTACAGTATGTACTTATGTTCCGACAACAAAATTCGGTTTACGACGCGACGTAGGAACGGGTCACCGACGTATCCCGAGGTCTCCTATGTTGGATATAACTCAATTTAACCATTCACTGGAGGTATTGATTTCATCGATGATGGTGTTAGACTAATCTTTGTTTATTCTCTGATGGTGTTGAGTTTGTTCTTTGAAGTGTCGCATTTGTTCTCTGGTAGTGTCGCATTTTTCTCTCTGGGAGTGTCGCATTTGTTCTCTGGTAGTGTCGCATTTGAATTATATGGTAGTGTCGCATTTGAATTATATGGTAGTGTCGCATTTGGATTATATGGTAGTGTCGCATTTTTCTCTCTGGGAGTGTCGCATTTGTTCTCTGGGAGTGTCGCATTTGAATTCTATGGTAGTGTCGCATTGTTTTCTCTGGGAGTGTGGAATTTGTTCTCTGGTAGTATCGCATTTTAATTCTATGGTAGTGTTGCATTTGAATTCTATGGTAGTGTCGCATTGTTTTCTCTCTGGGAGTGTGGAATTTGTTCTCTGGGAGTGTCGCATTTGAATTATATGGTAGTGTCACATTTAGAGGCTCGGTGGCTGAGCGCTAAAGCGCTTTGCTTCCGTACCGGGGTCCGGGGTTCGAATCCTGACACCCTCGTTAACCGTAGACCACAGAAAACAGATGACCTTTACATCCTCCGCCCTATAGACCACAAGGTCTGAAAGGGAAACAAGTGTCACATGGATTTTGTGGAGGCCTCTACACCTTTTCGAAATAAAGATCGAATTATGCAGAGTAATACTTATAGCTAAAAGCAGGCCATAGTTTGAAAGAAAGAAATAGAGTGTTTGTAAATTGAATCTCATTTTCCTTTTTAAAAAAATATTAAATATGCATTTTTTTTTAACATTTTTATCTCTTATGTGGATTGTGGAGGCCCCTTTCTTGTGCGGTTGCTCCACCTGCCCTCCCTTAAATCCGGCCCTGATCCAAGGGATACTACACATTGTTTGGATAAATGCATAACAGTTTATCAACTTTCACCATATCCTATTAAATTTAAATGAACACTTTGTTTACTATTGAAACATTGTCTTCATTTTTCACAGCGAGTATAGTCACACACTTGCATAGAAACTGTTTGGTCAAACCTAAACTGTTAGAAGAAGTGAACACATTGTCAATAAATCTATAGAATGTAGAATGACTAGTACAAAATAATTCCGATTTTTTTTTTAATAAGAGATAACTGACGCGGATATGTTTCTCTACTACATGTCATCTTGTGGGTATTATCATTTTTTCATCAGCGTTTAAAAAAAAGCCATTAAACTATAAAAACCCTTTTCGAATTATCACACACACACACACACACACACACAGAGTAGCGCACACAAGCACATTCAACTATTCTAAGGTCTTCATGTTTTCTAAAGCCTCATTGAGGAAATACTTCTTTTCAAATTGATTCTTTATTTGATGGTATCTTCTAAAGATTTGTTTCTTATCCCTCCCCTCCCCACGCCAAGAAAAAAAAAGTCCCCCCCCACACACCTTTTCATTTAACTCTCATTCAGTTTGGCTTCTGCCTCTCGTCCTCTCTTCCCCTCCCCTTCCCCCTCCTAACCTTCCCTGTACTGCTCCATGGAGTTTTCTTGGCTATGACAGTCTTGATAAGATTTTTAAGATGAGCATGAGAGCGCGTGCGTTATGTCTTTAAGACTTGCGCACTGCCTATTGTTCTCAATGCACCTTGAGTAGACTGGGGGGGGGGGAGACCTTGAGAGGAAAAAAAGGGGGGTGTAAGGGGCGATGAATAATAGGGAACCTGCCTCTTGAAAAATCTTAGAATTTTGAAGCTTGCCAAATGCTCACTCTCTGATATCGTCTTTGTGTTGTAGACTTTTGGCGTGGCTGGCCGTGCCTCATCTTCTCTAAATGACCTCAAGAAAGGACCTAACGAAGAAGAAGCACTAGTCTATGTGTACCCACGTGTTTTGAGACTCACAATCTATTGAACTGGAAGCCACATTACATTTCTTGGACATTCAAACATTCGTTCGACATCGTGTGTGATGATTAAAATAGTATAATAACCAAAAGTGAAAAAAATTAAACTTTTAGGAATAAAGGTTAACAGACAATTCATCGTTATATGTGTATGGCATTGTCCAATGGGCTAGCTATTATTACACACATGTGAGACATTCCTATGATCTACTATGATTTATTATAATATAAATTGTATAGAAGATAAATCGATCTTTTCTGAAATGTGAATGAATCACCGATGCGAAGTTTCATTGATATTCTATGCACATTGACTCTGCATCTTGCTATATATTATATGCTGCTATAGTGGTTCTAATTTCTTACTAATATTTCCACTACTGGATCATTACATTTGTGAAACTTACTTTGGATTCCTAACAGTTTTGTGTATTTTCACATTTAAGTTTTTAAAAAAATGTCTGAATTGTCTAAATATCCCTATGACAGAGTTCAGTGCATACAAGTTAAAACTGAAGATATTTCGTTTAGCCATGAACTTGACTTTCAAACTAATCCTGCATTTCGATTTTGTTTTTCAAGTAGCCCACAGAGTTACTCCTCTTGCATGTATACCAAAAGGGTGTCCAATCCAACCTCTTACAAGGAAAACAATAGCCCCGCATGCAGACGCAGACTAGACTTTAGCAACACTGCCTTTTTTGATGAAACCAAAATTGGACCTTTGGCCGTTGCCAAGCGAAACGAACGAGAGAGGAACAGAGTTAAGCTGATAAACATGACGTTTCACACCCTCAGGCAACATCTACCCCACCTAAATAGTGTCTGCAAAGGGAAATCCAGAAAACTCAGCAAAGTTCAAACTTTGCGTTCCGCCATTGCCTATATACGACAACTTCAGGAGCTGGTGCATGCCAGACAGGCCGGTCACGTGACCAAGCAAGAAGATCCGCACTTTGGAGACGACGACGCCCAGTCTAATACAGACATTTCGGACAGTCCAATGTCAAGACGAGTTGACAACATGGCAGACCTCGGCAAGTCAATGGCTTATGCTTACAATGATTTCAGTAAGTTGGCATCGCAAGACAAGCTTCCAATGATGTCAGCTTCCTCTCCTTCTTTTCCCGGCATCTCTTTTGATTTGTTGGTCAAATCAGACGAGGACATCTTGATTAGTACAGATGATGATGTCATGATTAGTACAGATGAGGATGATTTTGTTGATTGGTTATAGAAAATAAATATTTTTTTATTTCTATCCAATGATTGGTAATAGAAGGTAAACCATTTTTTTTTTCTATCCTAGAAAATAAATATAGAAACACGGTATGCAAAATAAGTAGCCTACATATTTTCATGTTTTCTAAGTTAATGATAAAGCCCACTAGAAGTTGGTAATCATTCTTGGGAGCAGTTTTATTGAAAGTGAAAACAACACAATAGTGGGAGTACGGCCAAGGTATTATATGAGCATTACGATTTGCAGGATGTAATAAGAATAAAGGGCCCAGGCCAATTAAAATATCCTAGAGCCAATCAAATATTTTGAAATAAGAACTGAGAGGCAGAAAAACAAAGTCATAGAGTGTAAATAGACTACTTATTTGGGGGGAGAGTTGGGAGGGGAAAGGGAAGTAATGCTCGAATTTACGGGTCGGTCCAAGTTATAAGAAAAAAAAAGGGAGAATCAAAATAAACAATATATAGTCTAGGAACTAGGAACAAATCAACGGGCGTAGCCGGTAGGTAATGCTAGTCATATATACTTGTTTAATTATGGATGAATACTAAACTTAGGCTAAGTGATTGTATATAGGCTACTGTGCTCTTTGGCTAAGTTCTGTCGTTGTTGTTTTTTCCCTTGTTAGTTTCACTACTCTTCTGCTTAAGAGTAGAAATGTAGCAATAATCAAACGGCAATATGTTCGATTCGAAAATTAATGATGAATGCAGTGTTCCATAATGACAACGCAAACCCAATTGATAGGTGTATGTATATCTAAACGTGCATTAGGAAAATATAGATTTATATGGGACTATTATATAATATTTAGGACAAATGTACTTATGATTTACTCTTTATCTACAATGTTATTTATATTTTTGTAACCTATTTTTTTTTTCTTAAATTATTTTTTTATTTTTATTTTTAACATCCCCCCTTACCGCGTAAGTTGTGCGTACGTTATAAGCCTAGCTCAAACTAGTGAGTTTCCTAATCTCTGCATTAATTGGTTTGACTTTTTGGTATAGTCTGCCTCCGCAGCTAACATTAAATTGTGTAGAGGGTCAATCTAGTTTTTAAAAAAACTAACTTCCAAATTCTGGGCCAAAGTTGGTGTAGACTTTGTGAATCTCATGTTGATATGCCTAAACTTTTTTTCAATTCCTGGGCCAAGATCAGTTTGGTGTTAATCATATAATAATCCTAACTGCCTGGATGACAGATCAAGACAACGTTGGGTCTGCGTTCAAGCATGTTGCTGTGGACCTTAAAGACATCTGCCTATATGCATGTGCTCACGAGGGAAATTTGAAGCTCGATATATGGATCCAGAAGTTTAGCATGAACTGTACGTGCGAATTCATTTGCAACGTGGCTGCATGCGAATGTGAAGTTTCCTTGAGAGGCACCTGTCGGGAGGGTCTGCTGAAACAGTGTGTCCAATCAACGGCTGTGTTGGCGAATACAGTGCTCGTCTCTATCTCTTTGTGTGTCAGACGGCCACGTCATCGTCGCAAGAACAGCCAGTCAACCGGAGAAAGAGAAAGCGGCACCGGAGGAAAACAGTGCGGATTCGATGGCTTCTTGGGGAACACCTGAGCTTTCAAACCTCTAATGCAGTGTTTCTTTTCGGGAAGAAAAGTGCTAAGAAGGGGGGCAATGTTATAACCCTGCCATGCACACCGCCATCCAAGATAGTGCAGAAGGTGCGCACTATTAGAAACTAGTCTAAGAAGGATGTTGACATTACAAGAGAGAGGGATTCCCGCCGAAGTCTAGAGCTGATGAAGATGCTGTGTTCAAGGCAGACGTTATATGTATATATATATATATATGATGTCCTTATGTAAATAAATATCGTTGCCTCGTTGAGTTGCCTCCCCTTAAGTTCTATCAATTTATTAGATCTAGATCCTCAACACTAACAGCATTTTTAGTTTTCAAAATTATATTCCTATAAAACAAGTCAGACCAGACCTATTTATAGATCTATATCTTTTGTCTTCTTTCAGAACAGAAGATCGCTCAAGTGTTTTCATTCCATGTTCTGAACAACGAGAAGCATCTATCAATGACAAGAATCTAGATTTATCAAATCAATATTAGGCTACCAATTATAAGTTGTCTTCATTTTGAAGAATTATTTGTACAAATCAAATGTTGATTACTGTGAATAAATGTCATGAGTATTAGTATTTGGTCTATTAGAAGATTGTTAAAAAAAATGTGTAACACTTGCAATATTCGATTGAGTTTGGGAGGGGGGTAAGAGATGTAGAGAAAAAAAAAACGTCTACTCCCAAGATATATAGGAAACAAAGAGATGTAGAGGGAAAAAAAAGTCTACTCCCAAGATATGTAGCAAACAAAGAGAAAGAATTTTGGCCTACGGTAGGACATGTTAATAAAGAATATAGGCTAAGCAATGGGTCTTTTAGTTTTATTGATTTCTAACAGAATATGGCTGTAGGCCTGTGATAGTAAAAAGGCTATGAAGAGGCAGATTGCTGGTTGTGATTTTATTATTTTAATTCTATGAGCCATGCTTGAAACTTTATATTTCAACGCGATGTAGGCATATGTTAAAAATGCTCAACAAGAAGGTCTATTGTAAAACATTCATTGATTTGTTTAAATTCTTACTGTTTCAATTTTCTTCATTTCATCAGAATTATTTAATTATAAATCAACAATTACAATTATACAGTTTCTCGCAACTGTATAAATACCCCCCCCCCCCCTAAGTAACATAACACTTTGTTCATTCAAGTACCCTGGCTAACCTACACTTTGTTCATACAAGTACCCCGGCTAACTGTTCATACAAGTACCCCAGCTAACCTACACTTCATTCTGTACCCTGGCTAACCTACAATTTGTTCATTCAAGTACCCTAGCTAACCTACAATTTGTTTATTCAAGTACTCCAGCTAACCTACAATTTGTTTATTCAAGTACTCCAGCTAACCTACAATTTGTTTATTCAAGTACCCCGGCTAACCTACACTTTGTTCATACAAGTACCCCGGCTAACCTACACTTTGTTCATACAAGTACCCTGGCTAACCTACACTTTGTTCATTCAAGTACCCCGGCTAACTGTTCATACAAGTACCCCAGCTAACCTACACTTCATTCTGTACCCTGGCTAACCTACAATTTGTTCATTCAAGTCCCCCAGCTAACCTACAATTTGTTTATTCAAGTACTCCAGCTAACCTACAATTTGTTCATACAAGTACCCCAGCTAACCTACACTTCATTCTGTACCCTGGCTAACCTACAATTAGTTCATTCAAGTCCCCCAGCTAACCTACAATTTGTTTATTCAAGCACTCCAGCTAACCTACAATTTGTTTATTCAAGTACTCCTCCTAACCCTTCAGGTAGCCTACACTTTCTTCATTCTACTTAGCAAAAATAATTTTTCTTAACTGTACAAGTGCCAAAAAAAATACAACTTTTCCGTCCAAGGGGAATAGGACATCTACTTGTTTTAGATGGAGACTTTAAGATTGTTTCTGTTCTGCTTGTTTAAGATTAGATGTTGACTTAAAGATACATTGTGTCCTGCTCATTTTAGATGGAGACTTTTAAGATACATTATTTCTGTTCTTCTTGTTTAAGAATATGGTTTCAATGTGTATCTAATTGTAATGGATGTGTCATCTGTTAGCCATTGGGAAAAAAAAAGACTTCATGCAGTGATTCAGACTTTATTAGACTTACTCTAGTTGGTGGACATATCTATATTGGGATGTTGTGCAATAACAAATGTTCTATATTATATTATATTATATTTGTCATTTTGTTATTTGTCAAAACTACAGTTTGTTGTTTGTCTATTGACTAACATGTACATTTTGTTGTTTTTCCAAACTACAATTACTAACATGTTCATTTTGGTACTGATAGTTTAAAGCTTGATATGTAAATAAATTTTAAATTGAACATTAAATATGAATGATAATTTTATATTGTTGTTATCAAAATAAAAAACTATTACTAATACAATAATTTCATTATTCTAATAGTAATATCCTTTATGTCAACTCCTGGAATGTGATGTCACTAGCAGATTTAAAAAAAAAAACATTGATTAAAAAAAACACAAACTAAAGGCAACAATTTTTACATTTCAAATGCTAAAGAAAACACTAAATTGTTGAGATTTTAATGACTACTAGTGAATGATTCTGTAGTGCGCCAAAAAAAATTGATTTGTCCAAAACTTCTAGTTGTAGTTTTAAGGACATTGTCCAGTCATCAGCATTAAATCAAGAGTTAAATCCCATTCATCTAGAGTTTTGTCAAGTCATTTTAATAAAAGATGTCAAAAAAAAGATATAATTAAATATTAAAATCTTTCTTTATATTGCTACAAGTTAAAAAAAAAGTAGTAAATTCTACAAAACAAACTACCCAGATTATCCTTGGATGTTCCAGTATTTTACTTTTATATAATGCTATAATGACACCAGACCATAATAGAATTTATTAGTTGTAGTTTGGGCTAAATGAAACCTGATCCAAACAGAGTCTATTAGTTGTAGTTTGGGCTAATTGAACCTGATCCAAACAGAGTCTATTAGTTGTAGTTTGGGCTAAATGAAACCTGATCCAAACAAAATCTATTACTTGTAATTTGGGCTAAATGAAACCTGATCCAAAAAGAATCTATTACTTGTAATGTGGGCTAAAAGAAACCTGATCCAAACAGAGTCTATTAGTTGTAGTTTGGGCTAATTGAACCTGATCCAAACAGAATCTATTAGTTGTAGTTTGGGCTAATTGAACCTGGTCCAAACAGAGTCTATTAGTTGTAGTTTGGGCTAATTGAACCTGATCCAAACAGAATCTATTAGTTGTAGTTTGGGCTAAATGAAACCTGATCCAAACAGAGTCTATTAGTTGTAGTTTGGGGGTTACATTGACAAGAAGAATCAACTTTTGATGTCAATATGACTATAGCCACTGTTGAAATTAAAGTCTAAATATATGTCTTAAAATGACTATATCATTGTCCAAATTAAAGTCTAAATATATGTATTGAGAAATACAAAACACTCTGAAAATAATACAAGATAATATTTTTATTCACATCCATGAGAATAATACAAGATAATATTTTTATTCACATCCATGTACACACTTGTATCACTTAAACAGCTTTCATCATTAGAATTGAGTTAAAGTAAATACATACACGTTGAGCACATACAGTCAATGTCATAGATGTATACATACATACCTGTTCAGTCATCAATCATGCATACAAATGAATGTCAAGAAATATACATTAAATTATATATTCAATCATACATCAACTCATAATCTGTCTTTGTCTTTATCATCATCATCATCTTCATGTGACATAACCATTGCAGCATTGGCTGTGGCTGGCCAGGAAACATTGTAGGTACCCTGTTCACATAAAAAATAAAATATGTGCAATAGTGTACATGATAATAATAATAATATTTATGTCGAGACACACCTTTTATTTATTTTTTTTAGTTCTGTTTTAGAATAAGTTCATAAATGAACTAAAAATTGAACCTGGCTAACATTACCTTATCATCTGACACAGCATCTATCTTGTCATGAAGATTGGCCCTTGACTGAACTATGGCCTGATGTACAAACATTTCTCTCTGTGCCCTTTCTTCCATTCGAACTCTGTTAATATTCATTTGAGCCTCGACACGACTAGCTGCTAATGCCTTAAATATACAAATGATGGTCTAATTATGTTTTAAAGCATATGCAAAAATGCAATTAAATCTCTTTACAATTTAAAAGAGTAATTTTTGACCAATAAGATATGATGTTTTCATTCTAATAGATATATTCCAATGTCAATACATTTTATTAAATGGTTAACTTTCACTGGGTAATATAACTATATACAGTTTAGCAAGGGACTGTAAAAAAAAAAAAAGTAAAGTTTCCCCTTTCAGACCTTGCCATCTTTGGGGCAGATGATGTTATGGTCATCTGTTTTGTTTGGCCAACGGTTTACAAGCAGGGTGTTATGTGGCCAGCACAACGACCAACCCCCTTTACTTCCCCCAACTAAAGTCAGGTACCCATTAGAGTTGGGTGGACTCAGGGGCACCCTAAGAATCCCGAAATTCCAAATCCCAGTCTTCACCCAGATTCAAACTCAGGACCTCAGGTTCAGAAGCCAAGCGCTTAACCATTCAACCACCGCGCCCCCTAAGGGACTGTAAGATACACTTTAATATAACAGTGTTTGATATGATAAAGTTTGAATGAACATTGTAATTAGATATGCAAGAACCAAATACAAAAAGGTTTTATACCTCTTGCTTTTCCTTTTCCATCTGCGCTCTCTGTACTTGAAGGGCATTCTCTTTGGCAATAATACTTTGTTGCTTCACTTGATCTATCATGATCTTGAGTTGTTGGGCTTGTTGTAACAAATTGTTGGCCATCTGAAAGAGAAAAAATAATAATAATAAACATATAAGTAGATCTACAGTAATGAGATACCTAGTAATAGATTTGAAACTTTTGTGAATCTTCTACTTGTTAAACAAAAAAAAAAAAAAGTTATTTAACCAATTTTAATGAAATTTGGAGAGAAGGTGTTCTTTATCTCTGTTAAAATTCCCAAACCCTAACTAGACATTTATAAAATTTAAAACAACACCATCAGATAATCCTGGTTTAGATTTATCTTCCTATCTTATAGATTACAAACATTACTGCAATAGAGAAAATAATTTTTTGTGCATATAGCCTGCATATGCATATTAACCAACAAATTACAATATAAGTAAAAACAAAATCGCACAACCGACACCCTTATGATGCAATCGGGCTCCAGCTGTTGTTCCAACAAGTGACACATAGAGTGCAACTCATGTGAGAAATATCTGTTAGACTGTTGTATACTGTTTCGACAGAAAGTTGTTGGCCTAGTTATCTAGTGGAGAAAGTTTTGCTGCAGCAGCTGAGCTGGGCCCTACGATTGGCCTGTTTATGCATCACTGATGCAGCAGGGGTCTTCTTGTAATTTGAACTTATTAACTTATAGTGTGCAGCAAATGCAATTAAAGCGTATTAATTATACTCAGTATCAGTAGAGTTGAGTCTAAAAATGCCAAAGCGTAAAAGCTGATTATCAGACCTAGCGATTTATAGGGCAGATGATGTCATCCATTTCTTTTGGCCAATGGTTTAACTAACAGGCTGTCATGTGATGGAAAGAAATGCCCCATTTCTGTAAAAAAAAATTTGTGTGTAAAATTTCGGTATCTTGTGTTGTTTTTATTGTTCTATATATTATGCAATCATCTTCAAATAATCAGACTTTTGTTCCTGAACTAATGCAATTTGGTAGATCATTTATGTAAATTAGAAACAGTAGTGGGCCCAAGACTGTTCCTTGAGATACACCTAAGTTTACTATTAAAATCTAATTAAAAAGTTGTCTATGCTATTTACAACCCCTTTTGATCATGATTAAACCTGCTACTCAGACTGTCTCCCTCTCACACACAAGGGGAAGAAAGTTTTAGAGCATTACATATTCTGAAGTAGCAGTGAGGCCAGAGGTCAGGAATGTGTAAACTGAATGAATATTATGCAGAGACTGTAGAATTTGTTAATCCACACTAGGTGCCCTTATGATGTAGCTTATACAACATTTTTTTTTAAATATTGGAAAATTAAAAGTGTATTATTTGTTGACAATCTTAATCTTTATTAACCAGGGAGCATCAAGTATATTATTCACCAATATAAATATATATGTATGTATGTATGAATGTATGCATATTTTTAATCATGATATTCAGTGAATTTTTTGTCTAGATTACATGCATCATATTTTGTGTTCAAAGATTAATTGTTAAATCTACAGCCTTTATGAAAAAAAGTTAAGGTTAATAATAATGTTTTTGCTTTGTTATTACAACTGTAGACAAAAAAAACACGGATGACAATTCATTTAGCGCATACAATCTCTACAGCCATCAATGATATTCCTAGACATCATGGTAGATTTAAAATGCAACTCTATGGTTAGTAATAGTACCAGAAAATTAATAGCTATATTTCTAATGTTTCTGTTATTGATGTATGTAGCAAGCATGAGACACCACATTCTTATTTTCTTTATACCCAACCACCTCATTTGTGATGCTGTCACATTAGAATACCCTTACAATTAGTCTTACATCCTAGTCCTTTGCAAGCACTTGGAAATAGTCCTTTTTTTTTGCCTTGATAGCCTACATTACAAGACTAAGTCTTTATTTGTAGCAGATGAAGGCTTTAGTGCATAAATACATTACTTTTAATTTGCTCCAGAGGGTTTCTTATAAGGTTCACATAGCCACACAAGGAGGCACAAAATCCCAATACAAAGCCCTCAGCCCCCCTAGAGGACAAAAGTGGTCATCATTTAACCATGATGGATACATAAGGTGTAAACCACTCCAGCAAACAATGCATTCGTTAAAAAACTCCAAAGCAAACCACTTAACCTTACAGAATATTGAACTTACAAAAATGTGTACCATTGATCAACAGTTGAAAAAGAACAGGTTACAGTTGAAAGAGAACAAGTTACAGTTTTTGTTTGTTT
Organism: Biomphalaria sudanica; assembly: GCA_036873155.1. Taxonomy (NCBI): domain Eukaryota; kingdom Metazoa; phylum Mollusca; class Gastropoda; family Planorbidae; genus Biomphalaria; species Biomphalaria sudanica. Next base: position 12,339 of record JAZGLO010000045.1, read on the forward strand.
TGTAAAATGTTTTACATGTTTCGGATGTTCCTTCAGAGTTGAAGATAGTTTACTTCCTAGTCCTAACCTCCCGCAGGACGACGGGGAATGTGAGCTGGCAGGGTTTGAACCCTTTACCGTCGATAAATCCGAACGACAGTCCAACGCGCAAACCGCACGACCAGTTGAAAGAGAACAGGTTACATTTGAAAGAGAACAGGTTACAGTTGAAAGAGAACAAGTTTGGTCATAAAAAAAGTAAAATATATTCACAAACCTCTTCCAGTTGCCACCAATTCTTTTGTTCCATTACATCCATTGTAACAAGATGACTTTGTTTTTGATTTGTTTGTGCCAGAGTGATAGGTGTCATCATTACCGCATCTTATAAGAAAATATATTAATGTTTTAGATGTCATTATTATACTATCAAGTAAAGGAAATATAGTTATTACATCATTAATTAATTTTAACATTTAAAGCAAAAAATTAATGAATTTTAACATTCAAAGCAAAACTAACAATTTTAACCACTTATCATGTAAAAAAACAACAACACTGTATTTGTAAAATTACATCATTTAAAAAAATAAAATAATGACCATCATATTTAACCAAAAGAGACATTGTAAAAAAATTACAAGCTATTTCTAGTCTCTTAAAACCATATTTTCCAACAGCTAATGTCAAATCAAAATCAATAAAAGCTGAATTAGGAGTTTTAGACAACTATAACTTACAATATTACTTTTCAGTCATTTTCAGAAATGCAGGATTGCAAGTCTAATTCTAGACAATCTTAATCTACAAAGAAATTTAATGTTTAAAAGCTTGTACAAGCATGTTTTTATTTTATCCCAGTTTGATGTCATATGTCAATTTGAGCTAAAATTTAAAATAATAATAATAATAATAATGAAAACATGACCTCCAAAAAAAAAATGCATTGGGTGAAGGAAAAAACTGCATGATTTATAGCTAACCATTCAGTAGTTAAGGAGTTAAGAAAGGCTTTAAATAAATACATCAAACATCAAAGACATACTAGATAATGCTTTCTGTTCCACTTGCTTGAGATAAGTTTCCTCATTGGGCCCCACGATGGTCATGCCATAAAGACATCCACCACCTGAAACCAAATTCCCTTGAGCATCAGTTGCTACAATATGGACCATTTCTCCTTTATTATCAGGGGTGGGATGTAATGAGACTGTGGCTGTAGGTTGAACTGATCCATGTCCTGATACTACAGGTAACATCACTTGCTGGGCACCTAGTCAAATTGAAAAGAAAAACATGAATAAATTAACACTCTGTTCTAACTTGTTTGTTTTTCCTCTCTACTTGATAATCTAAGATGTCGCTCCTCTAATATTTAGTGTTGTCCTTAAAATCACTTATATTGTAGGTTCCCTAATCATTTAATTTTTAATAACTTAATTACTTTAACAAGTGAGACAAAGACAAGACGTTTAATACATTTTTTTTTATTTATAAACAAAACTTAAATTAAAACATAGAAAAGAAAAAAGTGTATAAATATTATACTGACAATAACAAGACTATACTTGTTTGTTTTTTTTAAAAACTATGTTCTTGAAAAACGAAGTAAAACAAAATGCATTGATCTCTAATATAGTAATACTCTTCATCCATCCATCACAGTGGAGCTATGGCCCATGGAGTGCCAAAACCATTCTCATCAGTTGCAATATATTTACAAGTTAGTAGTGATTTAAAACATCACACTGTCAGCTAGGCAACCATTTTTTTACAAAGCTTATATCAACTCACTCTGTCTTTCTGTCTGATTGGTAAAAAGTTTGTACACATTTCTCCCACACACAATCTCGGATCAAACTGAAATTTTGCACAATTATTTCTTTTACCTGACAACACAAGAAACAAAAATTAACCAATTAGTTAATTAACTATCGGTAATTAATTATTTGTTTTGTTATCTTGAACAAGGGAAAGAAATTGTACTTGACTGAAGTGGTGGTATAAGCTGAATTAGTCCCATTTATAGGTTGTTGTCTGAGGCTTAGTGAACACAAAACATGAAGAAAAAAAAAGATAACTATACAATCTTCCATGTTCATATGCTCTTCGCTAGCAGAGTGGTTACCGTGTTGGCTTGAGAAATCTGAAAAAGCTTTAACCCACTTTTTAAAAATAAAAATGTTAAGTAAAGTTCCCCTATCAGAACTTGCAATCCATTTTTTAATAATTACATTTAAAAACAATCACACAGATGCCCTGTTCTTTCACCCCACCCCTTTCTAACTGGTCCAGACAAGTGATAAGGATCATAGCATATTGAGAAAGCTAAAAGCATGACATTGCACTAAACAAAAAAAAATTGGTAAAAATATTTCTAATCACACAGATTTATTATTGTTAGTCTAGTTTACTTCACTGATCCAAACTGATTGATACACTTAATATAAGCTTTGTTTTGTTTTTTTAATTATTTTTTGTTATTTTGCTTGTTAAAACTCAATAGTTAGTGGCAAATGTGTGTACTTAATGTTATATTACTTACACTTTCTAAAAGGAAATATATAACTAAATAACAGTTGCAACAATTTTATTTTATATTTATTGGAGATTTACATCTATGGCAGATAATTATACATAGCTAGAAATTTTATTGTATAGATCCGATGTACAGAAAATAGGCAGTGTTGACTTAGCCATATAATTTAAAAGGTGTTTAGCACTTTAAAATCACATTTCTAAACTCTTTATTTGTAGTACAACCCAATTTTTACTATTTAGTTGGCAACAATGATCTTTTAATATAGCATCCTTGACATGGTTTAGAATTGAAAATATTTCATGAAAATATCCAATTTGTAAGCTTTGTTATCAACTAGGAATTTTATTAGTCTTTTTAACTGCAACATAAACGATTACACGATTTATATAATACATATTGACATGCATGATTCCCAAAGTTTTTTCAGCAGTTAACTTTAAAACTACTTCTTAACTCTTTATATACACAAAATAGTACTTGATTTTGAAAGTGATTAAAATATGAATAGTAATAGTGGGGCTCTTATCAAAGTGAACTAAATTAATTTATATATAGAGTTGTAACATTGCAATAACAAATACCCATTTATAGCATGACAATAAACAAACCTACTCTGATCAATTTCTATCTTTGGTACACTCAATCCAAGTTGAGAAGGAATAGACGATTTCATGGAAACAGAAGGTATGCGACTTCTTTTATTAGGAGATATGATAGGTTCATTTTCAGAATCTTTTTTCCTTCTCTTGTATGGCACAAACAAACGTACAGGTCCAGTCTAAAAATAAAATATAAAGCAAACATTTCTTCAGAAATAGAGATCATAAACAAATCTAGTCATTCAAAATATAAAATACTATTTATAGCACATCAATCATCTGATTTAGAGACTAAATGGTTATGTCAAACTGGTCAAAGTTATTTCAAAAGGTCAAATCAAAACTGAATTTATTTAAAATCCGTAAGTGAAATCTGCATCACCAGAACATTCTTCTTTCACCACAGAGAAAAAAGAAAACTAAAATATGTATGGTATCACAGACTGTAACTGATTTCAGTGTTTCATCGTCAGTAGAACTTTACTATTAGTGATAACACTACAGTCTAATATCTCTCAGCCACATGTTTTAAAGGTACTGATAGAAGGAGCTGGCTACATTGATGGAGACATCAGCTTAAAAAGTGAAACCTAATTGGTAAATCACTAAGTAAGAAACCATAAGTTCAGGTGTAGCTAAACCAGTTTTTGAATTATATTTAAATAAATGAGCTAGCAACATATAATTATACTTGCAATTGATACATATTTAGGATCTAAGTATTTTATTGAAACATTTTAATATTAATATTTTATCTTTAAATATTTTTTGGATGACAACTTTTTTCCCTAGACTTTTTTTTAAATTTAGATATATATAATATATATATTGTTACAAATCTCACTATCCAGGCTCTCTGCAAACTGCACCATACACCACCAAATTAAAGAACTTGACAACTCAGGGCTCCAAAATAATGTAACACTTTAACAGTTGAATAAATAACAGCCAATACTGTACAATTAGCAACACGTACACTGTACAAATATTTCTCCGATAACACTGTACCGCCGTATCAACTCTTGCACTGGCCTCTCCGTCTCGTTCCGGGCTTGCACTGGGTTCAACAGTTCAGGACTGACTTCACACACTAGGCTCGTTGTGTCGGACTCGATCGCAGACCAAGATGCCAGTCGTCTCAACTGTACTTGACAGTACTCCGCACTGAACCGTCGTAATGCTCCATACAGAACCACACCGCTGAACTGTGTTGTAGTCGACCGGGCTGTAGTGAACCGGGCTCTGAATCGTCTTGACTGGACACCTCTGCTCTTTATATAGGGTCCCTACTGGCCTTCTAGAACCGGACAGAACATCGCTCGACGTTTCTAGCTTCGTCACATGACTACATCTCTCGTGACGCCCCTGAGCTCTGTTCACGACAGCAATCCTTCCCGAACCATCCTGTTGACACTCGACTTGGCTGACCGTCGTAACTCGTCACGGTCGACCGCTCCTCTAGCCCTGGCCCAGGGCGATTTGCGTCGGCTGACTACACTCACACCACTACACCCATCTGTGCCACCACCAGGTATATAACAATATAAAAAGGCTTTTTTATTTTTTTTTCATACTAACACACCATTTTCAAATCAAAACTTTTAAAATGTATATATTGTAAATATAGTGGTTGCATATAGATAGAGTATAATTTTAAAAAATAGGAAATGAATCATTTTGTATTTTGCCTGAAAATGTCAGGCATTCTATCCCCACTTTGCTGACCACACACACGTATAGAATTTGTTTCACTTACAACAGCTTCATCATCACAGCAAGAGGCACAAGTACATGATGTAGCATGAGGCTGTAGAATATTATCTTCTATAAGACACTGTAAAGTTCGACCTCCATATCGAATACTTCGCTTCCAGTCTTTACTACTAGCTCTACCAGCAACAGCTTCAAATTCATTAGGTGTGTACCATTCATTATCAGAGCTTTTAATGCACTTTCCCCGACCACCTGCATGTTAGAAAGGACTAAAAGAATTAATTACAAAAGGCATAATTATAGATTCTTATAGATCATTATTAATATCAATAGTGCTTTTACTTAATCACATGTAGTATCTTCATTAAGTAATAGTAAGTACTATTAATCAATAATCAAATGATTATAGTTCTATTTTAAATAATATTGTATTACTTAAATTCTTAAAATTAAATCACTTCTGTTTCTACTAATAGAAACTGGAATTTATAAGAGACCCCAAATAGAATGACTGGTGGTCCAATATGTTGTGACCATGTGAAAAGTTTTTAGACATTTCAACAACTTCAGATTTACAAGATTCAACTTTAGAGCTAAAAAAAATCAATTAATATAATTTCTTAAGGAGGTGCAATTGAAATAAATGTAGTGTACTGTCACTGCCTGTTTACTTCTACAGGGTTGGTAGCCCTTTTTCATGACAAAATTTTAGGAGATTTTATGAGTTTTTTTAAGGGGTGCTGTGACTATTCGCGGTTTACCAAATCTCTCCACTTTTCAGCAGCTGTTCTTAGCAGGATTTCAAAAGAGAGGCTGGTCTATTCTTTTATTAAATGTTATCCATCCAGCTTTTGGTGACCGTTTCTTTGTGCTCCCTCCATTGTAAAACAGAATCATTGTAATGAGCATACAATGAATACTCAACACTAACAGCTTCATATTAACATCACTGGTACATTGTTTCATTGGATATTATTTTTAAAAAATAAAAGCATTGTATAACAACACAATCCTAGCATGACACATACATGATACATACTAAAGTAATAATTTTTTTTGTACACTGTGTCTTTTATGCTAGATCTAAATTCTAGAACAGACAATATGTTCTAGTCCTATCCCTTTTTGTGGAAATGTGGATGGGAGATTTCTAAACATTTGAATGGTCATTACTAGACTGAGGTAATTCCAGCTTTCCATAGCCTTGATGTGACACCTCTGTGAAAATGTCTGCTCGTAATACTCCTAAGCAGATCTATATCTAGGCAAACAATGGCTAGCAAACCTGGCCCACCTCAGTGTTGTTGTTTTTTTTAACTCTTCAAAATGGGGATAAAAGAGAGGCCTGATCACTCAGTCCAAAAAGTCTCCATGTCATTACACAAAGTGACGGTCATGGGAGAGCACTGAAGTGGAGGGACCCGTTAGACTATTTTATGCTTTTTTTTAAAACTATCAATTTAGTTCAAATGTTTGTCAGGGAGACTAATAAATATGATGCCAACTTTCTGACCAACAACAAGAAAGATCCATGGGTCATAAATGGGTGGCTGTCACTGTGGACAAAATGTAGGTGTTTGTTTCCATGGTACTCGGGGAGGTGGGAAGAAAAGTAAACAAATAATGTGACAGAAGTGTCTGAAGGGTATCCTTGGACCTTGTTTCCCCAAACACAAGTATTAAGAGATTTAGGCCTTAAACTTTTGTTTCGACAAAAAAAATGTTTGGAAATTTTGCTCATAAATTATGCAAATTAGCTTAGCTTATTTTAATAAATGTTTCAGATGGATTCTATAAGATTGTATTAGATAAAGTTCATTCATTTCACTTCAATAATATATTATATATATTATAATATTATATAGTTTTGCGTATATATATTATATGTAAAGTAATTAGTTTATTTGTTAAGAATTTTTTTGTAAGAGAAGTACTTAGTCTGGAAATCGTGCTTCGTCTTTTAATATCACCAGAAAATGCCGACCACGTCCTCCAAAACTGCTCTCTTTACCAAGAGGCCCGTATAAGACATTAGCCCCAAATCACCCCAATAGAAAGAAAACTATATGGAAAGCTCTCTGATTTGGAAACCACTGCGCAGTTCATCTCATGTATTGGTCTAGTCATATGAACACTCCAACATAACAATGAGAACGATGAAGAAGAAGAAGAGAGATATGTCATAGTCATAGGTCTAGTAGATGTATCTTCTAGATCTAGAGTAGTGATTATAGTCACTATACTGAGTCTTACTGACTATAGAGTTAGATCTTGAGTAAAGGTTCTATTTTAGATCATCTAGTATAGATCTACTGATCTATCATCTAGTAGTAAATAGTAGATCTAGTAAGTTAGTTTTGTTAGTACAAGACGTCTAGTCCTAGTAGACTCTAGTAGAGTAAGACATGTGTATAACTATAAGTTTAAGTACGACTATGTTAGCTATGTATAAATATAATTTGTAGCAGAGTAAGAGATACATAATTTGTATGGAATGTCTATTAAAGCTAACCTGATCCAAACTTGGATTTGTAAAGCTCGCCATTTGTATGTTTACATCTGACGGGCAGTACTTCATTGTGCACAGAATCGTCCCATTGATACCGAAATCCTTTTTCTTTACTGAGAGGAGTGGCAGGTGTAGGGGGAGGGATAGGTGTTGTTGGTGTTTTTAAGCCCCCGCTTGAGTCCGTTAATTGTTCAAGAGTCTGATCATGAATGACTATATGAGTGGTTTTAATGCCACCGGCAGTAGATTCCTGATATTGCTGAGCACTAATTAGGCCTTGAGACGTTGCTACAAATACATGATCAGCTGACAATGAAGGCGATGTGACAGCAACTGTTGATACTTCTGGTGGAGTTTCCGTACCATGCTGATGCTCGTCAACGAAAGCTGAATCGTCACCATTCGGAATATCTCCGGCGATGTCAGCTTCACTCATCGCCAATGTAGTCTTATAGCGAAAAGGCAATATAATCACATTCTTTCTTCATATTGTCGACTCATGATGTAAAAGCCCATATTAAAAAACAAGTTAGTACTGATTTTTACTGTTATAAACGTATCATAAAACAAACATGAAGCTAACTTTACGGAAATCTCCGCTGTTTTCCGAAATATGGCGGAGCGATGTACCGGAGAAGAATGTTAAATTTAGTCTCGAATCTAAGCTCATAAATTATTTAATGTTTTACTTTATTAAAGTTATTAAATATAATTTATAAAGAAAATATTTTATTTTAATTTTCGTTATATAAATGAAGGTTGTATAAATCTAAATCTAATTTACAAGTTATATTTTTCTGAAATTTTGTTCCGAGGCTATTATTAGTTCACTACACTACACAACACAAATGGCGTAAATATGGCGTTATCACAAGATGAGCACAGATTTTTTTCTGTAAGTTTTCCTGAGTTTTTAACCTTTGAAAGCTCAAAGAAGAACTCAAGCAGAAACTCGCTCTTCATATTAGTCTAGATCTAGTAAAGTAGCTAGATTCCTTAGATCCATTAGTGACTCCTAGAGTAGATGCTCTACACTAGTCTAAGTCTACACTCTACTCTAAATTCTTAGATATAAATTATACAATAATTATAGACAATGTCACTATAGATCTTGATCTACTCATCTAGATCTATATTATAATAAAAAAAATTAAATAATAAATAATTTTAAATTAACCAATTTTAACGTATAGTAATAGTAACAATTACATAGCCTAGTATACTAGATATCTAGATCTATAACTAGTATTATTAATTTAGTTTTAGTATTACACACATTGGTTATATATAATATTAGAGTATATAGACTTAGAGATAATCATTTATTAAATTGAGATAGATCCAGCATTCCTTTGAATTTAAAAATGGACCTTATTCACCAGTCGGTAAACAAACAACATTTACTTTTTAAGCAAATAAAATGTTGTTTGTTTACGATTGTTGAATGAGGTCTATTCTAATCTAGAATCTAGACTAATCCTAGAGTAAAGTGTGAAGTTAAATTGCATTAAGCCTGCAGGCAGCCTTTTTACATTTGGATTTTTATAGCACCATAATGGTCTGACCTTTGAAAAAACCGATGGTATATCTAAATTCCTCGTCCTATTGTCTATTAAAACAGATCCGATTTAATGTATCTCTAGGCTTAGCTAAAAAAAATATGAGATTAAAGAGGTGTAGGGTGGGTATTGCCAAGCGTACTTTTCCTTGATTGGATTTCTCCCCTTGTTAGTAAGCTCAATCGGGCTGATGAAAGGCTCGCGCAGATCAAAGGAAATATATCTAAAACATGTTTTAATCTTTAATTTTCACTATGAAGTCATTTTCTTTTTACTCCAACGCAAAAACACCATCCATTGCCACCCTTCCTATGCTCCACAACTTCAAATCTAATAGTCTCTTTGAGCTAACGGGCCATCAGACTTAAAAATAGCCATAAGCCCATGACCCATTTCCTTCACTACCGGGCGGTAAAAAAAATAATAATTCCACACCTCTTGAGTTTGAGTTAATCGTGAACTTAGCCTTTACAAGGAAAGGAAAATGATATTTGTCGGAAGCGAAGAAAAAAGGTGCATGCGCAGTAGTAATATAGTAGTAATTTGGTAAACATTCAAAGAAAAAAGTTTTAGCAATAAAAAGTGAACCGATTGAACATCTACACAAATCGGGGAGATCGAGCTTCGCACTTTACTACAAGTCTAGAATAGTAAGTAGATCTAGAATTAGAATATGATTCTAGATCTAGACTCTAGTACATCTGACTTATTTAGGTAGTCTCCAGACTGTCACTGTGTCTTAGACTCTAGAAGACTAGACTCTACTCAACTTCTGACTACCTATGGCAGGCTATGGCTAATATTTTTTTTATTTTCTATTGTCCCGTGGGTTGTCATCAGTATCTGGAAATTATACATCTTGTTGTTGTTTATCTGTTTGGTTTAATATGCACTCAGTTTCTTTGGTACACTGCACCATTGTCACCTCAAATAATGAAAAAATATTTTCTCTGATTTACTTGGAACAGGATTCTTCCACATCTCCATGTATGGTATTTACATCAGTTCCACTGTCCATTTGAAACCTTACATGATTACCATTAATTGTCATATCTGCTGTCATCCTTTTCATTTTGCATGAACCATTTGTTTTAGATCATCATAACTTCATCTATTGTGTCTGACTGGACTGGATGTCATCAGACATACTCTCTGACACCTGCTGAATTTCATTTTGGCACATTGAGGCAAAAGGATGTCTCCATTAGGCACATTTTATCTCATTCAGGGCACTTCTTCTTTAATGTATTCATGAATCCTTCCATAGTACCTGCATTTTCCTTTCCATACGTTTGTCTTTGATGGTGTTGCTACTTTCTCAATGATTGAAGGGTGGCTTGTTTTCGTCTAATCTGTTTACTGACAGCATAGGCTCTGCAATGTTAGATTACTATCTAGTAATAATTTCATTTTGAGGCATTCATGCATAACTCTGAGAACTCTGTCTCTAATTAAGCTATCTTCAAGGCATTCAAACCTACAAGTTTTTGCTAGTCTTCTCAAATTTGAAATGTACTTTTCAATGTCCTCGCCTTCTTGCTGTTCACGATTATTGAAAACATGGCACTCATAAGTTTCATTTGTTTTTTCCAATGCAAAAACATTCAAATTTTGTTCAATATTTCTTTCATCTTTCTTTCTTTTCCTATCTCAATTTCAAGACCTTCATATACGTCCATCGGTTTTGTTCCTATTATTGTTAGAAAAGTGTCCACTCTGACCTCCTCTGATTCTTCCACCAATTTTGTGGTTAACTCATAGTTTCGCCAGCTCTTGTGAAACTTTTGCCAATTTGCTGGCTGCCATGTTACCTTCTACATCGAGCAGCTTGGGTACAGTAAGGAAATTTCTACCCACCTTTATAAGGTGTAGCACTGTAATTAATATCTACTTAATAAATAATACATCTTTTATCTATTGATAAATGATTACCTCTGCTCATTAATATGCCCCTGCCTCCATGTTAAATAATATCTAGGTTTATATTCAACAAGTAAACAACTAAGATATCTTGAATGAGTGCAGATTTCTAGATCTAAAAATCCACACAATCATTTAGAATCCAGATCTCTACATCTGATCACGAGTTTGAGTGTTAGACAATTGACATGCCATTAGATTTAACTCACCTAGTTTTTGGTTTAGTGATATTATTGTGTTCTGATAAACTGAATGAGCCTTGAAAATCATGGCCTTTGAAATGGTTAGTGGAAAGACGCTTTAAACATAGAAAGAGATGCTTTTGTCTGTACTTGTCTAGAAGCTGTTGATTTAAAGATATTATTCTTGATGTACATGGTAGGTTCTACTATAAAACAAGTTTAATATTTGTTTAATGAATTAGTATGTTTATACAAAATGAAAATAAACAAAATTGAAACTTGACAGGCTCTTGGAGCAGGAAAAGGTGAAGAAAATGAGCTCATTCAAGCACCAGAAGAGGAGGAAGATTTTGATGTTTTAAATGATGAAACATTTGGAGACTTGGGGGATGGTAATATTTGTTTTTCTTTAATCAATTACAAGTGTTAGAAATTGAAAATCTGGAGGTTATACTAAAATGTATTTTATCTAAAATATTAAATTTATTGTAAATAAAGCAAGGTTCCCACAAATCTTTGAATCCTGGAAATTTATTTATACATGACATGCAAAAAATTAAGTCTGGAAATGCCTGTTAAATCAAATTTGGAGACTGGCTTGGCTAATTGCTTGCAATCTTTTTAAATGTTCACATTATTAACAGTAACAAAAAGTTAAGATTTTAGTGTTTTGCTTTGGACTATTTTTTATCTGCATTATTTTGTTTGAAAAAAAAGGATCATATTAATGAACCCCCAGATTAATTATTCTTCTGATCTGTGGATCAAACTTTTAGTTCTTTTATAAATGTAGATTAAATCAAATTAGTAGATCAATATATTGGCACTTGAAATCCAATTCTTTTAAAGTTAGCTCTCTTACTATTACACTGGCTTAAGTCTTTTATCTTTCTCAGTCTAATTCACTCTTCAGATTGTTTGGACAATAAAGTCTAACCTAACTACAGTTGACTAAAATTATTTGCTTTAAAAATATTAATACTAATTAGAATTAAACAAAAAAAATAGGATTTGGACTGGTAAAAATTTTGGACATAATTTAGAATAGGGTGAATAATTTGAAACTACTGACCCTAAACAAAATTTAATGCATTAGTTTCTTGACCAAACTAGAAAAAAAAAAAAAATATGCTGAAATAATATATATATATATATATATATATATATATATCCATCCATCCACCTTCTTAGCAGGATATCAAGAGAAAGGCCAGCCCATTCTTTTACGTTATCCAGCCAGTTTTTCTTTGAACAACCCTGGGTGGGTGGGTGGATGGATGGATATGCAAACTTATTATTTGTGATTATTTATATATATTTGTCAAAATAATTGTGAAACATTTGCACCTGCCATCAAATGATGTAGGTAACATTGAATTTTAGGTCCTAATCTTGTTTGTTGTTGTTTTTCTACTTTGAGAGTGTGGGAACCCTGATAAAAAAAAAGTGTTAAAATTAATAAATGTCAATGCTTTTAATATTATAATAATAATTATTGAATTTTTTCTGAAGTTGGAGAGTTTGATTGGGAAGACACTCACAAACGAACAGAAGAGTTGGAGGACTCCTTTATTCCTGATCATCATGGAGAACTTACTAAAGACTCTGGTTTTATCACCATGGATAGAGGCTATTCTACTGCAACTCAGGAAGTATGAGACATCAATAGCAAATTACTTCATAATCTACATATGAAACAAATATTCTATTACCAGTAGCTAGTTAGTTTATTTCATCATACAGCACCCAGACTTTTAGGAGCTTAAAAAGATAATATAGTATAGTTTTTTTTTTCTTTTATCAGGTGAGAATGTATGTTTTTTATTTTTATTTAGCAAATCATTTTTATGATGTAAGTTATATATTTATTATTTTCTCTTTCTTTTAGGAAGAGCTGGAGCAATCTATCAGTCGGCTCATGGTAGATGATGTAGATAGCAAAGGGTTTGATGTAAATGGACAGCCAATCCCAGGGGTAAAAATAGGCGGCTTATTTTTTTGTTGGCATGTTTCAAAACACACACCCACACAAAACATTTTAGTTTATACAACTAATTGTTTGAGTTTGTTAAACTTACCTGCTTGAAGTTCATTGACAAGTCAAATAAAAATGTTTATGCATGAGATTTATATTTCATTTGCAAGAATTGACTTTCTGATATTCAGATGTTATGATTTGGTTATACTAATGATTTATTCTATAACATTTTTATTACTTCTTCTATACTAATGAATTTTTTTTTTTAACATTATTATTGTTACTTCTAGGTCATGAGAAAATCTCATCTGGATAAACTGTTTGGTCCTAATTCACCTCCTGGATATATGGATTTGGAGACGCTGGTGTGTGCTTATAGTTAAACTTGACCATTGTGTGGGAAATAATAGCATTGTGTAATATCATTAGAGTTAACAGAACTGTGTAGTACCATTGAGTTAAAATAATAATAAAATAATAGTGCAGTTAGAGTTAATACAACTGTTAAGTACCATAGATTTATTAGAATAGTGCAGCTAGAGATATAGAATAAAACTGTGTAGTACCAAGCAGCTAGAGTTAATAAAACTGTGTTGTACCATAGAGTTAATAGGGATAATTAAACTGTGTATTACTGTAGAGTTAATAGAATAGTGCAGCTAGAGTTAATAAAACTGTGTTGTATCATAGAGTTAATAGAATAGTGCAGCTAGAGTTAATAAAACTGTGTTGTACCATAGAGTTAATAGAATAGTGTAGCTATAGCTAATAAAACTGTGTAGTACCATGCAGCTAGAGTTAATAAAACTGTGTTGTACCATAGAGTTAATAGGGTTAATTAAACTGTGTATTAGTGTAGAGCTAATAGAATTGTGCAGCTAAAGTTAGTAAAAGTGGGTTCATCATCATTATGTGTCCTTTGACTTTCATACTAGGGTTACTGTGATAGTTTGGGTAACCTATTTCCTCCACTTTTCAGTTCAGCAGCTGTTCTTAGCAGGATATCAAGAGAAAGGCCCATTCTTTTACGTTATCCAGCCAGTTTTTCTTTGAACAACCCTTTCTTCGTGCTCCCTCCACTGTACCTTGAAGAAGACTTTTGATAGTGAGCTATGTCTTACAATACGACCAAACTAGCGCAGCTTTCGTGTCTTCGCAGTATTGAGGAGTTCCTTTATTTTGCCAGCCAGAGTTTTGACTTGTAAAAGTACAACTCGTTTGTCTTCTTTTCCTGCTATCTGATACCCAGCAATTTTTCTGTAGCATTTACTTTCAAAGGCTTGAAATATTCATTCAGCCTCAGCATTCAGTGTCCTATTTTCACAAACATAGAGGAGTACATAGACCACTAGCGAAAAACACACTTTAAATTTTAACAGACAAGCTGATGTTACTCTTCAGGTATTTCAATGAGTTGACTTCTTCTAATGTTTGGCCATTCAACAGTTTGCAACAACTCATACTCTCTCCATCCCTAGCTCGTATTTGACTCTTTTTATCACTACTTTCCATGCCAACAGCTGCAGTATCCAGTTTTAAAGCAAGATCTTTTACCTAGTCTGCATTTTTTCCAATGAGATCTAGATCATCTGCAAGCTTGAAATTGGAAATAAGCTGCCCATTTATGGTCAAGCTAGAGAAAATCCTTCTAGGAGTTTCCATCTTAATATGCTCCAGAAATAAGTTAAAAAGAGCTTGGGAGAGAATGCATCCCAGCTGCTCTATGGATGTCCTAAAACTTTCTCCAATTTGTTTGTTCAGAAGTACTGAGCTATTCACATTTTGATATATTGGGCTTTGATAACATCAATAATGTTTTTATCTATTTTAAACTCCCATCACTTGCCACATGCCGAACCCAGTCAAAAGCATTTTTGAAGTCTATGAAGTTGTGTACCAATTTCTTTTGGTGTTGAAAGCATTTTTCATTTAACAGTCCAATGTTAACTATTAGTTCACAGTGCTTCTACCTGCTCTGAAGCCTACATGTTCTTCGGAAAGGACCTCTTCAGTTTTTCTCTTGAGTCTGTTGAGAATTGGGTGACTCATCAGACATCGTTCTATTGTTTTGCATTGTCTTAGTTTTCTTTTCTTGGGCAGTGGAATAATTTGTGTATAATCTTTTGTCAAGTTTTTTTTATTCCATATTTTCTGACAGATTGTGTGGGTTACAATAGAGTTAATAGAATTTTGCAGTTAATAAAACTGTGGACAATAATTGAGTTAATAGAATTACACAGTTAATAAAACTGGACCACAATAGAGTTAATAGAATTTATGCAGTTAATAAAAGTGTGGGTTACAAATAGAATTTATGCAGTTCATAAAAGTGTGGTTTACA
>JAZGLO010000046.1:0-32621 GCA_036873155.1 Biomphalaria sudanica
CAGACTACTTTGCAAAGCACCAAAGCACAAGACCTACACTATTACACAGACTACTTTTCAAAGCACCAAAGCACAAGACCTACACTATTACACAGACTACTTTGCAAAGCACCAAAGCACAAGACCTACACTATTACACAGACTACTTTGCAAAGCACCAAATCACAAGACCTACACTATTACACAGACTACTTTGCAAAGCACCAAAGCACAAGACCTACACTATTACACAGACTACTTTGCAAAGCACCAAAGCACAAGACCTACACTATTACACAGACTACTTTGCAAAGCACCAAAGCACAAGACCTACACTATTACACAGACTACTTTGCAAAGCACCAAAGCACAAGACCTACACTATTAGAAAACCAATATGACAGCACCAGAGTAAAAAAAAAAAGGGGAAGACAATATTATACAGGAGCTCCTTGGCTGACGTCAGTCCCGAGTTATCTTGTGTCGTGATTACGATACATCTCCCATATACTATATAAGCAGTTTCCACTTGGCCACTGCAGCATTACTAGATAGGCCTGCAAGTGATCTGCTGCCTTAGCTGACTTACAGCATCTTCTATAGGCTCTACCTGTCCAGATTCACCAGATTTTTTTTACTGTTTAATTTCATTACTAAACTTATTATATATTCCCCAAATACGTTTTTGGAGGATTATATTGTGTTAGGATAGATGTTAAGATAGTAGAAGTGCTTACTGTATTTAGGTACAGTATGTACTTATGTTCCGACAACAAAATTCGGTTTACGACGCGACGTAGGAACGGGTCACCGACGTATCCCGAGGTCTCCTATGTTGGATATAACTCAATTTAACCATTCACTGGAGGTATTGATTTCATCGATGATGGTGTTAGACTAATCTTTGTTTATTCTCTGATGGTGTTGAGTTTGTTCTTTGAAGTGTCGCATTTGTTCTCTGGTAGTGTCGCATTTCTTTCTCTGGGAGTGTAGAATTTGTTCTCTGGTAGTGTCGCATTTTAATTCTATGGTAGTGTCGCATTTGGATTATATGGTAGTGTCGCATTTTTCTCTCTGGGAGTGTCGCATTTGTTCTCTGGTAGTGTCGCATTTGAATTATATGGTAGTGTCGCATTTGGATTATATGGTAGTGTCGCATTTTTCTCTCTGGGAGTGTCGCATTTGTTCTCTGGGAGTGTCGCAATTGAATTATATGGTAGTGTCGCATTTGGATTATATGGTAGTGTCACATTTAGAGGCTCGGTGGTTGAGCGCTAAAGCGCTTTGCTTCCGTACCGGGGTCCGGGGTTCGAATCCTGACACCCTCGTTAACCGTAGACCACAGAAAACAGATGACCTTTACATCCTCCGCCCTATAGACCACAAGGTCTGAAAGGGAAACAAGTGTCACATGGATTTTGTGGAGGCCTCTACACCTTTTCGAAATAAAGATCGAATTATGCAGAGTAATACTTATAGCTAAAAGCAGGCCATAGTTTGAAAGAAAGAAATAGAGTGTTTGTAAATTGAATCTCATTTTCCTTTTTAAAAAAATATTAAATATGCATTTTTTTTTAACATTTTTATCTCTTATGTGGATTGTGGAGGCCCCTTTCTTGTGCGGTTGCTCCACCTGCCCTCCCTTAAATCCGGCCCTGATCCAAGGGATACTACACATTGTTTGGATAAATGCATAACAGTTTATCAACTTTCACCATATCCTATTAAATTTAAATGAACACTTTGTTTACTATTGAAACATTGTCTTCATTTTTCACAGCGAGTATAGTCACACACTTGCATAGAAACTGTTTGGTCAAACCTAAACTGTTAGAAGAAGTGAACACATTGTCAATAAATCTATAGAATGTAGAATGACTAGTACAAAATAATTCCGATTTTTTTAAAATAAGAGATAACTGACGCGGATATGTTTCTCTACTACATGTCATCTTGTGGGTATTATCATTTTTTTCATCAGCGTTTTAAAAAAAGCCATTAAACTATAAAAACCCTTTTCGAATTATCACACACACACACACACACACAGAGTAGCGCACACAAGCACATTCAACTATTCTAAGGTCTTCATGTTTTCTAAAGCCTCATTGAGGAAATACTTCTTTTCAAATTGATTCTTTATTTGATGGTATCTTCTAAAGATTTGTTTCTTATCCCTCCCCTCCCCACGCCAAGAAAAAAAAAGTCCCCCCCCCACACACCTTTTCATTTAACTCTCATTCAGTTTGGCTTCTGCCTCTCGTCCTCTCTTCCCCTCCCCTTCCCCCTCCTAACCTTCCCTGTACTGCTCCATGGAGTTTTCTTGGCTATGACAGTCTTGATAAGATTTTTAAGATGAGCCTGAGAGCGCGTGCGTTATGTCTTTAAGACTTGCGCACTGCCTATTGTTCTCAATGCACCTTGAGTAGACTGGGGGGGGGGGGAGACCTTGAGAGAAAAAAAAAGGGGGGTGTAAGGGGCGATGAATAATAGGGAACCTGCCTCTTGAAAAATCTTAGAATTTTGAAGCTTGCCAAATGCTCACTCTCTGATATCGTCTTTGTGTTGTAGACTTTTGGCGTGGCTGGCCGTGCCTCATCTTCTCTAAATGACCTCAAGAAAGGACCTAACGAAGAAGAAGCACTAGTCTATGTGTACCCACGTGTTTTGAGACTCACAATCTATTGAACTGGAAGCCACATTACATTTCTTGGACATTCAAACATTCGTTCGACATCGTGTATGATGATTAAAATAGTATAATAACCAAAAGTGAAAAAAAATAAACTTTTAGGAATAAAGGTTAACAGACAATTCATCGTTATATGTGTATGGCATTGTCCAATGGGCTAGCTATTATTACACACGTGTGAGACATTCCTATGATCTACTATGATTTATTATAATATAAATTGTATAGAAGATAAATCGATCTTTTCTGAAATGTGAATGAATCACCGATGCGAAGTTTCATTGATATTCTACGCACATTGACTCTGCATCTTGCTATATATTATATGCTGCTATAGTGGTTCTAATTTCTTACTAATATTTCCACTACTGGATCATTACATTTGTGAAACTTACTTTGGATTCCTAACAGTTTTGTGTATTTTCACATTTAAGTTTAAAAAAAAATGTCTGAATTGTCTAAATATCCCTATGACAGAGTTCAGTGCATACAAGTTAAAACTGAAGATATTTCGTTTAGCCATGAACTTGACTTTCAAACTAATCCTGCATTTCGATTTTGTTTTTCAAGTAGCCCACAGAGTTACTCCTCTTGCATGTATACCAAAAGGGTGTCCAATCCAACCTCTTACAAGGAAAACAATAGCCCCGCATGCAGACGCAGACTAGACTTTAGCAACACTGCCTTTTTTGATGAAACCAAAATTGGACCTTTGGCCGTTGCCAAGCGAAACGAACGAGAGAGGAACAGAGTTAAGCTGATAAACATGACGTTTCACACCCTCAGGCAACATCTACCCCACCTAAATAGTGTCTGCAAAGGGAAATCCAGAAAACTCAGCAAAGTTCAAACTTTGCGTTCCGCCATTGCCTATATACGACAACTTCAGGAGCTGGTGCATGCCAGACAGGCCGGTCACGTGACCAAGCAAGAAGATCCGCACTTTGGAGACGACGACGCCCAGTCTAATACAGACATTTCGGACAGTCCAATGTCAAGACGAGTTGACAACATGGCGGACCTCGGCAAGTCAATGGCTTATGCTTACAATGATTTCAGTAAGTTGGCATCGCAAGACAAGCTTCCAATGATGTCAGCTTCCTCTCCTTCTTTTCCCGGCATCTCTTTTGATTTGTTGGTCAAATCAGACGAGGACATCTTGATTAGTACAGATGATGATGTCATGATTAGTACAGTTGAGGATGATTTTGTTGATTGGTTATAGAAAATAAATATTTTTTTTATTTCTATCCAATGATTGGTAATAGAAGGTAAACCATTTTTTTTTTCTATCCTAGAAAATAAATATAGAAACACGGTATGCAAAATAAGTAGCCTACATATTTTCATGTTTTCTAAGTTAATGATAAAGCCCACTAGAAGTTGGTAATCATTCTTGGGAGCAGTTTTATTGAAAGTGAAAACAACACAATAGTGGGAGTACGGCCAAGGTATTATATGAGCATTACGATTTGCAGGATGTAATAAGAATAAAGGGCCCAGGCCAATTAAAATATCCTAGAGCCAATCAAATATTTTGAAATAAGAACTGAGAGGCAGAAAAACAAATAGAGTGTAAACAGACTACTTATTTGGGGGGAGAGTTGGGAGGGGAAAGGGAAGTAATGCTCGAATTTACGGGTCGGTCCAAGTTATAAGAAAAAAAAAGGGAGGAGGCAAAATAAACAATATATAGTCTAGGAACAAATCAACTGGAGTAGCCGGTAGGTAATGCTAGTCATATATACTTGTTTAATTATGGATGAATACTAAACTTAGGCTAAGTGATTGTATATAGGCTACTGTGCTCTTTGGCTAAGTTCTGTCGTTGTTGTTTTTTCCCTTGTTAGTTTCACTACTCTTCTGCTTAAGAGTAGAAATGTAGCAATAATCAAACGGCAATATGTTCGATTCGAAAATTAATGATGAATGCAGTGTTCCAAAATGACAACGCAAACCCATTTGATAGGTGTATGTATATCTAAACGTGCATTAGGAAAATATAGATTTATATGGGACTATTATATAATATTTAGGACAAATGTACTTATGATTTACTCTTTATCTACAATGTTATTTATATTTTTGTAACCTATTTTTTTTTCTTAAATTATTTTTTTATTTTTATTTTTAACATCCCCCCTTACCGCGTAAGTTGTGCGTACGTTATAAGCCTAGCTCAAACTAGTGAGTTTCCTAATCTCTGCATTAATTGGTATGACTTTTTGGTATAGTCTGCCTCCGCAGCTAACATTAAATTGTGTAGGGTCAATCTATTTTTAAAAAAAACTAACTTCCAAATTCTGGGCCAAAGTTGGTGTAGACTTTGTGAATCTCATGTTGATATGCCTAAACTTTTTTTCAATTCCTGGGCCAAGATCAGTTTGGTGTTAATCATATAATAATCCTAACTGCCTGGATGACAGATCAAGACAACGTTGGGTCTGCGTTCAAGCATGTTGCTGTGGACCTTAAAGACATCTGCCTATATGCATGTGCTCACGAGGGAAATTTGAAGCTCGATATATGGATCCAGAAGTTTAGCATGAACTGTACGTGCGAATTCATTTGCAACGTGGCTGCATGCGAATGTGAAGTTTCCTTTAGAGGCATCTGTCGGGAGGGTCTGCTGAAACAGTGTGTCCAATCAACGGCTGTGTTGGCGAATACAGTGCTCGTCTCTATCTCTTTGTGTGTCAGACGGCCACGTCATCGTCTCAAGAACAGCCAGTCAACCGGAGAAAGAGAAAGCGGCACCGGAGGAAAACAGTGCGGATTCGATGGCTTCTTGGGGAACACCTGAGCTTTCAAACCTCTAATGCAGTGTTTCTTTTCGGGAAGAAAAGTGCTAAGAAGGGGGGCAATGTTATAACCCTGCCATGCACACCGCCATCCAAGATAGTGCAGAAGGTGCGCACTATTAGAAACTAGTCTAAGAAGGATGTTGACATTACAAGAGAGGGATTTCCGCCGAAGTCTAGAGCTGATGAAGATGCTGTGTTCAAGGCAGACGTTATATGTATATATATATGATGTCCTTATGTAAATAAATATCGTTGCCTCGTTGAGTTGCCTCCCCTTAAGTTCTATCAATTTATTAGATCTAGATCCTCAACACTAACAGCATTTTTAGTTTTCAAAATTATATTCCTATAAAACAAGTCAGACCAGACCTATTTATAGATCTATATCTTTTGTCTTCTTTCAGAACAGAAGATCGCTCAAGTGTTTTCATTCCATGTTCTGAACAACGAGAAGCATCTATCAATGACAAGAATCTAGATTTATCAAATCCATATTAGGCTACCAATTATAAGTTGTCTTCATTTTGAAGAATTATTTGTACAAATCAAATGTTGATTACTGTGAATAAATGTCATGAGTATTAGTATTTGGTCTTTTAGAAGATTGTTAAAAAAAATGTGTAACACTTGCAATATTCGATTGAGTTTGGGAGGGGGGTGGGGGGTAAGAGATGTAGAGAAAAAAAAGAAACGTCTACTCCCAAGATATATAGGAAACAAAGAGATGTAGAGAAAAAAAAAAGTCTACTCCCAAGATATGTAGCAAACAAAGAGAAAGAATTTTGGCCTACGTCTTTGATTTGTAGGACATGTTAATAAAGAATATAGGCTAAGCAATGGGTCTTTTAGTTTTATTGGTTTCTTACAGAATATGGCTGTAGGCCTGGGATAGTAAAAAGGCTATGAAGAGGCAGATTGCTGGTTGTGATTTTATTATTTTAATTCTATGAGCCATGCTTGAAACTTTATATTTCAACGCGATGTAGGCATATGTTAAAAATGCTCAACAAGAAGGTCTATTGTAAAACATTCATTGATTTGTTTAAATTCTTACGGTTTCAATTTTCTTCATTTCATCAGAATTATTTAATTATAAATTAACAATTACAATTATACAGTTTCTCGCAACTGTATAAATATCCCCCCCCCTAAGTAACATAACACTTTGTTCATTCAAGTACCCTGGCTAACCTACACTTTGTTCATACAAGTACCCCGGTTAACCTACAATTTGTTCATACAAGTACCCTGGCTAACCTACACTTTGTTCATACAAGTACCCCGGCTAACTGTTCATACAAGTACCCCAGCTAACCTACACTTCATTCTGTACCCTGGCTAACCTACAATTTGTTCATTCAAGTACCCTGATTAACCTACAATTTGTTTATTCAAGTACTCCAGCTAACCTACAATTTGTTTATTCAAGTACTCCTGCTAACCTACAATTTGTTTATTCAAGTACTCCAGCTAACCTACAATTTGTTTATTCAAGTACTCCAGCTAACCTACAATTTGTTTATTCAAGTACCCCTGCTAGCCTACACTTTGTTCATACAAGTACCCCGGCTAACCTACACTTTGTTCATACAAGTACCCTGGCTAACCTACACTTTGTTCATTCCGTACCCTGGCTAACCTACAATTTGTTCATTCAAGTACCCCGGCTAACTGTTCATACAAGTACCCCAGCTAACCTACACTTCATTCTGTACCCTGGCTAACCTACAATTTGTTCATTCAAGTACTCCAGCTAACCTACAATTTGTTTATTCAAGTACCCCAGCTAACCTAAAATTTGTTTATTCAAGTCCCCCAGCTAACCTACAATTTGTTTATTCAAGTCCCCCAGCTAACCTACAATTTGTTTATTCAAGTCCCCCAGCTAACCTACAATTTGTTTATTCAAATCCCCCAGCTAACCTACAATTTGTTTATTCAAGTACTCCTGCTTACCTACCATTTGTTTATTCAAGTACTCCAGCTAACCTACAATTTGTTTATTCAAGTCCCCCAGCTAACCTACAATTTGTTTATTCAAGTACTCCAGCTAACCTACAATTTGTTTATTCAAGTACCCCTGCTAGCCTACACTTTGTTCATACAAGTACCCCGGCTAACCTACACTTTGTTCATACAAGTACCCTGGCTAACCTACACTTTGTTCATTCCGTACCCTGGCTAACCTACAATTTGTTCATACAAGTACCCTGGCTAACCTACACTTTGTTCATTCCGTACCCTGGCTAACCTACACTTTGTTCATTCTGTACCCTGGCTAACCTACAATTTGTTCATTCAAGTACCCCGGCTAACTGTTCATACAAGTACCCCAGCTAACCTACACTTCATTCTGTACCCTGGCTAACCTACAATTTGTTCATTCAAGTACTCCAGCTAACCTACAATTTGTTTATTCAAGTACTCCAGCTAACCTACAATTTGTTTATTCAAGTACCCCTGCTAGCCTACACTTTGTTCATACAAGTACCCGGCTAACCTACACTTTGTTCATACAAGTACCCTGGCTAACCTACACTTTGTTCATTCCGTACCCTGGCTAACCTACAATTTGTTCATTCAAGTACCCCGGCTAACTGTTCATACAAGTACCCCAGCTAACCTACACTTCATTCTGTACCCTGGCTAACCTACAATTTGTTCATTCAAGTACTCCAGCTAACCTACAATTTGTTTATTCAAGTACCCCAGCTAACCTAAAATTTGTTTATTCAAGTCCCCCAGCTAACCTACAATTTGTTTATTCAAGTCCCCCAGCTAACCTACAATTTGTTTATTCAAGTCCCCCAGCTAACCTACAATTTGTTTATTCAAATCCCCCAGCTAACTTACAATTTGTTTATTCAAGTACTCCTGCTTACCTACCATTTGTTTATTCAAGTACTCCAGCTAACCTACAATTTGTTTATTCAAGTCCCCCAGCTAACCTACAATTTGTTTATTCAAGTACTCCAGCTAACCTACAATTTGTTTATTCAAGTACTCCTCCTAACCCTTCAGGTAGCCTACACTTTCTTCATTCTACTTAGCAAAAATAATTTTTCTTAACTGTACAAGTGCCAAAAAAAATACAACTTTTCCGTCCAAGGGGAATAGGACATCTACTTGTTTTAGATGGAGACTTTAAGATTGTTTCTGTTCTGCTTGTTTAAGATTAGATGTTGACTTAAAGATACATTGTGTCCTGCTCATTTTAGATGGAGACTTTTAAGATACATTATTTCTGTTCTTCTTGTTTAAGAATATGGTCTCAATGTGTATCTAATTGTAATGGATGTGTCATCTGTTAGCCATTGGGAAAAAAAAAAGACTTCATGCAGTGATTCAGACTTTATTTGACTTACTCTAGTTGGTGGACATATCTATATTGGGATGTTGTGCAATAACAAATGTTCTATATTATAATCTAAATATTTGTCTTCTAATGAACTTTCATTTTGTTATTTGTCAAAACTACAGTTTGTTGTTTGTCCATTGACTAACATGTACATTTTGTTGTTTTTCCAAACTACAATGACTAACATGTTCATTTTGGTACTGATAGTTTAAAGCTTGATATGTAAATAAATTTTAAATTGAACATTAAATATGAATGATAATTTTATATTGTTGTTATCAAAATCAAAAACTATTACTAATACAATAATTTCATTATTCTAATAGTAATATCCTTTATGTCAACTCCTGGAATGTGATGTCACTAGCAGATTTAAAAAAAAAAAACATTGATTAAAAAAAACACAAACGAAAGGCAACAATTTTTACATTTCAAATGCTAAAGAAAACACTAAATTGTTGAGATTTTAATGACTACTAGTGAATGATTCTGTAGTGCGCCAAAAAAAAAATTGATTTGTCCAAAACTTCTAGTTGTAGTTTTAAGGACATTGTCCAGTCATCAGCATTAAATCAAGAGTTAAATCCCATTTATCTAGAGTTTTGTCAAGTGATTTTAATAAAAGATGTCAAAAAAAAGATATAATTAAATATTAAAATCTTTCTTTATATTGCTACAAGTTAAAAAAAAAAGTAGTAAATTCTACAAAACAAACTACCCAGATTACTTGTAATTTGGACTAAATGAAACCTGATCCAAAAAGAATCTATTACTTGTAATTTGGGCTAAATGAAACCTGATCCAAACAGAGTCTATTAGTTGTAGTTTGGGCTAAATGAAACCTGATCCAAACAGTCTATTAGTTGTAGTTTGGGCTAAATGAAACCTGATCCAAACAGAATCTATTAGTTGTAGTTTGGGCTAATTGAACCTGATCCAAACAGAGTCTATTAGTTGTAGTTTGGGCTAATTGAACCTGATCCAAACAGAATCTATTAGTTGTAGTTTGGGCTAAATTAAACCTGATCCAAACAGAGTCTATTAGTTGTAGTTTGGGGGTTACATTGACAAGAAGAATCAACTTTTGATGTCAATATGACTATAGCCACTGTTGAAATTAAAGTCTAAATATATGTCTTAAAATGACAATATCATTGTCCAAATTAAAGTCTAAATATATGTCTTGAGAAATACAAAACACTCTGAAAATAATACAAGATAATATTTTTATTCACATCCATGAGAATAATACAAGATAATATTTTTATTCACATCCATGTACACACTTGTATCACTTAAACAGCTTTCATCATTAGAATTGAGTTAAAGTAAATACATACACGTTGAGCACATACAGTCAATGTCATAGATGTATACATACATACCTGTTCAGTCATCAATCATGCATACAAATGAATGTCTAGAAATATACATTAAATTATATATTCAATCATACATCAACTCATAATCTGTCTTTGTCTTTATCATCATCATCATCTTCATGTGACATAACCATTGCAGCATTGGCTGTGGCTGGCCAGGAAACATTGTAGGTACCCTGTTCACACAAAAAATAAAATAAAATATGTGCAATAGTGTACATGATAATAATAATAATATTTATGTCGAGACACACCTTTTATTTATTTTTTTTAGTTCTGTTTTAGAATAAGTTCATAAATTAACTAAAAATTGAACCTGGCTAACATTACCTTATCATCTGACACAGCATCTATCTTGTCATGAAGATTGGCCCTTGACTGAACTATGGCCTGATGTACAAACATTTCTCTCTGTGCCCTTTCTTCCATTCGAACTCTGTTAATATTCATTTGAGCCTCGACACGACTAGCTGCTAATGCCTTAAATATAAAAATGATGGTCTAATTATGTTTTAAAGCATATGCAAAAATGCAATTAAATCTCTTTACAATTTAAAAGAGTAATTTTTGACCAATAAGATATGATGTTTTCATTCTAATAGATATATTCCAATGTCAATACATTTTATTAAATGGTTAACTTTCACTGGGTAATATAACTATATACAGTTTAGCAAGGGACTGTAAAAAAAAAAAAGTAAAGTTTCCCCTTTCAGACCTTGCCATCTTTGGGGCAGATGATGTTATGGTCATCTGTTTCTTTGGCCAACGGTTTACAAGCAGGGTGTTATGTGGCCAGCACAACGACCAACCCCCTTTACTTCCCACAACTAAAGTCAGGTACCCATTAGAGTTGGGTGGACTCAGGGGCACCCTAAGAATCCCGAAATTCCAAATCCCAGTCTTCACCCAGATTCAAACTCAGGACCTCAGGTTCAGAAGCCAAGCGCTTAACCATTCAACCACTGCGCCCCCTAAGGGACTGTAAGATACACTTTAATATAACAGTGTTTGATATGATAAAGTTTGAATGGACATTGTAATTAGATATGCAAGAACCAAATACAAAAAGGTTTTATACCTCTTGCTTTTCCTTTTCCATCTGCGCTCTCTGTACTTGAAGGGCATTCTCTTTGGCAATAATACTTTGTTGCTTCACTTGATCTATCATGATCTTGAGTTGTTGGGCTTGTTGTAACAAATTGTTGGCCATCTGAAAGAGAAAAAATAATAATAATAAACATATAAGTAGATCTACAGTAATGAGATACCTAGTAATAGATTTGAAACTTTTGTGAATCTTCTACTTGTTAAACAAAAAAAAAAGTTATTTAACCAATTTTAATGAAATTTGGAGAGAAGGTGTTCTTTATCTCTGTTAAAATTCCCAAACCCTAACTAGACATTTATAAAATTTAAAACAACACCATCAGATAATCCTGGTTTAGATTTATCTTCCTATCTTATAGATTACAAACATTACTGCAATAGAGAAAATAATTTTTTGTGCATATAGCCTGCATATGCATATTAACCAACAAATTACAATATAAGTAAAAGCAAAATCGCACAACCGACACCCTTATGATGCAATCGGGCTCCAGCTGTTGTTCCAACAAGTGACACATAGAGTGCAACTCATGTGAGAAATATCTGTTAGACTGTTGTATACTGTTTCGACAGAAAGTTGTTGGCCTAGTTATCTATTGGAGAAAGTTTTGCTGCAGCAGCTGAGCTGGGCCCTACGATTGGCCTGTTTATGCATCGCTGATGCAGCAGGGGTCTTCTTGTAATTTGAACTTATTAACTTATAGTGTGCAGCAAATGCAATTAAAGCGTATTAATTATACTCAGTAATCAGTAGAGTTGAGTCTAAAAATGCCAAAGCGTAAAAGCTGATTTTTTAGACCTAGCGATTTATAGGGCAGATGATGTCATCCATTTCTTTTGGCCAATGGTTTAACTAACAGGCTGTCATGTGATGGAAAGAAATGCCCCATTTCTGTAAAAAAATTTTGTGTGTAAAATTTCGGTATCTTGTGTTGTTTTTATTGTTCTATATATTATGCAATCATCTTCAAATAATCAGACTTTTGTTCCTGAACTAATGCAATTTGGTAGATCATTTATGTAAATTAGAAACAGTAGTGGGCCCAAGACTGTTCCTTGAGATACACCTAAGTTTACTATTAAAATCTAATTAAAAAGTTGTCTATGCTATTTACAACCCCTTTTGATCATGATTAAACCTGCTACTCAGACTGTCTCCCTCTCACACACAAGGGGAAGAAAGTTTTAGAGCATTACATATTCTGAAGTAGCAGTGAGGCCAGAGGTCAGGAATGTGTAAACTGAATGAATATTATACAGAGACTGTAGAATTTGTTAGAACTCTAATCCACACTAGGTGCCCTTATGATGTAGCTTATACAACATTTTGCTCAATATAAAGAAATTTTTTTTTAAATATTGGAAAATTAAAAATGTATTATTTGTTGACAATCTTAATCTTTATTAACCAGGGAGCATCAAGTATATTATTCACCAATATAAATATATATGTATGTATGTATGAATGTATGCATATTTTTAATCATGATATTCAGTGAATTTTTTGTCTAGATTACATGCATCATATTTTGTGTTCAAAGATTAATTGTTAAATCTACAGCCTTTATGAAAAAAAGTTAAGGTTAATAATAATGTTTTTGCTTTGTTATTACAACTGTAGACAAAAAAAACACGGATGACAATTCATTTAGCGCATACAATCTCTACAGCCATCAATGATATTCCTAGACATCATGGTAGATTTAAAATGCAACTCTATGGTTAGTAATAGTACCAGAAAATTAATAGCTATATTTCTAATGTTTCTATTATTGATGTATGTAGCAAGCATGAGACACCACATTCTTATTTTCTTTATACCCAACCACCTCATTTGTGATGCTGTCACATTAGAATACCCTTACAATTAGTCTTACATCCTAGTCCTTTGCAAGCACTTGGAAATAGTCCTTTTTTTTTGCCTTGATAGCCTACATTACAAGACTAAGTCTTTATTTGTAGCAGATGAAGGCTTTAGTGCATAAATACATTACTTTTAATTTGCTCCAGAGGGTTTCTTATAAGGTTCACATAGCCACACAAGGAGGCACAAAATCCCAATACAAAGCCCTCAGCCCCCCTAGGGGACAAAAGTGGTCATCATTTAACCATGATGGATACATAAGGTGTAAACCACTCCAGCAAACAATGCATTCGTTAAAAAACTCCAAAGCAAACCACTTAACCTTACAGAATATTGAACTTACAAAAATGTGTACCATTGATCAACAGCAATCCTAGGTTACAGTTGAAAGAGAACAAGTTACAGTTGAAAAAGAACAGGTTACAGTTGAAAGAGAACAAGTTACAGTTTTTGTTTGTTTTGTAAAATGTTTTACATGTTTCGGATGTTCCTTCAGAGTTGAAGATAGTTTACTTCCTAGTCCTAACCTCCCGCAGGACGACGGGGAATGTGAGCTGGCAGGGTTTGAACCCTTTACCGTCGATAAATCCGAACGACAGTCCAACGCGCAAACCGCACGACCAGTTGAAAGAGAACAGGTTACAGTTGAAAGAGAACAAGTTTGGTCATAAAAAAAGTAAAATATATTCACAAACCTCTTCCAGTTGCCACCAATTCTTTTGTTCCATTACATCCATTGTAACAAGATGACTTTGTTTTTGATTTGTTTGTGCCAGAGTGATAGGTGTCATCATTACCGCATCTTATAAGAAAATATATTAATGTTTTAGATGTCATTATTATACTATCAAGTAAAGGAAATATAGTTATTACATCATTAATTAATTTTAACATTTAAAGCAAAAAATTAATGAATTTTAACATTCAAAGCAAAACTAACAATTTTAACCACTTATCATGTAAAAAAACAACAACACTGTATTTGTAAAATTACATCATTTAAAAAAATAAAATAATGACCATCATATTTAACCAAAAGAGACATTGTAAAAAAATTACAAGCTATTTCTAGTCTCTTAAAACCATATTTTCCAACAGCTAATGTCAAATCAAAATCAATAAAAGCTGAATTAGGAGTTTTAGACAACTATAACTTACAATATTAATTTTCAGTCATTTTCAGAAATGCAGGATTGCAAGTCTAATTCTAGACAATCTTAATCTACAAAGAAATTTAATGTTTAAAAGCTTGTACAAGCATGTTTTTATTTTATCCCAGTTTGATGTCATATGTCAATTTGAGCTAAAATTTAAAATAATAATAATAATAATAATGAAAACATGACCTCCAAAAAAAAAATGCATTGGGTGAAGGAAAAAACTGCATGATTTATAGCTAACCATTCAGTAGTTAAGGAGTTAAGAAAGGCTTTAAATAAATAAATCAAACATCAAAGACATACTAGATAATGCTTTCTGTTCCACTTGCTTGAGATAAGTTTCCTCATTGGGCCCCACGATGGTCATGCCATAAAGACATCCACCACCTGAAACCAAATTCCCTTGAGCATCAGTTGCTACAATATGGACCATTTCTCCTTTATTATCAGGGGTGGGATGTAATGAGACTGTGGCTGTAGGTTGAACTGATCCATGTCCTGATACTACAGGTAACATCACTTGCTGGGCACCTAGTCAAATTGAAAAGAAAAACATGAATAAATTAACACTCTGTTCTAACTTGTTTGTTTTTCCTCTCTACTTGATAATCTAAGATGTCGCTCCTCTAATATTTAGTGTTGTCCTTAAAATCACTTATATTGTAGGTTCCCTAATCATTTAATTTTTAATAACTTAATTACTTTAACAAGTGAGACAAAGACAAGACGTTTAATACATTTTTTTTTATTTATAAACAAAACTTAAATTAAAACATAGAAAAGAAAAAAGTGTATAAATATTATACTGACAATAACAAGACTATACTTGTTTGTTTTTTTAAAAAACTATGTTCTTGAATAACGAAGTAAAACAAAATGCATTGATCTCTAATATAGTAATACTCTTCATCCATCCATCACAGTGGAGCTATGGCCCATGGAGTGCCAAAACCATTCTCATCAGTTGCAATATATTTACAAGTTAGTAGTGATTTAAAACATCACACTAACTACTGAATGGTTAGCTATAGCTAGGCAACCATTTTTTTTACAAAGCTTATATCAACTCACTCTGTCTTTCTGTCTGATTGGTAAAAAGTTTGTACACATTTCTCCCACACACAATCTCGAATCAAACTGAAATTTTGCACAATTATTTCTTTTACCTGACAACACAAGAATCAAAAACAAAAATTAACCAATTAGTTAATTAACTATCGGTAATTAATTATTTGTTTTGTTATCTTGAACAAGGGAAAGAAATTGTACTTGACTGAAGTGGTGGTATAAGCTGAATTAGTCCCATTTATAGGTTGTTGTCTAAGGCTTAGTGAACACAAACATGAAGAAAAAAAAAAGATAACTATACAATCTTCCATGTTCATATGCTCTTCGCTAGCAGAGTGGTTACCGTGTTGGCTTGAGAAATCTGAAAAAGCTTTAACCCACTTTTTAAAAATAAAAATGTTAAGTAAAGTTCCCCTATCAGAACTTGCAATCCATTTTTTAATAATTACATTTAAAAACAATCACACAGATGCCCTGTTCTTTCACCCCACCCCTTTCTAACTGGTCCAGACAAGTGATAAGGATCATAGCATATTGAGAAAGCTAAAAGCATGACATTGCACTAAACAAAAAAAAATTGGTAAAAATATTTCTAATCACACAGATTTATTATTGTTAGTCTAGTTTACTTCACTGATCCAAACTGATTGATACACTTAATATAAGCTTTGTTTTGTTTTTTTAATTATTTTTTGTTATTTTGCTTGTTAAAACTCAATAGTTAGTGGCAAATGTGTGTACTTAATGTTATATTACTTACACTTTCTAAAAGGAAATATATAACTAAATAACAGTTGCAACAATTTTATTTTATATTTATTGGAGATTTACATCTATGGCAGATAATTATACATAGCTAGAAATTTTATTGTATAGATCCGATGTACAGAAAATAGGCAGTGTTGACTTAGCCATATAATTTAAAAGGTGTTTAGCACTTTAAAATCACATTTCTAAACTCTTTATTTGTAGTACAACCCAATTTTTACTATTTAGTTGGCAACAATGATCTTTTAATATAGCATCCTTGACATGGTTTAGAATTGAAAATATTTCATGAAAATATCCAATTTGTAAGCTTTGTTATCAACTAGGAATTTTAATAGTCTTTTTAACTGCAGCATAAACGATTACACGATTTATATAATACATATTGACATGCATGATTCCCAAAGTTTTTTCAGCAGTTAACTTTAAAACTACTTCTTAACTCTTTATATACACAAAATAGTACTTGATTTTGAAAGTGATTAAAATATGAATAGTAATAGTGGGGCTCTTAACAAAGTGAACTAAATTAATTTATATATAGAGTTGTAACATTGCAATAACAAATACCCATTTATAGCATGACAATAAACAAACCTACTCTGATCAATTTCTATCTTTGGTACACTCAATCCAAGTTGAGAAGGAATAGACGATTTCATGGAAACAGAAGGTATGCGACTTCTTTTATTAGGAGATATGATAGGTTCATTTTCAGAATCTTTTTTCCTTCTCTTGTATGGCACAAACAAACGTACAGGTCCAGTCTAAAAATAAAATATAAAGCAAACATTTCTTCAGAAATAGAGATCATAAACAAATCTAGTCATTCAAAATATAAAATCCTATTTATAGCACATCAATCATCTGATTTAGAGACTAAATGGTTATGTCAAACTGGTCAAAGTTATTTCAAAAGGTCAAATCAAAACTGAATTTATTTAAAATCCGTAAGTGAAATCTGCATCACCAGAACATTCTTCTTTCACCACAGAGAAAAAAGAAAACTAAAATATGTATGGTATCACAGACTGTAACTGATTTCAGTGTTTCATCGTCAGTAGAACTTTACTATTAGTGATAACACTACAGTCTAATATCTCTCAGCCACATGTTTTAAAGGTACTGATAGAAGGAGCTGGCTACATTGATGGAGACATCAGCTTAAAAAGTGAAACCTAATTGGTAAATCACTAAGTAAGAAACCATGAGTTCAGGTGTAGCTAAACCAGTTTTTGAATTATATTTAAATAAATGAGCTAGCAACATATAATTATACTTGCAATTGATACATATTTAGGATCTAAGTATTTTATTGAAACATTTTAATATTCATATTTTATCCTTAAATATTTTTTGGATGACAACTTTTTTCCCTAGACTTTTTTTTAAATTTAGATATATAGAATATATATATTGTTACAAATCTCACTATCCAGGCTCTCTGCAAACTGCACCATACACCACCAAATTAAAGAACTTGACAACTCAGGGCTCCAAAATAACGTAACACTTTAACAGTTGAATAAATAACAGCCAATACTGTACAATTAGCAACACGTACACTGTACAAATATTTCTCCGATAACACTGTACCGCCGTATCAACTCTTGCACTGGCCTCTCCATCTCGTTCCGGGCTTGCACTGGGTTCAACAGTTCAGGACTGACTTCACACACTAGGCTCGTTGTGTCGGACTCGATCGCAGACCAAGATCAAGACGCCAGTCGTCTCAACTGTACTTGACAGTACTCCGCACTGAACTGTCGTAATGCTCCGTACAGAACCACACCGCTGAACTGTGCTGTAGTCGACCGGGCTGTAGTGAACCGGGCTCTGCACGGTCTTGACTGGACACCTCCGCTCTTTATATAGGGTCCCTACTGGCCTTCTAGAACCGGACAGAACATCGCTCGACGTTTCTAGCTTCGTCACATGACTACATCTCTCGTGACGCCCCTGAGCTCTGTTCACGACAGCGATCCTTCCCGAACCATCCTGTTGACACTCGACTTGGCTGACCGTCGTAACTCGTCACGGTCGACCGCTCCTCTAGCCCTGGCCCGGGGCGATTTGCGTCGGCTGACTACACTCACACCACTACACCCATCTGTGCCACCACCAGGTATATAACAATATGAAAAGGCTTTTTTTTTTTTCATACTAACACATCATTTTCAAATCAAAACTTTTAAAATGTATATATTGTAAATATAGTGGTTGCATATAGATAGAGTATAATTTTAAAAAATAGGAAATGAATCATTTTGTATTTTGACTGAAAATGTCAGGCATTCTATCCCCACTTTGCTGACCACACACACACACACACACACACGTATAGAATTTGTTTCACTTACAACAGCTTCATCATCACAGCAAGAGGCACAAGTACATGATGTAGCATGAGGCTGTAGAATATTATCTTCTATAAGACACTGTAAAGTTCGACCTCCATATCGAATACTTCGCTTCCAGTCTTTACTACTAGCTCTACCAGCAACAGCTTCAAATTCATTAGGTGTGTACCATTCATTATCAGAGCTTTTAATGCACTTTCCCCGACCACCTGCATGTTAGAAAGGACTAAAAGAATTAATTACAAAAGGCATAATTATAGATTCTTATAGATCATTATTAATATCAATAGTGCTTTTACTTAATCACATGTAGTATCTTCATTAAGTAATAGTAAGTACTATTAATCAATAATCAAATGATTATAGTTCTATTTTAAATAATATTGTATTACTTAAATTCTTAAAATTAAATCACTTCTGTTTCTACTAATAGAAACTGGAATTTATAAGAGACCCCAAATAGAATGACTGGTGGTCCAATATGTTGTAACCATGTGAAAAGTTTTTAGACATTTCAACAACTTCAGATTTACAAGATTCAACTTTAGAGCTAAAAAAAATCAATTAATATAATTTCTTAAGGAGGTGCAATTGAAATAAAGGAAGTGTACTGTCACACTGCCTGTTTACTTCTACAGGGTTGGTAGCCCTTTTTCATGACAAAATTTTAGGAGATTTTATGAGTTTTTTTAAGGGGCCCTGTGACTATTCGCGGTTTACCAAATCTCTCCACTTTTCAGCAGCTGTTCTTAGCAGGATTTCAAAAGAGAGGCTGGTCTATTCTTTTATTAAATGTTATCCATCCAGCTTTTGGTGACCGTTTCTTTGTGCTCCCTCCATTGTAAAACAGAATTATTGTAATGAGCATACAATGAATACTCAACACTAACAGCTTCATATTAACATCACTGGTACATTGTTTCATTGGATATTATTTTTAAAAAATAAAAGCATTGTATAACAACACAATCCTAGCATGACACATACATGATACATACTAAAGTAATAATTTTTTTTGTACACTGTGTCTTTTATGCTAGATCTAAATTCTAGAACAGACAATATGTTCTAGTCCTATCCCTTTTTGTGGAAATGTGGATGGGAGATTTCTAAACATTTGAATGGTCATTACTAGACTGAGGTAATTCCAGCTTTCCATAGCCTTGATGTGACACCTCTGTGAAAATGTCTGCTCGTAATACTCCTAAGCAGATCTATATCTAGGCAAACAATGGCTAGCAAACCTGGCCCACCTCAGTGTTGTTGTTTTTTTTAACTCTTCAAAATGGGGATAAAAGAGAGGCCTGATCACTCAGTCCAAAAAGTCTCCATGTCATTACACAAAGTGACGGTCATGGGAGAGCACTGAAGTGGAGGGACCCATTAGACTATTTTATGCTTTTTTTTTAAACTATCAATTTAGTTCAAATGTTTGTCAGGGAGACTAATAAACATGATGCCAACTTTCTGACCAACAACAAGAAAGATCCATGGGTCATGAATGGGTGGCTGTCACTGTGGACAAAATGTAGGTGTTTGTTTCCATGGTACTCGGGGAGGTGGGAAGAAAAGTAAACAAATAATGTGACAGAAGTGTCTGAAGGGTATCCTTGGACCTTTTTTCCCCAAACACAAGTATTAAGAGATTTAGGCCTTAAACTTTTGTTTCGAAAAAAAAAATGTTTGGAAATTTTGCTCATAAATTATGCAAATTAGCTTAGCTTATTTTAATAAATGTTTCAGATGGATTCTATAAGATTGTATTAGATAAAGTTCATTCATTTCACTTCAATAATATATTATATATATTATAATATTATATAGTTTTGCGAATATAAATTATATGTAAAGTAATTAGTTTATTTGTTAAGAATTTTTTTGTAAGAGAAGTACTTAGTCTGGAAATCGTGCTTCGTCTTTTGGCTAAAAATGCTAAAAATCTCCGTCTTAAGAGGGTTAACTTGTACACAAAAAAATATATTAAAAAATTTTTTCAAAATAATGTTTAATAAACATGTATTTATAAATTGCTTTTTGTAAGTTTTGTTGTCTTTTAGATACTAAAATTTTAATGTTGATGTTTATTTTTGCTTTTAACATTAAGGAAAACATTGCATAAAAATACATGAACACTGAAAAAAAAATGTGTTCGATATTGTAACATATTCTAAAATGATAAACTTTATTGAACACCCCCTATAACTTGAGTATAACTCTAAACAGGTTTAATGGAAAGCAAGGGAAGTGAAATATATAACACATGTTTCCCTTTCAATCCTGAATCCAAATATATAGGAATATAGGATTATTAAATAGGTCTTGCTTGGCTAATGCACCATGGGGCTATACAGTAGCCTTAGTACCGGAAGCACCCCCATTTATGTGTATGAGGTCAAAATAACACACATTCATACTGAATCATACCAGTGTACTTTATCCCACAGGCCACTTTCATACTGAATCATACCAGTGTACTTTATTCCCTAGTAGACAAACTATCTTGCATAGGAATACAAAACTAAATGTGTTAAAAAAAATAGAAACATGGATTGTGCACCATAATAGTTAATACCACAGTATTTCTGTAATAACCATCAAAATAAAGATGCATTAATAAAAATATGTTGAGATGTCCGAAATGGTATAAAAAGGGGGGTGTTTGATATGCCATCATATGGCAGCTTTACTCCAGATACTGAGACAGTGTCTCTCAGAGATATGTAGATAAAACACAGAGTAAAGGCATCCAGAGACTATCCCTCTTGAAAAAATTCGCTGGCACAGATTGGGGAGCTAATCACAACATCCTGAAAAAGACCTATACCAGTTATGTAAGACCTGTACTAGAATATGGTGCCACAGCATGGGGCTCAGCAGCCCAAACCAACCTAAGAAAAATAGACAAGGTTCAAAATATTGGTCTAAGGATAACAACAGGAGCAATCAAAACAGCACCCATAAGAGCTATGGAGGAAACCGCTGCCCTGATCTCTCTGGATGAAAGAAGGGAAATAAAAATCCTTTCCCAATTCACTAAATTGGAAACCTTGGAGAGGCACCCACTCAGAATAAAAATCCACAAAACTGGCACAAAAAAACGTCTCAAAAGGACCAATTTCATACAGGAATCTCTAAACCTAAAAAAGAAACACCAACTTGAAAAAATTACTCTGGAATCCTTGATACACTATAATGAATCTCCACCCTGGGACGAAAGCCCTCTTCTTACTATAAGGGACCATATTGAAAACATAAAAAGAAAATCTGATTACAGACCAACAGAGCTCAAGGAAATAGTAAACTGTTTTCTACATACCAATTACCCTAGCAATCAGTGGATCAGAGTTTATACAGATGGCTCATCCCATAAAGCCACCACAATTGGAGGAGCTGGAATACTTATCGAATGGCCAGATGGAGGAAAACAAGAAAAATCCATTGCAACTGGAGAGCTCTCTAACAGTCACAGAGCAGAAAGGGAAGCACTAGCTGCTACCATGCTAGCAAATCATCCAAGTTCCCCTCACAGTCAGATTGTCTAACAGACGCGAAAACAACCCTCCAAAGCTTGCAAAACTCTGATAAATAATAAAAACCTCAGAACAGCAGTTACAAAGCTGAACAACAACAGCAAAAAAACTGTTATTCAATGGATACCAGCTCACATACAACTAGCAGGAAATGAGAAGGCTGACACACTCGCCAAGAGTTGGAGAACGAACTCACAAGTAAACTCTGCACTATATCCAGAAGAAATGAAGAAATTAATTGTAGATAAAATAAATGAGAAATGGACGAACTCCCATCCAAATCACAATAAAGATGACGCTAACTATAAGCTATCCCGACAAGACCAACGTCTAATCTTTCGACTCAGGACCAGACACAACAGAATGCGACAACACATGTACCGGAAGCTCAAAATTGGAATCAGTGAAATCTGCCCATGTGGAGTATCACCAGAAAATGCCGACCACGTCCTCCAAAACTGCTCTCTTTACCAAGAGGCCCGTATAAGACATTAGCCCCAAATCACCCCAATAGAAAGAAAACTATATGGAAAGCTCTCTGATTTGGAAACCACTGCGCAGTTCATCTCATGTATTGGTCTAGTCATATGAACACTCCAACATAACAAAGAGAACGATGAAGAAGAAGAGAGATATGTCATAGTCATAGGTCTAGTAGATGTATCTTCTAGATCTAGAGTAGTGATTATAGTCACTATACTGAGTCTTACTGACTATAGAGTTAGATCTTGAGTAAAGGTTCTATTTTAGATCATCTAGTATAGATCTACTGATCTATCATCTAGTAGTAAATAGTAGATCTAGTAAGTTAGTTTTGTTAGTACTAGACGTCTAGTCCTAGTAGACTCTAGTAGAGTAAGACATGTGTATAACTATAAGTTTAAGTATGACTATGTTATCTATGTATAAATATAATTTGTAGCAGAGTAAGAGATACATAATTTGTATGGAATGTCTATTAAAGCTAACCTGATCCAAACTTGGATTTGTAAAGCTCGCCATTTGTATGTTTACATCTGACGGGCAGTACTTCATTGTGCACAGAATCGTCCCATTGATACCGAAATCCTTTTTCTTTACTGAGAGGAGTGGCAGGTGTAGGGGGAGGGATAGGTGTTGTTGGTGTTTTTAAGCCCCCGCTTGAGTCCGTTAATTGTTCAAGAGTCTGATCATGAATGACTATATGAGTGGTTTTAATGCCACCGGCAGTAGATTCCTGATATTGCTGAGCACTAATTAGGCCTTGAGACGTTGCTACAAATACATGATCAGCTGACAATGAAGGCGATGTGACAGCAACTGTTGATACTTCTGGTGGAGTTTCCGTACCATGCTGATGCTCGTCAACGAAAGCTGAATCGTCACCATTCGGAATATCTCCGGCGATGTCAGCTTCACTCATCGCCAATGTAGTCTTATAGCGAAAAGGCAATATAATCACATTCTTTCTTCATATTGTCGACTCATGATGTAAAAGCCCATATTAAAAAACAAGTTAGTACTGATTTTTACTGTTATAAACGTATCATAAAACAAACATGAAGCTAACTTTACGGAAATCTCCGCTGTTTTCCGAAATATGGCGGAGCGATGTACCGGAGAAGAATGTTAAATTTAGTCTCGAATCTAAGCTCATAAATTATTTAATGTTTTACTTTATTAAAGTTATTAAATATAATTTATAAAGAAAATATTTTATTTTAATTTTCGTTATATAAATGAAGGTTGTATAAATCTAAATCTAATTTACAAGTTATATTTTTCTGAAATTTTGTTCCGAGGCTATTATTAGTTCACTACACTACACAACACAAATGGCGTAAATATGGCGTTATCACAAGATGAGCACAGATTTTTTTCTGTAAGTTTTCCTGAGTTTTTAACCTTTGAAAGCTCAAAGAAGAACTCAAGCAGAAACTCGCTCTTCATATTAGTCTAGATCTAGTAAAGTAGCTAGATTTCTTAGATCCATTAGTGACTCCTAGAGTAGATGCTCTACACTACTCTAAGTCTACACTCTACTCTAAATTCTTAGATATAAATTATACAATAATTATAGACTATAGAGTAAAGTGCGAAGTTCGAGCGCATTAAGCCCGCTGGCAGCAATTTTCAAGTTTGGATTTTTATAGCACCGTAACGGTCTGACCTATGAAAAAACTGATAGTATCTCTGAATTCCTCGTCCTTTTTTCTATGAAAATAGATTGGATTTAATGTATCACTAGGCTTAGTTAAAATTAAATACGAAGTCAAAGAGGTGTAGGGTAAGTATCGCCAAGCGTACTTTTCCTCGAGCGGATTTTTCCCCAGTTAGTAAGCTCGATCGGGTTGGTGGAAGGTTCGAACAGATCAAAGGAAATATATCTAAAAACATGTTTTAAAATTTAATTTTCACTATAAAGTCATTTTCTTTTTACTCCAGCGCAAGAACACCATCCATTGCACCATTTCCCACCCTCCACAACTTCAAATAGTCTCTTTACGCTGATGAGCAATCAGACTTAAAAATACCCTTAAGTCCATTGCCCATTTCCTTCACTACCGGGTAGTAAAAAAGAATAATTCCACACCTCCTGTGTTTGACCTCACCATGAACTTAGCCTTTACAAGGAAAAGGAAATAGTATGTGTCGGAAGTAAAGAAAAAAGGTGCATGCACAGTAGCAATATAGTAGTAATTTGGTAAACATTCAAATAAAAAAGTTATAGCAATAAAAAGTGAACTGTTCGAACCTCCTGACAAATCGGGGCTGCTCGAACTTCGCACTTTACTCTAGATCTTGATCTACTCATCTAGATCTAGAGTAAAGTGCGAAGTTCGAGCAGCCCCGATATGACAAGAGGTTCGAACAGTCACTTTTTATTGCTAAAACTTTTTTATTTGAATGTTTACCAAATTACTACTATATTGCTACTGCCCATGCACCTTTTTTCTTTACTTCCGACACATACTATTTCGTTTTCCTTGTAAAGGCTAAGTACATGGTGAGGTCAAACTGAGGAGGTGTGGAGTTATTCTTTTTTACTACCCGGTAGTGAAGGAAATGGGTAATGGGCTTAAGGGTATTTTAAAGTCTGATTGCTCATCAGCTTAAAGAGACTATTTGAAGTTGTGGAGGGTGGAAATGGTGCATTGGATGGTGTTCTTACGCTGGAGTAAAAAGAAAATGACTTTATAGTAAAAATTAAATATTAAAACATGTTTTTAGATATATTTACTTTGATCTGTTCGAACCTTCCATCAACCCGATCGAGCTTACTAACTGGGGAAAAATCCGCTCGAGGAAAAGTACGCTTGTCGATACTTACCCTACACCTCTTTGACTTCGTATTTAATTTTAACTAAGCCTAGTGATACATTAAATCCAATCTATTTTTATAGAAAAAAGGACGACGAATTCAAAGATACTATCAGTTTTTTCATAGGTCAGACCGTTACGGTGCTATAAAAATCCAAACTTGAAAATTGCTGCCAGCGGGCTTAATGCGCTCGAACTTCGCACTTTCCTATATATTATAATAAAAAAAATTAAATAATAAATAATTTTAAATTAACCAATTTTAACGTATAGTAATAGTAACAATTACATAGCCTAGTATACTAGATATCTAGATCTATAACTAGTATTATTAATTTAGTTTTAGTATTACACACATTGGTTATATATAATATTAGAGTATATAGACTTAGAGATAATCATTTATTAAATTGAGATAGATCCAGCATTCCTTTGAATTTAAAAATGGACCTTATTCACCAGTCGGTAAACAAACAACATTTACTTTTTAAGCAAATAAAATGTTGTTTGTTTACGATTGTTGAATGAGGTCTATTCTAATCTAGAATCTAGACTAATCCTAGAGTCTAGTGTAAAGTGTAAATTCCTCGTCCTATTGTCTATTAAAACAGATCCGATTTAATGTATCTCTAGGCTTAGCTAAAAAAAATATGAGATTAAAGAGGTGTAGGGTGGGTATTGCCAAGCGTACTTTTCCTTGATTGGATTTCTCCCCTTGTTAGTAAGCTCGATCGGGCTGATGGAAGGCTCGCGCAGATCAAAGGAAATATATCTAAAACATGTTTTAATCTTTAATTTTCACTATGAAGTCATTTTCTTTTTACTCCAACGCAAGAACACCATCCATTGCCACCCTTCCTATGCTCCACAACTTCAAATCTAATAGTCTCTTTGAGCTAATGGGCCATCAGAATTAAAAATAGCCATAAGCCCATGACCCATTTCCTTCACTACCGGGCGGTAAAAAAAATAATAATTCCACACCTCTTGAGTTTGAGTTAATCGTGAACTTAGCCTTTACAAGGAAAGGAAAATGATATTTGTCGGAAGCGAAGAAAAAAGGTGCATGCGCAGTAGTAATATAGTAGTAATTTGGTAAACATTCAAAGAAAAAAGTTTTAGCAATAAAAAGTGAACCGATTGAACATCTACACAAATCGGGGAGATCGAGCTTCGCACTTTACTATAAGTCTAGAATAGTAAGTAGATCTAGAATTAGAATATGATTCTAGATCTAGACTCTAGTACATCTGACTTATTTAGGTAGTCTCCAGACTGTCACTGTGTCTTAAACTCTAGAAGACTAGACTCTACTCAACTTCTGACTACCTATGGCAGGCTATGGCTAATATTTTTTTTATTTTCTATTGTCCCGTGGGTTGTCATCAGTATCTGGAAATTATACATCTTGTTGTTGTTTATCTGTTTGGTTTAATATGCACTCAGTTTCTTTGGTACACTGCACCATTGTCACCTCAAATAATGAAAAAATATTTTCTCTGATTTACTTGGAACAGGATTCTTCCACATCTCCATGTATGGTATTTACATCAGTTCCACTGTCCATTTGAAACCTTACATGATTACCATTAATTGTCATATCTGCTGTCATCCTTTTCATTTTGCATGAACCATTTGTTTTAGATCATCATAACTTCATCTATTGTGTCTGACTGGACTGGATTTCATCAGACATACTCTCTGACACCTGCTGAATTTCATTTTGGCACATTGAGGCAAAAGGATGTCTCCATTAGGCACATTTTATCTCATTCAGGGCACTTCTTCTTTAATGTATTCATGAATCCTTCCATAGTACCTGCATTTTCCTTTCCATACGTTTGTCTTTGATGGTGTTGCTACTTTCTCAATGATTGAAGGGTGGCTTGTTTTCGTCTAATCTGTTTACTGACAACATAGGCTCTGCAATGTTAGATTACTATCTAGTAATAATTTCATTTTGAGGCATTCATGCATAACTCTGAGAACTCTGTCTCTAATTAAGCTATCTTCAAGGCATTCAAACCTACAAGTTTTTGCTAGTCTTCTCAAATTTGAAATGTACTTT
This sequence comes from Biomphalaria sudanica, assembly GCA_036873155.1. NCBI lineage: Eukaryota > Metazoa > Mollusca > Gastropoda > Planorbidae > Biomphalaria > Biomphalaria sudanica. The sequence continues at coordinate 27,444 of JAZGLO010000046.1, forward strand.
TCAATGTCCTCGCCTTCTTGCTGTTCACGATTATTGAAAACATGGCACTCGTAAGTTTCATTTGTTTTTTCCAATGCAAAAACATTCAAATTTTGTTCAATATTTCTTTCATCTTTCTTTCTTTTCCTATCTCAATTTCAAGACCTTCATATACGTCCATCGGTTTTGTTCCTATTATTGTTAGAAAAGTGTCCACTCTGACCTCCTCTGATTCTTCCACCAATTTTGTGGTTAACTCATAGTTTCGCCAGCTCTTGTGAAACTTTTGCCAATTTGCTGGCTGCCATGTTACCTTCTACATCGAGCAGCTTGGGTACAGTAAGGAAATTTCTACCCACCTTTATAAGGTGTAGCACTGTAATTAATATCTACTTAATAAATAATACATCTTTTATCTATTGATAAATGATTACCTTTGCTCATTAATATGCCCCTGCCTCCATGTTAAATAATATCTAGGTTTATATTCAACAAGTAAACAACTAAGATATATTGAATGAGTGCAGATTTCTAGATCTAAAAATCCACACAATCATTTAGAATCCAGATCTCTACATCTGATCACGAGTTTGAGTGTTAGACAATTGACATGCCATTAGATTTAACTCACCTAGTTTTTGGTTTAGTGATATTATTGTGTTCTGATAAACTGAATGAGCCTTGAAAATCATGGCCTTTGAAAAATGGTTAGTGGAAAGACGCTTTAAACATAGAAAGAGATGCTTTTGTCTGTACTTGTCTAGAAGCTGTTGATTTAAAGATATTATTCTTGCTGTACATGGTAGGTTCTACTATAAAACAAGTTTAATATTTGTTTAATGAATTAGTATGTTTATACGAAATGAAAATAAACAAAATTGAAACTTGACAGGCTCTTGGAGCAGGAAAAGGTGAAGAAAATGAGCTCATTCAAGCACCAGAAGAGGAGGAAGATTTTGATGTTTTAAATGATGAAACATTTGGAGACTTGGGGGATGGTAATATTTGTTTTTTAATCAATTACAAGTGTTAGAAATTGAAAATCTGGAGGTTATACTAAAATGTATTTTATCTAAAATATTAAATTTATTGTAAATAAAGCAAGGTTCCCACAAGTCTTTGAATCCTGGAAATTTATTTATACATGACATGCAAAAAATTAAGTCTGGAAGTGCCTGTTAAATCAAATTTGGAGACTGGCTAATTGCTTGCAATCTTTTTAAATGTTCACATTATTAACAGTAACATAAAGTTAAGATTTTAGTGTTTTGCTTTGGACTATTTTTTATCTGCATTATTTTGTTTGAAAAAAAAGGATCATATTAATGAACCCCCAGATTAATTATTCTTCTGATCTGTGGATCAAACTTTTAGTTCTTTTATAAATGTAGATTAAATCAAATTAGTAGATCAATATATTGGCACTTGAAATCCAATTCTTTTAAAGTTAGCTCTCTTACTATTACACTGGCTTAAGTCTTTTATCTTTCTCAGTCTAATTCACTCTTCAGATTGTTTGGACAATAAAGTCTAACCTAACTACAGTTGACTAAAATTATTTGCTTTAAAAATATTAATACTAATTAGAATTAAACAAAATAAATAGGATTTGGACTGGTAAAAATTTTGGACATAATTTAGAATAGGGTGAATAATTTGAAACTACTGACCCTAAACAAAATTTAATGCATTAGTTTCTTGACCAAACTAGAAAAAAAAAAAAAAAATGCTGAAATAATATATATATATATCCATCCATCCACCTTCTTAGCAGGATATCAAGAGAAAGGCCAGCCCATTCTTTTACGTTATCCAGCCAGTTTTTCTTTGAACAGCCCTGGGTGGGTGGGTGGATGGATGGATATGCAAACTTATTATTTGTGATTATTTATATATATTTGTCAAAATAATCTGTGAAACATTTGCACCTGCCATCAAATGATGTAGGTAACATTGAATTTTAGGTCCTAACCTTGTTTGTTGTTGTTTTTCTACTTTGAGAGTGTGGGAACCCTGATAAAAAAAAAGTGTTAAAATTAATAAATGTCAATGCTTTTAATATTATAATAATAATTATTGAATTTTTTCTGAAGTTGGAGAGTTTGATTGGGAAGACACTCACAAACGAACAGAAGAGTTGGAGGACTCCTTTATTCCTGATCATCATGGAGAACTTACTAAAGACTCTGGTTTTATCACCATGGATAGAGGCTATTCTACTGCAACTCAGGAAGTATGAGACATCAATAGCAAATTACTTCATAATCTACATATGAAACAAATATTCTATTACCAGTAGCTAGTTAGTTTATTTCATCATACAGCACCCAGACTTTTAGGAGCTTAAAAAGATAATATAGTATAGTTTTTTTTTTCTTTTATCAGGTGAGAATGTATGTTTTTTATTTTTATTTAGCAAATCATTTTTATGATGTAAGTTATATATTTATTATTTTCTCTTTCTTTTAGGAAGAGCTGGAGCAATCTATCAGTCGGCTCATGGTAGATGATGTAGATAGCAAAGGGTTTGATGTAAATGGACAGCCAATCCCAGGGGTAAAAATAGGCGGCTTATTTTTTTGTTGGCATGTTTCAAAACACACACCCACACAAAACATTTTAGTTTATACAACTAATTGTTTGAGTTTGTTAAACTTACCTGCTTGAAGTTCATTGACAAGTCAAATAAAAATGTTTATGCATGAGATTTATATTTCATTTGCAAGAATTGACTTTCTGATATTCAGATGTTATGATTTGGTTATACTAATGATTTATTCTATAACATTTTTATTACTTCTTCTATACTAATGAATTTTTTTTTTTAACATTATTATTGTTACTTCTAGGTCATGAGAAAATCTCATCTGGATAAACTGTTTGGTCCTAATTCACCTCCTGGATATATGGATTTGGAGACGCTGGTGTGTGCTTATAGTTAAACTTGACCATTGTGTGGGAAATAATAGCATTGTGTAATATCATTAGAGTTAACAGAACTGTGTAGTACCATTGAGTTAAAATAATAATAAAATAATAGTGCAGTTAGAGTTAATACAACTGTTAAGTACCATAGATTTATTAGAATAGTGCAGCTAGAGATATAGAATAAAACTGTGTAGTACCAAGCAGCTAGAGTTAATAAAACTGTGTTGTACCATAGAGTTAATAGGGATAATTAAACTGTGTATTACTGTAGAGTTAATAGAATAGTGCAGCTAGAGCTAATAAAACTGTGTTGTATCATATAGTTAATAGAATAGTGCAGCTAGAGTTAATAAAACTGTGTTGTACCATAGAGTTAATAGAATAGTGCAGCTAGAGCTAATAAAACTGTGTTGTATCATATAGTTAATAGAATAGTGCAGCTAGAGTTAATAAAACTGTGTTGTATCATATAGTTAATAGAATAGTGCAGCTAGAGCTAATAAAACTGTGTTGTATCATGTAGTTAATAGAATAGTGCAGCTAGAGCTAATAAAACTGTGTAGTACCATGCAGCTAGAGTTAATAAAACTGTGTTGTACCATAGAGTTAATAGAATAGTGCAGCTAGAGCTAATAAAACTGTGTTGTATCATATAGTTAATAGAATAGTGCAGCTAGAGTTAATAAAACTGTGTTGTACCATAGAGTTAATAGAATAGTGTAGCTATAGCTAATAAAACTGTGTAGTACCATGCAGCTAGAGTTAATAAAACTGTGTTGTACCATAGAGTTAATAGGGTTAATTAAACTGTGTATTAGTGTAGAGCTAATAGAATTGTGCAGCTAAAGTTAGTAAAAGTGGGTTCATCATCATTATGTGTCCTTTGACTTTCATACTAGGGTTACTGTGATAGTTTGGGTAACCTATTTCCTCCACTTTTCAGTTCAGCAGCTGTTCTTAGCAGGATATCAAGAGAAAGGCCAGCCCATTCTTTTACGTTATCCAGCCAGTTTTTCTTTGAACAACCCTTTCTTCGTGCTCCCTCCACTGTACCTTGAAGAAGACTTTTGATAGTGAGCTATGTCTTACAATACGACCAAACTAGCGCAGCTTTCGTGTCTTCGCAGTATTGAGGAGTTCCTTTATTTTGCCAGCCAGAGTTTTGACTTGTAAAAGTACAACTCGTTTGTCTTCTTTTCCTGCTATCTGATACCCAGCAATTTTTCTGTAGCATTTACTTTCAAAGGCTTGAAATATTCATTCAGCCTCAGCATTCAGTGTCCTATTTTCACAAACATAGAGGAGTACATAGACCACTAGCGAAAAACACACTTTAAATTTTAACAGACAAGCTGATGTTACTCTTCAGGTATTTCAATGAGTTGACTTCTTCTATGTTTGGCCATTCAACAGTTTGCAACAACTCATACTCTCTCCATCCCTAGCTCGTATTTGACTCTTTTTATCACTACTTTCCATGCCAACAGCTGCAGTATCCAGTTTTAAAGCAAGATCTTTTACCTAGTCTGCATTTTTTCCAATGAGATCTAGATCATCTGCAAGCTTAAAATTGGAAATAAGCTGCCCATTTATGGTCAAGCTAGAGAAAATCCTTCTAGGAGTTTCCATCTTAATATGCTCCAGAAATAAGTTAAAAAGAGCTTGGGAGAGAATGCATCCCAGCTGCTCTATGGATGTCCTAAAACTTTCTCCAATTTGTTTGTTCAGAAGTACTGAGCTATTCACATTTTGATATATTGGGCTTTGATAACATCAATAATGTTTTTATCTATTTTAAACTCCCATCACTTGCCACATGCCGAACCCAGTCAAAAGCATTTTTGAAGTCTATGAAGTTGTGTACCAATTTCTTTTGGTGTTGAAAGCATTTTTCATTTAACAGTCCAATGTTAACTATTAGTTCACAGTGCTTCTACCTGCTCTGAAGCCTACATGTTCTTCGGAAAGGACCTCTTCAGTTTTTCTCTTGAGTCTGTTGAGAATTGGGTGACTCATCAGACATCGTTCTATTGTTTTGCATTGTCTTAGTTTTCTTTTCTTGGGCAGTGGAATAATTTGTGTATAATCTTTTGTCAAGTTTTTTTTATTCCATATTTTCTGACAGATTGTGTGGGTTACAATAGAGTTAATAGAATTTTGCAGTTAATAAAACTGTGGACAATAATTGAGTTAATAGAATTACACAGTTAATAAAACTGGACCACAATAGAGTTAATAGAATTTATGCAGTTCATAAAAGTGTGGGTTACA
>JAZGLO010000048.1:0-32013 GCA_036873155.1 Biomphalaria sudanica
CTCCTTCACATTCAGAGCCCACACACCTATTTCTCCTTCACTTGTAGTCTGATAGGAACACCACTTCACATTCAGAGCCCACACACCTACTTCTCTTTCACTTGTACTCTGATAGGAACACCACTTCACGTTCAGAGCCCACACACCTACTTCTCCTTCACTTGTAGTCTGATAGGAACACCACTTCACGTTCAGAGCCCACACACCTACTTCTCCTTCACTTGTAGTCTGATAGGAACACCACTTCACATTCAGAGCCCACACACCTACTTCTCCTTCACTTGTAGTCTGATAGGAACACCACTTCACGTTCAGACCCACACACCTACTTCTCCTTCACTTGTAGTCTGATAGGAACACCACTTCACGTTCAGAGCCCACACACCTACTTCTCCTTCACTTGTAGTCTGATAGGAACACCACTTCACGTTCAGAGCCCACACACCTACTTCTCCTTCACTTGTAGTCTGATAGGAACACCACTTCACGTTCAGAGCCCACACACCTACTTCTCCTTCACTTGTAGTCTGATAGGAACACCACTTCACGTTCAGAGCCCACACACCAACATCTCCTTCACTTGTAGTCTGATAGGAACACTCCTTCACATTCAGAGCCCACACACCTACTTCTCCTTCACTTGTAGTCTGATAGTAACACTCCTTCACATTCAGAGCCCACACACCTACTTCTCCTTCATTTGTAGTCTAATAGGAACACCACTTCACATTCAAAGCCCACACACCAACTTCTCCTTCACTTGTAGTCTGATAGGAACACTCCTTCACATTCAGAGCCCACACACCTACTTCTCCTTCACTTGTAGTCTGATAGGAACACTCCTTCACATTCAGAGCCCACACACCTACTTCTCCTTCACTTGTAGTCTGATAGGATCACTCCTTCACATTCAGAGCCCACACACCTACTTCTCCTTCACTTGTAGTCTGATAGGAACACTCCTTCACATCCAGAGCCCACACACCTACTTCTCCTTCACTTGTAGTCTGATAGGAACACTCCTTCACATTCAGAGCCCACACACCTACTTCTCCTTCACTTGTAGTCTGATAGGAACACTCCTTCACATTCAGAGCCCACACACCTACTTCTCCTTCACTTGTAGTCTGATAGGAACACTCCTTCACATTCAGAGCCCACACACCTACTTCTCCTTCACTTGTAGTCTGATAGGAACACCACTTCACATTCAGAGCCCACACACCTACTTCTCCTTCACTTGTAGTCTGATAGGAACACCACTTCACGTTCAGAGCCCACACACCTACTTCTCCTTCACTTGTAGTCTGATAGGAACACCACTTCACGTTCAGAGCCCACACACCTACTTCTCCTTCACTTGTAGTCTGATAGGAACACCACTTCACGTTCAGAGCCCACACACCAACTTCTCCTTCACTTGTAGTCTGATAGGAACACCACTTCACATTCAGAGCCCACACACCTACTTCTCCTTCACTTGTAGTCTGATAGGAACACCACTTCACGTTCAGAGCCCACACACCAACTTCTCCTTCACTTGTAGTCTGATAGGAACACCACTTCACATTCAGAGCCCACACACCTACTTCCCCTTCACTTGTAGTCTGATAGGAACACCACTTCACGTTCAGAGCCCACACACCTACTTCTCCTTCACTTGTAGTCTGATAGGAACACTCCTTCACATTCAGAGCCCACACACCTACTTCTCCTTCACTTGTAGTCTGATAGGAACACCCCTTCACATTCAGAGCCCACACACCTACTTCTCCTTCACTTGTAGTCTGATAGGAACACTCCTTCACATTCAGAGCCCACACACCTACTTCTCCTTCACTTGTAGTCTGATAGGAACACCACTTCACATTCAGAGCCCACACACCTACTTCTCCTTCACTTGTAGTCTGATAGGAACACCACTTCACATTCAGAGCCCACACACCTACTTCTCCTTCACTTGTAGTCTGATAGGAACACCACTTCACATTCAGAGCCCACACACCTACTTCTCCTTTACTTGTAGTCTGATAGGAACACCACTTCACGTTCAGAGCCCACACACCTACTTCTCCTTCACTTGTAGTCTGATAGGAACACCACTTCACGTTCAGAGCCCACACACCTACTTCTCCTTCACTTGTAGTCTGATAGGAACACCACTTCACGTTCAGAGCCCACACACCAACTTCTCCTTCACTTGTAGTCTGATAGTAACACTCCTTCACATTCAGAGCCCACACACCTACTTCTCCTTCACTTGTAGTCTGATAGGAACACTACTTCACATTCAGAGCCCACACACCTACTTCTCCTTCACTTGTAGTCTGATAGAAACACTCCTTCACATTCAGAGCCCACACACCTACTTCTCCTTCACTTGTAGTCTGATAGGAACACCACTTTACATTCAGAGCCCACACACCTACTTCTCTTTCACTTGTACTCTGATAGGAACACCCCTTCACGTTCAGAGCCCACACACCTACTTCTTCTTCACTTGTAGTCTGATAGGAACACCCCTTCACATTTAGAGCCCACACACCTACTTCTCCTTCACTTGTAGTCTGATAGGAACACCCCATCACATTCAGAGCCCACACACCTACTTCTCCTTCACTTGTAGTCTGATAGGAACACCACTTCACGTTCAGAGCCCACACACCTACTTCTTCTTCACTTGTAGTCTGATAGGAACACCCCTTCACATTCAGAGCCCACACACCTACTTCTCCTTCACTTGTAGTCTGATAGGAACACCACTTCACGTTCAGTGCCCACACACCTACTTCTCCTTCACTTGTATTCTGATAAGAACACCACTTCACATTCAGACCCCACACACCTACTTCTCCTTCACTTGTAGTCTGATAGGAACACTCCTTCACATTCAGAGCCCACACACCTACTTCTCCTTCACTTGTAGTCTGATTGGAACACCACTTCACATTCAGAGCCCACACACCTACTTCTCCATCACTTGTACTCTGATAGGAACACCACTTCACGTTCAGAGCCCACACACCTACTTCTCCTTCACTTGTAGTCTGATAGGAACACCACTTCACATTCAGAGCCCACACACCTACTTCTCCTTCACTTGTAGTCTGATAGGAACACCACTTCACATTCAGAGCCCACACACCTACTTCTCCTTTACTTGTAGTCTGAAAGGAACACCACTTCACGTTCAGAGCCCACACACCTACTTCTCCTTCACTTGTAGTCTGATAGGAACACCACTTCACGTTCAGAGCCCAAAAACCTACTTCTCCTTCACTTGTAGTCTGATAGGAACACCACTTCACGTTCAGAGCCCACACACCTACTTCTCCTTCACTTGTAGTCTGATAGGAACACCACTTCACGTTCAGAGCCCACACACCAACTTCTCCTTAACTTGTAGTCTGATAGTAACACTCCTTCACATTCAGAGCCCACACACCTACTTCTCCTTCACTTGTAGTCTGATACGAACACTCCTTCACATTCAGAGCCCACACACCTACTTCTCCTTCACTTGTAGTCTGATAGGAACACTCCTTCACATTCAGAGCCCACACACCTACTTCTCCTTCACGTGTAGTCTGATAGAAACACCACTTCACGTTCAGTGCCCACACACCTACTTCTCCTTCACTTGTAGTCTGATAAGAACACCACTTTACATTCAGACCCCACACACCTACTTCTCCTTCACTTGTAGTCTGATTGGAACACCACTTCACATTCAGAGCCCACACACCTACTTCTCCATCACTTGTACTCTGATAGGAACACCACTTCACGTTCAGAGCCCACACACCTACTTCTCCTTCACTTGTAGTCTGATAGGAACACCACTTCACATTCAGAGCCCACACACCTACTTCTCCTTCACTTGTAGTCTGATAGGAACACCACTTCACATTCAGAGCCCACACACCTACTTCTCCTTTACTTGTAGTCTGATAGGAACACCACTTCACGTTCAGAGCCCACACACCTACTTCTCCTTCACTTGTAGTCTGATAGGAACACCACTTCACGTTCAGAGCCCACACACCTACTTCTCCTTCACTTGTAGTCTGATAGGAACACCACTTCACGTTCAGAGCCCACACACCTACTTCTCCTTCACTTGTAGTCTGATAGGAACACCACTTCACGTTCAGAGCCCACACACCAACTTCTCCTTAACTTGTAGTCTGATAGTAACACTCCTTCACATTCAGAGCCCACACACCTACTTCTCCTTCACTTGTAGTCTGATAGGAACACTCCTTCACATTCAGAGCCCACACACCTACTTCTCCTTTACTTGTAGTCTGATAGGAACACTCCTTCACATTCAGAGCCCACACACCTACTTCTCCTTCACTTGTAGTCTGATAGGAACACTCCTTCACATTCAGAGCCCACACACCTACTTCTCCTTCACTTGTAGTCTGATAGGAACACCACTTCACATTCAGAGCCCACACACCTACTTCTCTTTCACTTGTACTCTGATAGGAACACCACTTCACGTTCAGAGCCCACACACCTACTTCTCCTTCACTTGTAGTCTGATAGGAACACCACTTCACGTTCAGAGCCCACACACCTACTTCTTCTTCACTTGTAGTCTAAAAGGAACACTCCTTCACATTCAGAGCCCACACACCTACTTCTCCTTCACTTGTAGTCTGATAGGAACAACACTTCACATTCAGAGCCCACACACCTACTTCTCCTTCACTTGTAGTCTGATAGGAACACCACTTCACGTTCAGAGCCCACACACCTACTTCTCCTTCACTTGTAGTCTGATAGGAACACCACTTCACGTTCAGAGCCCACACACCTACTTCTCCTTCACTTGTAGTCTGATAGGAACACCACTTCACGTTCAGAGCCCACACACCTACTTCTCCTTCACTTGTAGTCTGATAGGAACACCACTTCACGTTCAGAGCCCACACACCAACTTCTCCTTCACTTGTAGTCTGATAGGAACACTCCTTCACATTCAGAGCCCACACACCTACTTCTCCTTCACTTGTAGTCTGATAGTAACACTCCTTCACATTCAGAGCCCACACACCTACTTCTCCTTCATTTGTAGTCTAATAGGAACACCACTTCACATTCAAAGCCCACACACCAACTTCTCCTTCACTTGTAGTCTGATAGGAACACTCCTTCACATTCAGAGCCCACACACCTACTTCTCCTTCACTTGTAGTCTGATAGGAACACTCCTTCACATTCAGAGCCCACACACCTACTTCTCCTTCACTTGTAGTCTGATAGGATCACTCCTTCACATTCAGAGCCCACACACCTACTTCTCCTTCACTTGTAGTCTGATAGGAACACTCCTTCACATCCAGAGCCCACACACCTACTTCTCCTTCACTTGTAGTCTGATAGAAACACTCCTTCACATTCAGAGCCCACACACCTACTTCTCCTTCACTTGTAGTCTGATAGGAACACTTCTTCACATTCAGAGCCCACACACCTACTTCTCCTTCACTTGTAGTCTGATAGGAACACTCCTTCACATTCAGAGCCCACACACCTACTTCTCCTTCACTTGTAGTCTGATAGGAACACCACTTCACATTCAGAGCCCACACACCTACTTCTCCTTCACTTGTAGTCTGATAGGAACACCACTTCACGTTCAGAGCCCACACACCTACTTCTCCTTCACTTGTAGTCTGATAGGAACACCACTTCACGTTCAGAGCCCACACACCTACTTCTCCTTCACTTGTAGTCTGATAGGAACACCACTTCACGTTCAGAGCCCACACACCAACTTCTCCTTCACTTGTAGTCTGATAGGAACACCACTTCACATTCAGAGCCCACACACCTACTTCTCCTTCACTTGTAGTCTGATAGGAACACCACTTCACGTTCAGAGCCCACACACCAACTTCTCCTTCACTTGTAGTCTGATAGTAACACTCCTTCACATTCAGAGCCCACACACCTACTTCCCCTTCACTTGTAGTCTGATAGGAACACCACTTCACGTTCAGAGCCCACACACCTACTTCTCCTTCACTTGTAGTCTGATAGGAACACTCCTTCACATTCAGAGCCCACACACCTACTTCTCCTTCACTTGTAGTCTGATAGGAACACCCCTTCACATTCAGAGCCCACACACCTACTTCTCCTTCACTTGTAGTCTGATAGGAACACCCCATCACATTCAGAGCCCACACACCTACTTCTCCTTCACTTGTAGTCTGATAGGAACACCACTTCACGTTCAGAGCCCACACACCTACTTCTTCTTCACTTGTAGTCTGATAGGAACACCCCTTCACATTCAGAGCCCACACACCTACTTCTCCTTCACTTGTAGTCTGATAGGAACACCACTTCACGTTCAGTGCCCACACACCTACTTCTCCTTCACTTGTATTCTGATAAGAACACCACTTCACATTCAGACCCCACACACCTACTTCTCCTTCACTTGTAGTCTGATAGGAACACTCCTTCACATTCAGAGCCCACACACCTACTTCTCCTTCACTTGTAGTCTGATTGGAACACCACTTCACATTCAGAGCCCACACACCTACTTCTCCATCACTTGTACTCTGATAGGAACACCACTTCACGTTCAGAGCCCACACACCTACTTCTCCTTCACTTGTAGTCTGATAGGAACACCACTTCACATTCAGAGCCCACACACCTACTTCTCCTTCACTTGTAGTCTGATAGGAACACCACTTCACATTCAGAGCCCACACACCTACTTCTCCTTTACTTGTAGTCTGAAAGGAACACCACTTCACGTTCAGAGCCCACACACCTACTTCTCCTTCACTTGTAGTCTGATAGGAACACCACTTCACGTTCAGAGCCCAAAAACCTACTTCTCCTTCACTTGTAGTCTGATAGGAACACCACTTCACGTTCAGAGCCCACACACCTACTTCTCCTTCACTTGTAGTCTGATAGGAACACCACTTCACGTTCAGAGCCCACACACCAACTTCTCCTTAACTTGTAGTCTGATAGTAACACTCCTTCACATTCAGAGCCCACACACCTACTTCTCCTTCACTTGTAGTCTGATAGGAACACTCCTTCACATTCAGAGCCCACACACCTACTTCTCCTTCACTTGTAGTCTGATAGGAACACTCCTTCACATTCAGAGCCCACACACCTACTTCTCCTTCACGTGTAGTCTGATAGGAACACCACTTCACGTTCAGTGCCCACACACCTACTTCTCCTTCACTTGTAGTCTGATAAGAACACCACTTTACATTCAGACCCCACACACCTACTTCTCCTTCACTTGTAGTCTGATTGGAACACCACTTCACATTCAGAGCCCACACACCTACTTCTCCATCACTTGTACTCTGATAGGAACACCACTTCACGTTCAGAGCCCACACACCTACTTCTCCTTCACTTGTAGTCTGATAGGAACACCACTTCACATTCAGAGCCCACACACCTACTTCTCCTTCACTTGTAGTCTGATAGGAACACCACTTCACATTCAGAGCCCACACACCTACTTCTCCTTTACTTGTAGTCTGATAGGAACACCACTTCACGTTCAGAGCCCACACACCTACTTCTCCTTCACTTGTAGTCTGATAGGAACACCACTTCACGTTCAGAGCCCACACACCTACTTCTCCTTCACTTGTAGTCTGATAGGAACACCACTTCACGTTCAGAGCCCACACACCTACTTCTCCTTCACTTGTAGTCTGATAGGAACACCACTTCACGTTCAGAGCCCACACACCAACTTCTCCTTAACTTGTAGTCTGATAGTAACACTCCTTCACATTCAGAGCCCACACACCTACTTCTCCTTCACTTGTAGTCTGATAGGAACACTCCTTCACATTCAGAGCCCACACACCTACTTCTCCTTTACTTGTAGTCTGATAGGAACACTCCTTCACATTCAGAGCCCACACACCTACTTCTCCTTCACTTGTAGTCTGATAGGAACACTCCTTCACATTCAGAGCCCACACACCTACTTCTCCTTCACTTGTAGTCTGATAGGAACACCACTTCACATTCAGAGCCCACACACCTACTTCTCTTTCACTTGTACTCTGATAGGAACACCACTTCACGTTCAGAGCCCACACACCTACTTCTCCTTCACTTGTAGTCTGATAGGAACACCACTTCACGTTCAGAGCCCACACACCTACTTCTCCTTCACTTGTAGTCTGAAAGGAACACTCCTTCACATTCAGAGCCCACACACCTACTTCTCCTTCACTTGTAGTCTGATAGGAACACCACTTCACATTCAGAGCCCACACACCTACTTCTCCTTCACTTGTAGTCTGATAGGAACACCACTTCACGTTCAGAGCCCACACACCTACTTCTCCTTCACTTGTAGTCTGATAGGAACACCACTTCACGTTCAGAGCCCACACACCTACTTCTCCTTCACTTGTAGTCTGATAGGAACACCACTTCACGTTCAGAGCCCACACACCTACTTCTCCTTCACTTGTAGTCTGATAGGAACACCACTTCACGTTCAGAGCCCACACACCAACTTCTCCTTCACTTGTAGTCTGATAGGAACACTCCTTCACATTCAGAGCCCACACACCTACTTCTCCTTCACTTGTAGTCTGATAGTAACACTCCTTCACATTCAGAGCCCACACACCTACTTCTCCTTCATTTGTAGTCTAATAGGAACACCACTTCACATTCAAAGCCCACACACCAACTTCTCCTTCACTTGTAGTCTGATAGGAACACTCCTTCACATTCAGAGCCCACACACCTACTTCTCCTTCACTTGTAGTCTGATAGGAACACTCCTTCACATTCAGAGCCCACACACCTACTTCTCCTTCACTTGTAGTCTGATAGGATCACTCCTTCACATTCAGAGCCCACACACCTACTTCTCCTTCACTTGTAGTCTGATAGGAACACTCCTTCACATCCAGAGCCCACACACCTACTTCTCCTTCACTTGTAGTCTGATAGGAACACTCCTTCACATTCAGAGCCCACACACCTACTTCTCCTTCACTTGTAGTCTGATAGGAACACTTCTTCACATTCAGAGCCCACACACCTACTTCTCCTTCACTTGTAGTCTGATAGGAACACTCCTTCACATTCAGAGCCCACACACCTACTTCTCCTTCACTTGTAGTCTGATAGGAACACCACTTCACATTCAGAGCCCACACACCTACTTCTCCTTCACTTGTAGTCTGATAGGAACACCACTTCACGTTCAGAGCCCACACACCTACTTCTCCTTCACTTGTAGTCTGATAGGAACACCACTTCACGTTCAGAGCCCACACACCTACTTCTCCTTCACTTGTAGTCTGATAGGAACACCACTTCACATTCAGAGCCCACACACCTACTTCTCCTTCACTTGTAGTCTGATAGGAACACCACTTCACGTTCAGAGCCCACACACCAACTTCTCCTTCACTTGTAGTCTGATAGGAACACCACTTCACATTCAGAGCCCACACACCTACTTCCCCTTCACTTGTAGTCTGATAGGAACACCACTTCACGTTCAGAGCCCACACACCTACTTCTCCTTCACTTGTAGTCTGATAGGAACACTCCTTCACATTCAGAGCCCACACACCTACTTCTCCTTCACTTGTAGTCTGATAGGAACACCCCTTCACATTCAGAGCCCACACACCTACTTCTCCTTCACTTGTAGTCTGATAGGAACACTCCTTAACTTTCAGAGCCCACACACCTACTTCTCCTTCACTTGTAGTCTGATAGGAACACCACTTCACATTCAGAGCCCACACACCTACTTCTCCTTCACTTGTAGTCTGATAGGAACACCACTTCACGTTCAGAGCCCACACACCTACTTCTCCTTCACTTGTAGTCTGATAGTAACACCCCTTCACATTCAGAGCCCACACACCTACTTCTTCTTCACTTGTAGTCTGATAGGAACACCCCTTCACATTCAGAGCCCACACACCTACTTCTCCTTCACGTGTAGTCTGATAGGAACACCACTTCACGTTCAGTGCCCACACACCTACTTCTCCTTCACTTGTAGTCTGATAAGAACACCACTTTACATTCAGACCCCACACACCTACTTCTCCTTCACTTGTAGTCTGATAGGAACACCACTTCACATTCAGAGCCCACACACCTACTTCTCCTTCACTTGTACTCTGATAGGAACACCACTTCACGTTCAGAGCCCACACACCTACTTCTCCTTCACTTGTAGTCTGATAGGAACACCACTTCACATTCAGAGCCCACACACCTACTTCTCCTTCACTTGTAGTCTGATAGGAACACCACTTCACATTCAGAGCCCACACACCTACTTCTCCTTTACTTGTAGTCTGATAGGAACACCACTTCACGTTCAGAGCCCACACACCTACTTCTCCTTCACTTGTAGTCTGATAGGAACACCACTTCACGTTCAGAGCCCACACACCTACTTCTCCTTCACTTGTAGTCTGATAGGAACACCACTTCACGTTCAGAGCCCACACACCTACTTCTCCTTCACTTGTAGTCTGATAGGAACACCACTTCACGTTCAGAGCCCACACACCAACTTCTCCTTCACTTGTAGTCTGATAGGAACACCACTTCACATTCAGAGCCCACACACCTACTTCTCCTTCACTTGTAGTCTGATAGGAACACCACTTCACGTTCAGAGCCCACACACCAACTTCTCCTTCACTTGTAGTCTGATAGGAACACCACTTCACATTCAGAGCCCACACACCTACTTCCCCTTCACTTGTAGTCTGATAGGAACACCACTTCACGTTCAGAGCCCACACACCTACTTCTCCTTCACTTGTAGTCTGATAGGAACACTCCTTCACATTCAGAGCCCACACACCTACTTCTCCTTCACTTGTAGTCTGATAGGAACACCCCTTCACATTCAGAGCCCACACACCTACTTCTCCTTCACTTGTAGTCTGATAGGAACACTCCTTCACATTCAGAGCCCACACACCTACTTCTCCTTCACTTGTAGTCTGATAGGAACACCACTTCACATTCAGAGCCCACACACCTACTTCTCCTTCACTTGTAGTCTGATAGGAACACCACTTCACGTTCAGAGCCCACACACCTACTTCTCCTTCACTTGTAGTCTGATAGTAACACCCCTTCACATTCAGAGCCCACACACCTACTTCTTCTTCACTTGTAGTCTGATAGGAACACCCCTTCACATTCAGAGCCCACACACCTACTTCTCCTTCACGTGTAGTCTGATAGGAACACCACTTCACGTTCAGTGCCCACACACCTACTTCTCCTTCACTTGTAGTCTGATAAGAACACCACTTTACATTCAGACCCCACACACCTACTTCTCCTTCACTTGTAGTCTGATAGGAACACCACTTCACATTCAGAGCCCACACACCTACTTCTCCTTCACTTGTACTCTGATAGGAACACCACTTCACGTTCAGAGCCCACACACCTACTTCTCCTTCACTTGTAGTCTGATAGGAACACCACTTCACATTCAGAGCCCACACACCTACTTCTCCTTCACTTGTAGTCTGATAGGAACACCACTTCACATTCAGAGCCCACACACCTACTTCTCCTTTACTTGTAGTCTGATAGGAACACCACTTCACGTTCAGAGCCCACACACCTACTTCTCCTTCACTTGTAGTCTGATAGGAACACCACTTCACGTTCAGAGCCCACACACCTACTTCTCCTTCACTTGTAGTCTGATAGGAACACCACTTCACGTTCAGAGCCCACACACCTACTTCTCCTTCACTTGTAGTCTGATAGGAACACCACTTCACGTTCAGAGCCCACACACCAACTTCTCCTTCACTTGTAGTCTGATAGTAACACTCCTTCACATTCAGAGCCCACACACCTACTTCTCCTTCACTTGTAGTCTGATAGGAACACTCCTTCACATTCAGAGCCCACACACCTACTTCTCCTTCACTTGTAGTCTGATAGGAACACTCCTTCACATTCAGAGCCCACACACCTACTTCTCCTTCACTTGTAGTCTGATAGGAACACCACTTCACATTCAGAGCCCACACACCTACTTCTCTTTCACTTGTACTCTGATAGGAACACCACTTCACGTTCAGAGCCCACACACCTACTTCTCCTTCACTTGTAGTCTGATAGGAACACCACTTCACGTTCAGAGCCCACACACCTACTTCTCCTTCACTTGTAGTCTGATAGGAACACTCCTTCACATTCAGAGCCCACACACCTACTTCTCCTTCACTTGTAGTCTGATAGGAACACCACTTCACATTCAGAGCCCACACACCTACTTCTCCTTCACTTGTAGTCTGATAGGAACACCACTTCACGTTCAGAGCCCACACACCTACTTCTCCTTCACTTGTAGTCTGATAGGAACACCACTTCACGTCCAGAGCCCACACACCTACTTCTCCTTCACTTGTAGTCTGATAGGAACACCACTTCACGTCCAGAGCCCACACACCAACTTCTCCTTCACTTGTAGTCTGATAGGAACACTCCTTCACATTCAGAGCCCACACACCTACTTCTCCTTCACTTGTAGTCTGATAGTAACACTCCTTCACATTCAGAGCCCACACACCTACTTCTCCTTCATTTGTAGTCTAATAGGAACACCACTTCACATTCAAAGCCCACACACCAACTTCTCCTTCACTTGTAGTCTGATAGGAACACTCCTTCACATTCAGAGCCCACACACCTACTTCTCCTTCACTTGTAGTCTGATAGGAACACTCCTTCACATTCAGAGCCCACACACCTACTTCTCCTTCACTTGTAGTCTGATAGGATCACTCCTTCACATTCAGAGCCCACACACCTACTTCTCCTTCACTTGTAGTCTGATAGGAACACTCCTTCACATCCAGAGCCCACACACCTACTTCTCCTTCACTTGTAGTCTGATAGGAACACTCCTTCACATTCAGAGCCCACACACCTACTTCTCCTTCACTTGTAGTCTGATAGGAACACTCCTTCACATTCAGAGCCCACACACCTACTTCTCCTTCACTTGTAGTCTGATAGGAACACTCCTTCACATTCAGAGCCCACACACCTACTTCTCCTTCACTTGTAGTCTGATAGGAACACCACTTCACATTCAGAGCCCACACACCTACTTCTCCTTCACTTGTAGTCTGATAGGAACACCACTTCACGTTCAGAGCCCACACACCTACTTCTCCTTCACTTGTAGTCTGATAGGAACACCACTTCACGTTCAGAGCCCACACACCTACTTCTCCTTCACTTGTAGTCTGATAGGAACACCACTTCACGTTCAGAGCCCACACACCAACTTCTCCTTCACTTGTAGTCTGATAGGAACACCACTTCACATTCAGAGCCCACACAACTACTTCTCCTTCACTTGTAGTCTGATAGGAACACCACTTCACGTTCAGAGCCCACACACCAACTTCTCCTTCACTTGTAGTCTGATAGGAACACCACTTCACATTCAGAGCCCACACACCTACTTCCCCTTCACTTGTAGTCTGATAGGAACACCACTTCACGTTCAGAGCCCACACACCTACTTCTCCTTCACTTGTAGTCTGATAGGAACACTCCTTTACATTCAGAGCCCACACACCTACTTCTCCTTCACTTGTAGTCTGATAGGAACACCCCTTCACATTCAGAGCCCACACACCTACTTCTCCTTCACTTGTAGTCTGATAGGAACACTCCTTCACATTCAGAGCCCACACACCTACTTCTCCTTCACTTGTAGTCTGATAGGAACACCACTTCACATTCAGAGCCCACACAACTACTTCTCCTTCACTTGTAGTCTGATAGGAACACCACTTCACATTCAGAGCCCACACAACTACTTCTCCTTCACTTGTAGTCTGATAGGAACACTCCTTCACATTCAGAGCCCACACACCTACTTCTCCTTCACTTGTAGTCTGATAGGAACACCACTTCACATTCAGAGCCCACACAACTACTTCTCCTTCACTTGTAGTCTGATAGGAACACCACTTCACATTCAGAGCCCACACAACTACTTCTCCTTCACTTGTAGTCTGATAGGAACACCCCTTCACATTCAGAGCCCACACACCTACTTCTCAGTGGTAGTCTATATAAGAATCAATAGAAATAGCGTGACTTACTTGTGGTGAACACAATTAAGGAAATTTATGCATTTTTTTTGTATTACTTTGTTGTGTATTGATGAGCTTGATAGGAGAATGAAAAGTTCTCAGAATGAACAATTAATTAACCCAGACAAAAGTGTGAGTTAATATAGTTAATAAACTACTGACTGCTAGCTACCAGAACAAGAAGAAATATACTGGTACCATGAAATAATTCACAGCCACCCAATTTATACTCACGTATAATTTACAATATATACAGTATATACAATTTATATATATATTTATATTACAAATCTGTAATTGTGTAAAAGGCTAGCTATTATCTTTTCATAAATTACATGAAGTCAGAAGATTGGATCCAAATAGAGTGTAATTATCTTCAGTTTCTGTACTTAATAAGATGTGTAAGTTTTATCATTTTAAACAGTGCATAGGACATTTGATTATTTACAATTTTGTGTAAAAAAAATTTTTTTAAATGCAAATATATATATATATAAATTAAAAGAAGAAGACTAAGCACTTAAAATTCTTTGAGCATTGAAAGTCTATAAGAATCATGAAGAATAATGACAAAAAAAAAAAAAAAACGATTATTGGCATATCATTTCAACTTTTAGAAACAATGTAGTCAGAGATGAGCCTTAGATGACATTAAGTTAAGTTCCCCTTTCAGACTATGTGCTCTATAGGGCAGATGATATAAAGGTCATCTGATTCTGTGGCCTACGGTTAATGAGGGTGTCATGTGGCCAGCACAACGACTAACCGCCTTTACTTTTCCCACACTAATGTCAGGTACCCATTAGAGCTGGGTGGACTCAGAGGCACCCGAATATCCTGAAATAAAAAATCCCAGTCTTCACCAGGATTCGAACCTGGGACCCCGGTTCGGTAGCCAACCACTTTACCGCTCAGCCACCGCGCCTCCCTTATGACATAATGTGATATTAATATTTTGACAATGTTCAGTTGCACATTTTTTTATATTTTAAAAATTTAATACTAAATATCATATATATCATGTATGATGATTATGACATTATGATATTCAGAAAAAACAAAACTGGACATTAAAATGACATATTCTTAATATTTTCTATTGTATGACCCTGTTAAAAGCCTAATATGATGTTATATTTCATTGCTATGGCATTTAGAAGCTTTTGACTGTCAAACTTAGTTTTTATTTCTTGTGCACAGATTGCTAGTGTAGTTTTAGCACACCTTATTAGGACCCATAACAATAATTATAAACCTTTATGATGGTTTCACATGCCAAGTAGCCCACTGTGGCTAGCTGTCAGAGGAATTTCCAGTCACAACAGGAGTCAAACAGGGATGTCTTCTTTCACCACTCCGTTCCTTCTAGTATGGATTGGGTCACAAAAGAAGCCTACTCAAATTGAGGGAAAGGAATCCAATGAACTCACACAAAAGCTGGAAAATCTGGAATTTGCTGATGACATAGCCCTATTATCACACAGACTACAGGATATGCAAGAAAAGGTCACAGCTTTAAGTGAAGTAGGAAAAAGAGTAGACCTCAAAATAAACCACCAAAAAACAAAAGTACTTGAAGTAAACAACTAACAAATTGGAGACATAGAAGTGGCTCTCAGACCATTGATCAAGTAGATAATTTTACATACCTTGGGAGTGTAGTCAGTGTATCAGGTGGAACAGATAAAACATTAAACGTCATCGTATAAATCTAGCGTGTCAGACATTTACACAGCTAAAACCAACCTGGAAATCTCCTCACATCTCAAACAAGACTAAAATAAGAATCTTACTCTAATGTCAAGGCTGTCCTACTGTATGGTTCTGAAACATGGAGAACAACTGAAGCAACAACAAAAAAAGCACAGCCCTTCATCAACAGATGCCTGAGAAATATCCTAAAAATACACTGGAATGACAAATAGATAACACCAAACTGTGGAAGATGAGAAGGCAGAAAAATTTAGACTAGAGGTGCAGATCTTAGAGAGGAAGTGAAGATAGATTGATCACACCCTTAGAAAAGATACCAACCACAGAGCTAGGCAGGCCTAGAGGACGGAAAAGGCTGGGAAGCCATCAAAAAACTAGCAAGAGATTATATAGAGTGGAGTGTTTTTGCTGAGGCCCTATGTTCCATGAGGAACTCAAAGGAATGATGATGATGATTGGGACCCAGCTTGTGCAAGACCATTATCAAGTGAATTTGAATTGGACCTTGCTGTTACCTCCCTAGTGACACCTCATTGTTCACAAAATGAGGACATTGTACCTATCTCAAATAAGGTCAACGTACCCATGCTTAAATGCCAGAATGACGCAGATTAAAACTTAGTTCAAGGCTACAGCAGGGAAACATAATTAACGTAGGTTAAATTACAAAAACACAATTAAAAGGAAAATTAAATGTAAATGGGTTAAGGAGTCAAGGATGGGTATTGAGATGTCACGGTTCTTTATTCTAAAGAAAGATATAAAAGGAAGAGTGTTAGCTTGAGACGGGAGAGAGCTAGAAAGTTAGACTTAGAAGTCGCTAGTTTTTAAAGTAAATAATTACCCAGTTTATTGAACATTTTCACTGAATCCTGTATCTGTTATATATATTTTTGTACATACATTTATTATTTCAAGTTCAAGTTTACATTAATTAAAACTCAAGAAAAACATATCAGCACTTTGTTAATTCATTCATTATTAAAGTGTTTGAGTGTTTCAACTATAATCAAGGCACCTGCGGACCCGCTTATGTCACAAGTTTATATCATCAAGATCTTCAAGTCAAATAAATATAATAAACATGTGACATTTGCTACATCAATGTTGGTCCTAAAAGTTTCTTATGCACCCATTGTTTGGCGCTGGTCCCAATGTACATCTCAATTCATGTAATTGGCAAGGTGTGGATTGTTTAGTTTTCTGTTGATTACTTTTCTAAATAGTATTTCCTATTTGCGATTTACCAAAAATGTGCACAATAATAGTTTCCCTTTCAGACCTTGCGATCTATAGGGGGGATAATGTCAAGGACCTTTTCCTTAACAATAATAGTTCACAGAGTAAATATGGACTGTCAATTGCTACATGAATCTATGAATATTGGCATAGTACATATTTATGTTGTATTAAATACTTCACATATTAACTTGATCTGCTCGCTTGTTATTCCTGTCTGAAGGTTCAGGGTATATATGAGAAGATCTGTCAATATTAGATAAAGCATCCCCTAAGTTAGTGCCGTTGCCCTTGAATATTTTATAATCAAACATCTCACATATTGTTATTAATTTCTATGTGTAGTCAATAAACTGTATGAGACTTAAACACATTTATTCCAATAACTCAAATTTTCATATAATTTTGTTAAAACTGTTTTTTAAATTGTTATCATTTTATTATTTGCATAAACAAATGTATACATTTAACTTTAGTTTGTACAAGGCTGAAGCCTGCTCAATGAGGCTACACAAATTATATAAGCATTGCATACATAGTCATCAGTAATTATGAATTAATTCTACAATTGTTAATACTATTTTTTTATGGCAAATAACCCTTTCTCTTTAAGTGAGAAATATTGGAAATGAGCCCACCAAACAAAGTGGATTAATCAATCCCCACCACCTCTCCAAAAGTAATCTATACACCTTTAAATTATCACCATAACAATAAATCCCACTCTTCCCCCCTTACAAAACTGTGACTCCTATCTTATTTGAATGTCCTATTTTAATCCATATAAGCTAGACCCTACAATTAGTACACTTTAACCTAACCAACACCCTGTATGGAAGTGCTGAAAAACTGAAGAAAACATCACACTTTTCCTTTTCTTTGGCACAGACAGATAACTCTTATTAACTTTTCTTAAAAAACATAAAATTATGGTTTAAGAATTTAGTATCACCTTATAGAACTCTTGCAAAAAAAAGCAAATCATATTTGTATATTGCTACACTCTTCATCAAGACCTTTTGAGCTTTATTAAATATAGTAGAATTATTAAAGTAAATAAATAAACTTGATTTAATCAATGGTTTTTATTTTCTAAATTCTGTACTTTTTGTTTTGATTTCTTCCATGTCAATGTCTTCCTTTTTGCTCAAGTACTCCTCTTTGTTGAGAGGTTTTATAATGTGACCAAGTTTGGTCACAACCTCTGGTTTAGTTAATAATTTTGTGGCAGTTTCAGGCACAAGTCCACGTGATACAGGTTGACTAACAGACAATTCATACTGCCGAACTGATGAAAAGGGAAATGGCACAGATTTTGGCTGTAAAAAAAATTTAAATAAAAATTAGTACTTGATTCATAAAAAAATAACTTAAAAATATTTTAATTTGAGGATATATTAGTTTGATTATTGTGTATTATGAAAAATCTTTTAATGCAAAGAATACTGAAATTGTACTAACCAAAAGTTTCCTAATTCCCTGATCTTTATTAGGATTGATCCAAACATATGGTGCATATGGCTTTTTCACTTTTTGATCCTTGAACTTAGCTTGAGATCTTTTTTTTTTTTGTAAAAATTTAAAATAGATCAAAATGATCATTATTAATATATATGCTATTGAAGACATAATATCACATAATGCAATTTTTGAACAGTTGCTATTAAAAAGTAATGACATGATTTGCAATAATTGTTATTTTGAAGGATTGATGTCATGTGTATCAGAAGTAGCTAAAAAAATTAACATTATGCATATTTTTGAACACCTGCTATGTGATGAAATTTAACCAATTTGTTTTGATAAAATATAAACATTAGGAATTTTACACACAAAGTCCTCACAGATAATAAAAAATTATTATATACTAATTAGTATAAAATACATCTATAACTTAACTCAAAGTTTTCACACCATTTGGTTCATATCTTTGTATGCATGTAGAAATTAATGCTAGCCATATTCCATACTAGTGACAACCAGAACCTCATGTATTGAATGTGAGTGAACGCAGTTAATATATAGTTAACAGTTAAACACTAAAATTGGAAGATTATGGTAAATGACAGTTGGTAGTTCCTAGTTTCTAATGTCCATACATGATGATTTCCTCAAAGGTACACTTAGCTGTATATATTGACAATAACTACTATTAAAAATCATTATTGACATTTTCATCTTTTAAAAAAAAAACTTTTGTAATCTAATCTCTCTCATGTTCATTGTTACAAATATCAAAGCATGCTTTTTGGCCTGCACATTGCTTACTAGACAAACTCATAAGGGTCAACCATGAGTTTGTGAAAAAATCATTGTATTGCTCTAAACAAATGTGTTGATTTTTACATAAATATATTTGTATTAGTAAAAGTAAAAGTTTAAAATATTGATCAACAGAATAAATACCTCTTTTTAGAGCGTTTCTCTTGAATATGTTTATAATCAGGACCAGCCCAGCTTCCCCAGCCAGGAAGTTTACTTTCATGTTTCACCACATTTTTATTTTCCATCTCGGCTTTCTCTTTACTGAACTCCTCTACAACATCTTCATCTTCAAAAAGTTCTTCCATTGTCACTTTCAATTCATCCTCATTAACTGTTAACTGATCAGCAGATTCAAGGAAGACCACAGGTTTCGAAATGTCTGCTTTGTTTGACTCATTGCACATTTTCTTTTTCTTGTCTTGTTTTTTTGAAACAGATGTTTTCTTAACAACATTCACATCACTAGATTTGAGTTTTTCTGAAGTCTCTTGACTTTTTTTGTCTGGTGCAGTCAAAGATTGTTCACTGTTAGCAGATAGATTTTCTGTGACTTTTAGTGGAAGTGAATCTGTACATGTGTCAATAGAACTGGTATGAGTATTGACACTGTGACATGTAACAATATCAGGATTTTTATCATCAGCATTTGAATTTGATGTTGATGCAATCTGTGAATTTGAAGTTGATGCAGTCTGAAACTGATTGGTTGAATTCAGCCACATATTTGTACTTGTCTTTAGCTGACCAAATTTCCCTTTAATAATAGAATCAACCATCTGGTCATCAATAACGCTATCACTAGTTTTCGTTGACTCCACTGTCTTCACAATATTCACCTCTTCTTCTTCCTCCTCCTCCTCATCACTTAGACTTTCAAGTTTTTTAGTAAGCTCTTTACTTTTTTCCAACATGGCTTGAATAGCATCACGACTCTAGAGAGAAAAAACAAAACAAAAAAAAAACAAAAAAACAATAGGAACTGCAAAGTTTGAAACTAATGTAATTTTTAACATTTTACCAAAGTATCATTAGACAGTTCTGCATGAAGCTTAAATCCTTAAGGTTTCAACACTATATCTATTTGTAATGCAGAACTGGCTCAACTTTTGAAAGCTTCTGAAGAGTACCTCTAGTAGTGCAGATACAACTGTCTCACAGAAACATAGCAAAGCAAAACATATTGGTTACTCCAATGAGTATTCCTATAACAGTTGAGAATCATTAATCAATAACATTACCAAATGAGTTTGGAATTTCCAAGTATTAAATATAGAAGAATAGAAGTTTATTTTGTCTCTAAGTAGCTTCTACAAGCATAAAAGTTGCCATACAGGGGAACAGAAAGAAATTAGAAGCTGTCAATGAATAATTGTGAATCTATTGTGAATCTAGTGATTCCTACAATAAATAAAATTAATTTTATTATATTTTATTATACCAAATAACTGTATTTAGAGAAACTACTGTGCCTTTTTATAGTTTTTATAAGTTTTGTTTCATGTACGCGACATTCTGACAATGTTCATTTTGGTGCTAGAGGTTTAAACCAAAATTTAAAAAAATATTATTATGCTAAACATTTTTTTAATTATACAAATGAGCCTAATTAGTAGAACATTATTCTCAGTCATTTACATAAATAAACATCTAAGTTGCCTATTAAGAAACAAAAATTTTTGCAAAATATACCTCTACAAAATATAATTTGAACACTAGATAATAGTGAACAAATAGATGCTATCTTACTAGATTTTTCTAAGGCTTTTGACAAAGTTCACCACGATAGTTTGCTTAAAAAATTAAAATATTTGGGCATTAATGGTCCACTGCATCAGTGGATTAAAGATTTTCTGATAGGGAGAGAACAAACTGTAATAATAAATGGCTCTAAATCAACACCAATGAAGGTAAACTCAGGTGTACCTCAAGGAACAGTCTTGGGTCCACTACTATTTTTAATTTACATAAATGATTTACCAAATTGCATTAGTTCAGGAACAAAAGTCAGATTATTTGCAGACGATTGCATAATATATAGAACAATAAAAACAATACAAGACACAGATATTTTACAAAGAGAATTAGATGAATTACAGAAATGGGAATCAAATTGGAGCATGTCTTTCCACCCAGAAAAATGTCAGTTGTTAAGAGTAACAAAAAAACTAAAACAAATTAATTCCACTTATCTTATTCATGGCAAACCAGTAACACAGACTAAAAACGCAAAATACCTAAGTGTTATAATAAATGAAAAACTGTCATGGAATCCACATATTGATGAAACTATAAAAAAATCAAACAAAACATTAGGGTTTATTAAAAGAAATTTCTATAAATCAAATAAGAACATAAAAACTAAAATGTTATTTAACCTTGGTTAGGCCAATAATAGAATATGCATCCGCCGTTTGGGACCCCTTCAACTCAAGAAAACATTAAGAAACTGGAACAAACACAAAATAGAGCAGTGAGATTCATAACAAACGAATATTCACATTTGACTAGGGTAACACCATTAGTAAAATCACTAAATTTAGGAAGCCTTCAGGACAGAAGACTCAAAAGTAAAGTAGCAATTATACATAAAACACTGAACCATAATCTTCAAATACAAAAACAAAATCTAATAAAATACTCTGAAAGACACAAAAATAAAGGCACATTCCTCGTCCCATATGCTAGGACAAATTTGTACAAATAATCCTTCTTCCCTAGTGCTATTAGAGCATGGAATGGGTTGCCTGAGCTAGCCAGAAAAACCAGTGAGTTGGCAGAATTTAAGTCATTGGTTAATATGCATGACTAAATGCATGACGCGTAGGACGTAATCATCTTCTTTTTTGAAGTAACGTCTGTATTATATAAGATAAGAAGATAAGATATAAGAATGATAATTCTTTTTAGAGGCAAAATCAAGGAAATAGTGAACTTTTTTCTACAAACCTATTATCCTAGCAATAAGTGGATCAGAGTTTACACGGATGGCTAATCCCATAAAGCCACCACAAATGGAGGAGCTGGAATACTTATCGAATGGCCAGATGGAGGAAAACTAGAAAAATCCATTGCAACTGGAGAGCTCTCTAACAGTCACAGGGCAGAAAGGGAAGCACTAGCACTAGCTGCTACCATGCTAGCAAATCATCAAAGTTCCCCTCACAGTCAGATTGTCTTTCTAACAGACGCGAAAACAACCCTCCAAAGCTTGCAAAACTCTGATTCCTCCTATATAAAAAACTTCAGAAAAGCACTAACAAAGCTCAACAACAACAGCAAAAAAACTGTTATTCAATGGATACCAGCTCATATAAAACTAGAAGGAAATGAGAAGGCTGACACACTCACCAAGAGTGGGAGAACTAACTCACAAATAAACTCTGCACTCTATCCAGAAGAATTGAAGAAATTAATTGTAAATAAAATAAATGAGAAATGGACGAGCTCTCATCCAAATCACAAGAAAGATGACGCTTACTGTAAGCTATCCCGACAAGACCAACGTCTAATCTTTCGACTCAGGACCGGACACAACAGAATGCGACAACACATGTACCGGAAGCTCAATATTGGAACCAGTGAAATCTGCCCATGTGGAGTATCACCAGAGAATGCCGACCACGTCCTCCAAAACTGCTCTCTTTACCAAGAGGCCCGTATAAGACACTGGCCCCAAAACACCCCAATAGAAAGAAAACTATATGGAATTGTATTTGGAAACCACTGCGCAGTTCATCTTATGTATTGGTCTAGTCATCTGAAAACTCCAACATAACAATGAGAACGAAGAAGAAGAAGAAGCAAAATAAAATGAACATGTATAACATATCTAAAAAATTAATTGTCGAAATGACCACATTGCCAAAACTTCCTGTTTCATTTATTGTGTTCCATCAATTTATTTAAAACAGCTTTGCATTGAAAAAATATTACCCATCCACCTGTGGGACATTGCATATTGGTTTTATGTGACAAATATCACACTTATGTCTGCACATTTTTACTTAGCAATGCTTGCAGCAGTAATCCGACTCCCAGTCTGGTAATGTTCTAGGATAGACTATTTTTGTTCACTCTCTCTTTTTCACTATTATTAGTGTTAGAGAACATAGAAATGTGAAAGAGCTTTGAATCTGCTTTAATTAATATTTACCACTGAAGCACAAACCTATTGTTAACATACATGTATTATAAAACAATATGATAAACAGCACACTTACTTTATCATCAAATTTACTATATGCCTTATGAAGCCTTGAAAATTTTCCTCCTCCTTTGTGTTTCAGTGTCAAGCGTTCCTTTTAAAACAAGTTAAAAAAAAAATAAATTATCAATGTTTTTTATGAAATATAGATACTCACATCCATTAGTAATATTTATTTGATAAAAAAATAGTAAAGTTCCCCTTTCAGACCTTGTGTTCTATAAGTCATCTGTTTCTGTGGCCTACGGTTATCGAGGGTGTCATGTGGCCAGCCTTTACTTTTCCCCAACTAATGTCAGGTACCCATTAGAGCTGGGTGGACTAAGAGACGCCCAAAGATACTGAAATTAAAAATCCCAGACTTCACCAGGATTCAAACCCGGAACCTCTGGTTCGGAAGCCAAGTGTTTTACCGCTCAACCACCGCACCTCCTAATATTTATTTGTAAACTTAAGAGTAATCATAATTTGCAATAATAACTGTTTACAAAAAAAAAAGACAATACAATAAACAAACACAATTTATAAGAATTAATATACAGATCAATTTCTTATTTCAAGCTTTACAAGCCACAGTAAAATACTTTTTTCGATAAATGTAGACATGATGACTTGTTTACTTGACAGCTAAATCATATTTTTAATGAGTACATTGAAATCAGCCTTAGGTTTGGTTTTATGCTTTATACAAAGAATGAACAGGATTAATTAAGTATAGAACAGAATATATGTTGATATTTCATGCTAATTATCTAAATTATAAATTATCAAATACAAAGTGTTTACAAAGAGCTTACTTCCATTCTGTTTTTCTCCATCAGCTCTATCTTCTCAAGAAATGCATCTGGATCATTTTGTCTAAGGTGTTCTAGCTCTTTTTTTTCTGCAGCGACTCTTTCTTTCTGTAAGACTTTGCGATACCTGGAGAACAAATGAACAGGCTAGCAAACAATATCAAAAGCAACAAATAAAAAGATTCAAATTTAATATTCATTAATAATGCCAAAAAGATTAGTCAAACTGTTGAAGAAGACGAATAACCGGGTACTGATTCTCATAAACATCTCATTTTCTTAATTACCTTGAGAACAATGTGAATCAATATCTAATGTCAACCTGAGTACAAAGTGATTCAAGATTTAATGTCAACTTGACTATCAAGTGAATCAATACTCATGCCTACTTGACTACCAAGTTAATTAATATCTCATACTACCTTGATTCAATTAAAATTACAATACAAAAAGAAAAAGCAATATCTCATCTTGGATTGATGCCAAACAATAGTAGACATTTAAAAAAAAAAGACAAATACCTTTTACTTTTAATTTTTTTCTGACGTTTAGCTTTTAATTCCATTCTTGAAAGCAATGTGTGATGTTTCATTAGTTCAGCTCTTCTAGCTAAAGCCTAAAAGTGATATAACAAAATGTAGTTAAGCTAAAATGTTAAGCCATAGCAATAAATATATAACTATTTTATATATATAGTTATATAATTGGTAAAAGGGGGAGGGAAGGGAAACAATCTTTTATGTAATTTATATTAATACTTCTTAAGTACCTGAAAAGTATATACATTGTAATCCAGGATTAAGGGCAATGTTCTCTATTGTTAGAATAGTTTACCTCTTTGACAGACATTGCTTTTAAAGCTTTTGTTTCAGCCACTGAGAGAGCCTGATTTTGTTTGACAAGACTTTCATCTTTCCCTAAAGCAGCATAGATTTCTTGCTCCAATGGTGTTCTTGGCTAAAAGGAAAGACATTTTTTTTTATCAGTTTGAGTCATTTAAAAAAAATGATAACAGATAATGAGAAATATGTTTTAATATTATAATCACTACAATAAAAAACACACTCACTGTGAAAGATTTTGGCTGCATTGACTGAAACATTTGTAAACCACGAGGTCTGTTGGAAAATGCAGTTTGAGTTGCCTGCAAAGAACATGAAGTAGAAAATATTAATTTCTTCACTCAACTTTTTTGTTTGTATTAATTATATTACAACATAATCACAGACACATTTAGCCAATAACATAAAAGAGCAAGAAATGAAATTATAGAGCTGTAGAAAGATTGTAAAAGAATAAAGGCTGTAAACATTATGAAGATCAGAAATGACTATCCTAAAAGAATAAAGCAAATATTCTCTTAAAAGGACAAAATACTTGAGTGAAAATTTGTGCCCCAGCAATTTCCTCACAGGGTTCCAGAAAAATTCTAATGATGTTACTACAAATGTAATAAATGCTCAACTGTACAAATAATAAATGGGAATATTTACACTTCTTATTTCATTGACAACAGGCTCCCATTTGGTCATTTCTGAATGTACTGTCTCTCTTGCTAACTTTCTTTTTGTCTGGAAAAAAAATTATTGTATCAGAATAACAAGGTGACTAGACAATTATCTTAATAATTTATAACAAGGTGACAAGACTATCATCTTAATAATTATAACAAGGTGACAACACAATCATCTTAATAATTTATAACAAGGTGACACGACAATCAAATAATAAATAAGCACGCACAATGAGAACTTTCACAGGTTAAACAGTGACACTAGAAATAGTAACAATGTGAACATGTGACAGGAAAGTGCAAAAGTGAGAGTGATAAATGAATAAATGAATAAGTGCTAGTGAAAGAAATAGTCTGACTATTGTTCTAATTCTACAATAATACTGCCCTGAACTACACTAGATTACAATCACTTAATTTATGTGTGAATGATCATATATACATAAATCTTTAATAAAAATTAAAAGGCAAACCTTTTCCATTTCTAGAGCACTTAAAGGCTTCTGTAGCTGTGCAGATACATGTTTTTGTTTTAGCTTCAGGTCTTGAGGATGAATTTTCAATGTGTCTGTGATACATACACAAATGTTAGTTTTTATCATGCATATATATTTCAATCTAGTTGAATACTTCATAAATTGTGCATGGGTCATATACCAAATGAAAATTAAAAAAAAAACAGGGTGAGAAAATAAAAAAAGAACTTCGTAATCACCAGTGTCTCAAATTACATGAGTCATTAAGTTAGGGCCACACAGGTTATTAATAAAACAAAATCTGACCTCTACTAGCATGTATAGCCATGTCTAAGTTGGTGGAGATATTGGATGTACGTAAGGTCACACTTTGTCTGAAAAAAAACAAGGGAGCATGACTGTGGGATTTTCAAATAAATGAACCTTGAATCTGATCAAACAATAATGCACAAAAATTAAAACAGATAGGTTTAGGGTTCAAGTGATTTAGAAAACAAGAAAAATATAATTACTTTTTGTTTTTTTTTCCATCTAATGCAAATAAGGAATTAATAAGTTTTTGGTGAGCCACACCATCAATAGCCTCCTCCTCTTCCTAAAGAGCAAAAAAAAAAAAGAAAGTTATTACATGAAATTTTTACCAAATTTCTACAATAAAACTTTTTTTTTTCCGTTTAATACTAATATATATATATATATATATATAAATATATGTATGTATATTTTATATATATAATATATATATATATATATATATATATATATATATAATATGTATATTTTATATATATATAAAACAACTTTCCACTTATTTAAATTGGTCTTCAGAATCATGAAATTTAGAATAAAGATACATTAACACACAACATTTCATCTTACTGTACATTTCATCACTGCACTTTTATTGTCATTAATTAATTAATAAGGCTTGTCTGCGAGTCCAAAGATTAACGAGGAATGCAGTATTTCCTATGACTACGCAGCCCCAGCTGTGACCTACATATTTTGCCACATCCAGGGCAAGCATATCCATTTTCCACGGTGGTTGATTAAGATTTTCTTTTCGCCATCTGTGTCTGTCCTCGGCAGTGGATTTTCTTTTGGTCTCAAATGTGTATCCAGCGGCCTTAGTGAGTGACCTCCAGCTGTCTTGTTCTGAGGTCATATGCAACCAGGTGCTCTCTTCTATGTCAGCTAAGGCAAGTTGGCACCTAAGCTAGTCTTTAAAGTGTTTCCGTTGGGCACCTCTGCATATTTCTGCTATATATTTTGTTTTGTTGACCTTTGAAGAATTTAGTTCAACATAAATAAACATATATAACTCTGTCGAGAATGTTTGTTTATTTCGATAATGTCTCCCCTAGTATTTGATAACATTTGTGAATTCATGTGAGATTGTGTATTGACCATATTCTGTGTATTGACCTTTGTTATGTGTGTAGTTATTTTTGTCATTCAGTGTAATAAAGCTTTAGATGTTGTTTGTTTGTTTTACATGTTTCGGATGTTCCTTCAGAGTTGAAGATAATTACTTCCTAGTCCAAACCTCCCGCAGGACGACGGGGGATGGGAGCGGGCAGGGTTTGAACCCGGGACCATCGATAAATCTGAACGACAGTCCAGCGTGCAAACCGCACGACCAGGCCTTTTGCTTTATTGAAGAACAACAAACTCTAAATTTAAATTCCCCCCCCCCCAAATGTCAAAGCGTCTAAATTATTCAAAAGTTTACATTTACAACTTTTTACTCAGAATTTAAATAGCTCAAAGATAATCCAGATAGGTCTATCATAAAAGTAGTTTAGATGTCAATTACTCAAATTTGAAAAATCATCAGAGTTTCCCTATAAAATTAAAGATCGTGTCATAACATTTCATTTTGTGATGTCTTAGTCTTAAGAAAAAAAGATCCAAAAATATGTAGATTCTATATCTAGTCCTAGACAGATCTAAAGCTGGATAAGAGATAGATCTATTAGATTGCTTGATCTACTCTAAAGTCAAGAGTATTCTAGTCTAGAATACTGTAGACAGTCTTAGTCTTAGATAGCCTCAGATACTGAGATAGGCCATTGCCATAGTTGATGATAATATATATGTTGATATATATATATATATGACGCATTTTTAAAGAAGTTTTAGGCCTGAATAAGTCCTAATACTTGTGTTTGGGGAAACAAGGCCCATAGAGACCCTTCAGTTACATTATTTGATTACTTTTCTTCCCATCCCCCCCATGGGAAACACCTACATTTTGTCCACAGTGACAGCTACCCATTTAAGTCCCAGGGATCTTCTTGTGAACTGTTTGTTGGTCAGAAAGTTGGCATCATATTTATTAGTCTCCCTGACAAACATTTGAAGTAAATTGATATTTAAAAAAAACGATAAAACAGTCTACAAGGTGCTAATCCCTTGGGGCTCAAATGGGTCTTCTATATCCAGCTCCTCACCCTTAAT
Source organism: Biomphalaria sudanica (assembly GCA_036873155.1). Classification (NCBI taxonomy): domain Eukaryota; kingdom Metazoa; phylum Mollusca; class Gastropoda; family Planorbidae; genus Biomphalaria; species Biomphalaria sudanica. The sequence continues at coordinate 28,833 of JAZGLO010000048.1, forward strand.
TCTAAACCATGTTACCATGAATGGGCATCGTCAACACTATACTAGTATACTTATTACTAGATCTAGATCTAATACAAGTGTAAACCTAGATCTAAAGTTTACACAAGCTTTCCTCAATACTGCCCTGATTTTTATTAGGGCATTAGACTAGGGCTTAGGGCTATCACTATCAGAGTAAATATACATTGTAAATAACCATGGGTAGGTATGGGGGAAAAAAAACAGAAAAGTGGAGTAGAAAATGACCTAAAAACTTTTCTTTATTTTTTTTTTACACAGGTTATATTATATTTTATTTATGAAATATCAGAGGCTTAAAGATGTGTTATTGACTACTTTAGACTATTAGATGGCCTTTAAAATGCTTAATCAGGATTTTTTTAAAAAGTTAATAAAAATATCACTTTTTTTTGTTTTCACCAATACAGAAGTTAGGATAGAGTACAGAGGTTAATTATTTTTTTCATATTATATATCATGCCTGGCCATAGTTCTACCAAGTTTTATTGCTTAAGTCTTATGTGGCGCTTACAAAGAGGAGAGTGCCATTTCACAAAGAAAATAATGGCCATGGAGTTGCCATGGACAGTTTTGGTGATAATCTATATAGAAAATTTGTTTGAAAAAAAAAAAAAAAAAAAAACATGTTAGGCTTAGTAAAGCCTAATATTCTGCATATATTCAATTAGTTTTGGTGTACTAAATATATATGCACAACGATTTTGATCCCACTTTTTAAATATTTTGTTATTTTCTGCCATAACAACATTACCATTTTGTCCACACCTCTCTGACATTTCTTAAAGCTCAAGACCCGATAATTTGGTTATTTCCTTCAATATTTACATTCTAAACAAATAAAATTCATAAATATAAATGAAATCAGCTTTGTGAGCTAGAAATTTACTACTTATTCTAGATCTACTATTAAATTTCTTAAATAATAAGTAGATCTATCGTCTACTAAACTCAATTTCAACTTTTTAACTTTTGAGCTAGGGGTGTGTCTCGCCTGGCTTAGCCAGCGACAAGCTCTCCTCTCTCTTGTTCCATGTCAACCGATGTTACGTCCAATCGCCACAAAAAAAAAAATCATAACCTTTTAACTGTTAAACATACAGTCATAATTTATACACCATTGCCATTGGAAAGTTCTGTTAAAGTATTTTAATGATGTACTAATGAAAAATTGTTGGTTATTCTGAATGAGTTCATGGGTCAGCCATCTTTGTTATTGTTTTGACTGTAATTCTTGGGTTTTCTCTCAGATTTTTTTTTTTTAAATTATTAACAGTGCTTAAATACGCCTGGAGGGGTGTAGCCTACATATTAGGCTGGTAATTGCTCTAATTATAGACAAGAAACGTATATTGTATTGACACCAAGTCAAAATTAAAAGAAAATAGTCTAGCATTGCTTTGAAAACACAGAAGAAATGTTAATACTTGGTATTTTTTAAGACAATATCTTGGGATTTCTTTGGAACATAAACAATAACAAATAGTAACAAAGATGGCAGACCTGTGAACTCATTCAGAATTACCAAATTGTTTTTTCAAAGATAAATTGTTTATTTCACCTCCCTACCTTGGGCAGATAGATCGCCCAAGTCATCTTAGGAAGGTTAATATTGTAAGACATGACCACACTATCAAAAGTAATTCTTCAAGTGTCAAGGTACAGTGGAGCACAAAGTGAAGAAAACCTGGCTGGATTTATTATAATGGACCAGCCTCTGACTTGATATTTAATAACTTAAATAAGACAAGAGAAGAACAGCTCTGAAACTCAAACTGTCACTCACATTCACAGACAGTGAGTAGAGTAGAGACTGCTAGAGTCAATGAATGAATATTATTTAATTATTCAATAGTGAAAAATGATCGTAATTCATAATCATGATAAGTACTAAGACTAAGTAGCTAGACACTAGATGTAAGTGACATAGTAAGTTTAGTAAGTCACGCAGTGACTCACTGACTCAGTACAAACTTCACTGGACTTGTCATTTGTCTTGTGTGACTTCACTGTCTTCAGTCTCCTTCAGTGAAATCAGTCAGTGAGTCACTGATTCAGAGTCCAGACTCTCAGTCACAGTCATGACAGTGACACTGAACTGAGACTGACTCACACTGAGAGTCACTGAGTGACACAGTGTCACACAGCAATGGACAAATGATGATGATCTAGATATATATAGTCAAACATAAAATAGATTAATGATTTAAGATCATTGCGTGATAACTTTTGAAACTTACAAGCTCATCCTCATCCATGCTGTTCGTGTCGTCCGCCATATTTTACTTCTCCTGTAGAAAGAATCAATAAAAAACAAAACAAACAGCTCTATATATAGATCAGTGATATATATAGATCTATATATGTAGGTCTGTGGCTTTTCAAAGCTCTTCCTCTATTTGGTTCTTAACTTCTTATAAAGATCTAATATTTCATGCTCTTATTATCTTATAGCTCTAGGGCAGGGGTCGGCAACCTTTTGAGTCGGAAGAGCCAAAAACTAGAATTTACAAAATTTTAAAGATTTAAAAAGCCACAACATTTTTTTCTTACCAACAATAAATAGCACAAATATGTCGTTGCGAGATAGCACTCCAAATACCAACTTCTTCACCTGACTAGCAATCTGGAAGACTATTCAGCTCATCAACTCGCGGCATTCCTTTTAAAGCTGTTCACTTTTGTTGTGTTACGTACATACATTTCTGGACCTCCAATTCTTCCAACTTAAAATCAACTCTGTAAATTTTTTTACTCCACAAAACTTCCCTTTTTATATCGATCAATGACATTTCTAGAGATCCAGTATCAATTCCAAATGGATCAGTGTGGGTTTCGTTACTATTTGTGTTGAGATGGTGTACCAGGAATGCTAGAATAGTTTTGTTGGTTTTGAACTGCTTAAATCTGTCAAGAAATTCATCTTTGATTTTTTTATGCTGAAGTTATTCGTTTTAAAAGCTGCACTGATTGTATCGTGATACTGCTTTAGACATTGAAAATGAAGTGACTTACCGCTCTTCAAAACCAAACAATTCTTCTACCAAAACGTCGACTGGGTTTTTACTTTTTACTTTCCTTGCAGTTTCAGATTCAGCTCATTTCATTTCTTTGTTATAGCCAACATAAAGTAAAATGCTTGCAACCATTTGTCGTTCTCTAA
>JAZGLO010000049.1:0-20416 GCA_036873155.1 Biomphalaria sudanica
ACTATGGTCATACATTAAGTCTAAGAAAATGGAAACAACAGGCATAGCGCCATTAAAAGATGAACATAACATAATACATAATGATAATGAAACTAAAGCAAACATCCTAAACAAATACTTTGCATCAGCATTCTCAGCCCCAGGAGACAAAGACATATTTCTTAATTTGAACCAAGTAGACAACATAGAAGATTTAGTAGTACAAGAAAATGGAATTAAAAAACTATTAGCCAACACCAAACCAAATAAAGCGTCTGGACCTGATGGTATTCCAGCTAGATTACTCAAAGAACTAAGCAATGAGCTAGCCCCAGTGTTCAAAATACTCTTTCAGGCATCGCTTAACCAGGGCAGAGTACCAAAGGACTGGAAAGAAGCTAATGTCACCCCCCTATTTAAAAAAGGAGAAAAATCTGATCCAGGAAACTACAGACCAGTATCACTTACCAGCATCACATGTAAAATACTAGAACACATAATATGTAGCAACATCATAAACCACTTAGACAAACATAATGTCCTCACCCCATACCAACATGGCTTTAGGAAATATAGATCATGTGAAACACAACTAATAGGACTAATTGATGATTTCTCAAAAGGTTTAGATAATAGTGAACAAATAGATGCTATCTTACTAGATTTTTCCAAGGCTTTTGACAAAGTTCACCACCATAGTTTGCTTAAAAAATTAAAATATTTCGGCATTAACGGTCCACTGCATCAGTGGATTAAAGATTTTCTGATAGGGAGAGAACAAACTGTAATAATAAATGGCTCTAAATCAACACCAATAACAGTAAACTCAGGTGTACCTCAAGGAACAGTCTTGGGTCCACTACTATTTTTAATTTACATAAATGATTTACCAAATTGCATTAGTTCAGGAACAAAAGTCAGATTATTTGCAGACGATTGCATAATATATAGAACAATAAAAACAAAACAAGACACATATATTTTACAAAGAGAATTAGATGAATTACAGAAATGGGAATCAAATTGGAGCATGTCTTTCCACCCAGAAAAATGTCAGTTGTTAAGAGTAACAAAAAAAATTAAACAAATTAATTCCACTTATCTTATTCATGGCAAACCAGTAACACAGACTAAAAACTCAAAATACCTAGGTGTTATAATAAATGAAAAACTGTCATGGAATCCACATATTGATGAAACTATAAAAAAATCCAACAAAGCATTAGGGTTTATTAAAAGAAATTTCTATAAATCAAATAAGAACATAAAACTAAAATGTTATTTAACCTTGGTTAGGCCAATAATAGAATATGCATCCACCGTGTGGGACCCCTCAACTCAAGAAAACATTAAGAAACTGGAACAAACACAAAATAGAGCAGTGAGATTCATAACAAACGAATATTCACATTTGACTAGGGTAACACCATTATTAAAATCACTAAATTTAGAAAGCCTTCAGGACAGAAGACTCAAAAGTAAAGTAGCAATTATACATAAAACACTGAACCATAATCTTCAAATACAAAAACAAAATTTAATAAAATACTCTGAAAGACACAAAAATAAAGGCACATTCCTCGTCCCATATGCTAGGACAAATTTGTACAAATACTCCTTCTTCCCTAGTGCTATTAGAGCATGGAATGGGTTGCCTGAGCTAGCCAGAAAAACCAGTGACTTGGCAGAATTTAAGTCATTGGTTAATATGCATGACTAAATGCATGACGCGTAGGACGTAATCATCTTCTTTTTTGAAGTAACGTCTGTATTATATAAGATAAGAAGATAGAAGACTTAGTAATAGTCTTAAATAGTATGATCTTCTATAAAATACTGCGAAAATGAGTTTACCAGATTATCAAGTGATTTGTTATTCATGATGTAATGTCCGGATTAAATAAACTACTATAGATTACATAAGCATAAATATTTAAAAAAAGAGTCTAAGTCTACACAGATTAGATCTAATCAATTCTAATCTAGATCTAGAATCTAAAACTCACTGACTGTTTAAAGTAAAAGTACTTCTGTAGAGTGAGGGGAGAGCATTCTCAGATCCATTTATTGAAAATAAAAGTTAAAAGTTAAAGTACTGTCAAAAAAACATTGAAACTTACACGTCTTCAGTCATGGTAACTGAATGAAATATATCTGTATCATCACAATTTGTTTTCATTTTCACTAAAGATCTAGATCTTCATCATAGATCTAAATAGATATTGAATTAAGTTTAGTTGACACGATCCGAATATCTAGTATAGATCTAGAAGTTCTAGACTTTAATCTGATAATCTCTGTATCAAATTAGATCTGGACGAGAGTTAGGGCCACCTGATCTGAATCAGTTTGGGTTTGCTGTTTTTCGCCTTTTAAGTTTTTTTTAAATTTTCTCAAATAATTAAAATTAGATGAATGTCTTCATTAATATGCCCTTAGTTAGTCTGTTGTAGCAACACACAAAATCTATTGACCGTCTTTCTCCATTTATCTCTGTCTTTTGCCTTGGATAGAATATCATTCAATAACAGGCTCTGTCCATTCTTTTTATGTTGTCTTCCCATCGCTTTCTCTGTGAATTTGTAGAAGTAGAATTTGAATGCCCCATCTTAATCCACCTTAGGCAGACCTCACGATATAGCCGACCTTACTACCACTACAGCCCAACATAACTAAAACTGAAAACTGCTGAAAAACTGAAGGAAAAAAAGCACAATATTTTTGCTTGACACAGTCTGCAAAATAGCTCACAGCTCAGCAGCAAAAAAAGCAACAACTGTCTATTAGAGGGAGTAGAGGCAAAAGCTTTTTTTTTTTTTTTTTTTAATTACGTTAAAACTGGTGTTCATACAAAAATTGGGCAATACATAAAACGTAATATCACAATTTGTATAGAAGTCAATTGTTCTAAATTCTAACCCATAGACTTATATATACCTTTTTAAAATGCGCAGGTGTTTTAGTGTAAATTGTGTTATATAAGTAGATATAAATAATTTGAAATCATTTTTTGTTATTTAGGAATCAAAGAACAAAGCTGTATATAAAGTGAATTTGTCAGATGCTTTTAAGCTCCTGGTATATGATGATGCTGTCTTTTGTAGTGGAGATCTATTTTACTACCATTATGGATGTGATGGTGTTGATGACAGGGTAAATAGATCTATATTTAGATGCATCAAATTCGCATGACATTGTTGATGACTAAATAAATAAATGGAATCAATTAATATTATTGTAAATCTGCCCTGCATTGGTGCTTATTGTGGATAAGAACACACTGTTTATAGAGAAAAGCCTTTTCTGACTTGTACAGAAGTAATCAAGGAGTTCTAGAACTGGAAAAGGGAAGAGATATCTTTTGTGTGAACGAAATTGTGAATCTGGAGTGACACTGGGACAGGTGTTTTTGCTTTGTTGGTCTGGAAAGAAGTTTGGCAGAAAGGACAGGTGAAAACTAAGGACTAGATTCAGTGTAATGAAGGCATGACTGTATTTATTGTCATTACTAATAAACATGCATGATCTTTTCCTGTTAACCCTTTTTTTAGTTGCCTCCCTTAAATTTATTACAGTATGATGTAGAAGTAAATTGGTGTGATGGTGTATGTCATTAAAATTTGTGCAACACAATTAAAAAACAAATACATTTTGTTGAAGCTGACACAAAATAGTGCATTTTTCAACAGCTATGATATTGTTACGAATCTCACTATCCAGGCTCTCTGCAAACTGCACCATACACCACCAACTTAAAGAAATTGACAACTCAGGGCTCCAGAGTAACGTAACACTTTAATAGTTGAATAAATAACAGCCAATACTGTACAATTGGCAACACATATACTGTACAAATATCTCTCTGATAACACCGTACTGCCGTATCAACTCTTGCACTGGCCTCTCCATCTCGTTCCGGGCTTACACTGGGTTCAACAGTTCAGGACTGACTTCACACACTAGGCTCGTTGTGTCGGACTCGATCACAGACCAAGATCAAGACGCCAGTCGTCTCAACTGTACTTGACAGTACTCCGCACTGAACCGTCGTAATGCTCCGTACAGAACCACACCGCTGAACTGTGTTGTAGTCGACCGGACTGTAGTGAACCGGGCTCTGAACCGTCTTAACTGGACACCTCCGCTCTTTATATAGGGTCCCTACTGGCCTTCTAGAACTGGACGGAACATCGCTAAACGTTTCTAGCTTCGTCACATGACTACATCTCTCGTGACGCCCCTGAGCTCTATTCACGACGACGATCCTTCCCGAACCGTCCTGTTGACACTCGACTCGGCTGACCGTCGTAACTCGTCATGGTTGACCGCTCATCTAGCGCTGGCCTGGGGCGATTTGCGTCGGCTGACTACACTCACACCACTACCCCCATCTGTGCCACCACCAGGTTTATAACAATATTTTCTTTTGTTTACATAGCTGTTAAAATTTTTGGAAATCAGTGAATATCTGTGTGGCACATTGACCATATTTATCTTTGCTGTATTTTCTATTTTGTTCTCAAATATGTTCATGAATATTGATTATAAATGTAAATAATAAATTATCTGTAGAGTATAATCAGTATAAAGCATAAACTTGGTGGATGATGTATTTAAAAATAAGATGATTTGAACTTTTTGAAATTTCCTCTTCCTGTAATGATTTATTGTATATTAAATTATATTTCTGTACAATTAAATCTTAATGCATCACAACTCAGATAATGCTATATTCTTATATAATATACTAGGCGTCCCCCAAAAATGTGTAGACAATTTAAATAATTAAATATCCTCCACCTAAAAGACAATGTTTACGCTATGAATATGAACTGGCAATGGGTGTTGAACTGAGAGGAGCCATTGAACATGTATGTGGCAAAGTAACAAGGGGATTGTTTCATGATGTATGTGATTTCTTCATGATATGTGAGATTTCTTTATGATGTGTGCGATTTCTTCATGATGTATGTGATTTCTTCATGATGTATGTGATTTCTTCATGATGTATGTGATTTCTTCATGATGTGTGAGATTTCTTCATGATGTGTGAGATTTCTTCATGATATGTGAGATTTCTTCATGATGTGTGTGATTTCTTCATGATGTGTGAGATTCCATTGCATTGCCGGCAGTGTGTGTATCAAAATGGGCTTTTGTTTGAGAACAGAAAAAATATAATAATATTATATTCAAATATTTTAAAAAATCATAATAAACACTAATTTACAAATATTTTAACTGTGTATACATTTGGGGGGGGGGGAGACCCTTTATATCCAAGATTCAAAATAATCAAGTGGGCCAAATCTATAATTTACTGTGTCACACATTTTTACCAATATTTGAATGATTCCTATTACTATGCTAAAAACTAAACACAATGCCAAGGTCCTTATTAAATTTAAACTGTTTTGAAAATGAAAATTAATCACCTTATATCTTACAAATTACAAAATTTCAAAAAAGAGGATTAATACAACTTGCTTTATATTAGTCATTAATTATAGAGCTAATTAAAAAAAAAAAAAAAAAAAACTGACAGGGAAATATTGATTTCCATCTACTTCTGTCTACAAATAGAAGTCCTTATCTATCATAATAACATTTCATCTCTCAGGAAGTAGTATTTCAATATAATTGGCAATTGACTACTATAATATGGTTCATTTATTAAAACCAATCAAAAAGTGTCAGATGGTTTTATTTATTATTCTTTCATTCCTTACTCAATTTTAGTGCAGCACACGTCAAATATAAAGATTCATGACATTTCAATTTGCAGAATGCTATTTTAGTAAATTTAAAAAGCAGATTGAGTTCAGTAATTCAGGCTAGGAACATTTGCCTTGAATTTTAAAAACTAACAGTTTCAAACTTTGAAAAAAAAAATTCTTAAGTGAATGTTCAGAATTCAACTATAGAAAAAGCTTTGGTAAAGACTTGAAAAAAAAAAGGAAATAAATGGCATGTTCAAATAAAAATTTGACGTTGACAAATTTATAAAGCATTTAATCTTTGTGTCCTCAGGGTTGGGGTTGTGGATACAGAACCCTGCAAACTTTATGCTCATGGGTAGAATCATTGAACAAAGTGGCTACTGGTACTACTAGCCCAACTTCAGTACCAAGCATTAACCAAATACAGACTGCACTGGTTGACATTGGTGACAAGCCAAGCAATTTCAGACACTCTAAGCAGTGGATTGGAAGTGTAGAAATATGTCTCTGTCTAGATGTTTTCTATGACGTAAGTTTGTCGTTGTTTTTTTCCATCTGTATTATGTAGTTATGTAGTAAATGAATTTGATAGATTTAGTTCTTTGTTTTAGGTAAAAAAAAAAGGTTAAGTTTATATACAGATGGAGTTTGAATGTTTTCTATAATTTTCTGCAAGTAACATTTCTTCCAGGTTCCTTGCAAAATCATTCACATTGAAAAAGGATCACAGTTCAAACAATATTGTTCCGAGATTTTTCATCATTTTGTCAATGTTGGAGCTCCCATAATGATGGGTAATTTCATATGTACACTAAATGACTTCATTTTTTAAACATTTTAATATGAAAGTGAAAGTTAAAAAGGATTCTATAGAATTAGTTTGTCTATGTTATTTGGCTAAGTGATACATATTAATTTCTTAACTTGAGTCACTATAAAACTACTTCTATATATGTTAAGGCTTAATCCTGAACTTGACTGAATTGGGAAATGCCTTATGTTGTTGTTATTTTAATGATTGGCCAATCTATGATCTTTATTGTGAAACTTGTCTGACAAGTTTTCCAAAATGGTATTGGGTAACTGAGAAAGAAGAAACAAATCTTGGGCAGATTTTGGTGGTTCTTTGAAATTTCATACTTTATATTTATTACAAAGCTTATATTAACTAAATCCATTCGTCTCTCTGGGTGGATTCTTCCCCCCCCCCCCCCTTTCCCATTGTAGGATCAAGTTGAAATTTCACACAATTATTCAATGTTAATGACAACACATGAATTTAATGAAAATTATACAGTGAAATAAAAAAAAGGTCAAGTTTTAACAATGAGATATGTACTTAACAAAATATTTTTTATATTACCATCTTAATTACTTTAAGTTAAAGGCTTTATTTAAAAAAAAAAAAACACATAAAAAGCTTGGAATAAGTGGTTTTAAATTTTATCTGTTAAAAAAACAACCCAACAAACCTTTTTTGGTTTAGAAGCAGGTGAAATTAGAAAATGCATTTTTTTGCTATCTTATACTTTGAAAAGTAGATTTCAGAATGAAAAAAGATTAACGGACATGAAAGAAATAATGTTTGTGATTTATCCACTACAGGAGGAGAAACAGATAATAGTTCTAAAGGAATCATTGGAGTCAGTATAAAAAACCCTGCTTTACTTATTGCTGTGAGTAGTATTGTTAAAAATATAGAATTACTTACCACTTGATTGATAAAGAAGAAATCTTTAAATATCTAATAAATTACAAAAATGACTTAATGACACAAGTAAAACAAAGAATAAATGCAAGCAATGGACAGGCTACAGTTAAAAATAAAATCAGGAGTGGTGTTTGCAATACTGAGGACCCCCCTTCCCCCAGAAAACCAAATAGAAGAAAGGAAAATTCTTCAAAACACTGAATGGAGGAAGCACAATGGAGAAGCATGCACTACTGAAAAGGTTTTACTCTGATACATTCAAGGTTGTATAGTTTCATACAATATTTTCAACTGCGAAAGCCTCTCATCCAAATATGCTTTAAGTTTAAGACTAGTGTTCATAGTCAGTATATGTCATAACTTTTTTTTCTCCCTTTTCTGGCAGGATCCCCATTATTTTGGCACTGTTAACTCAGCTAAGCATCTTTTGGAACTGGGATTCATTCATTGGTTACCAGTCTCAGAACTACATGAAGATTCTTTCTATAATCTCTGTTTACCTCAAGCAAGAACACCTGTCAAGTCCAACAAGTCATAACCTACATTACAACAGGAACACTACTCTAAATTCTCTTTGCTTATTCATTGAACCAGATTAGTCTTGTTTGTTGCTGTTCATTGTGGTTTAAGCCAACCCACATCAATTGAAAACAAATACTTGTCAAACAAAATAAAACTAGGAAGTATGTCATTATGTTTATTAAATTTATTTATGAACATAGAACAAATGTAAGTCAATATATGAGCAAGTTTTAAAACTACAACAATGGGACCATTATTTATACAGCACCAGTGTGAAACATATTAGTGCAAATAGCATAATAGTGAACTCAGTTTTACTATCAGTTCTAGAGTGCATTTGTTCATTAGTTAAGTACAAAATAATTTATTAACAATATCTTATAGTTTTTTTTAGTATGATGTGTTCATACACAATTTCTATATTGAGAATCTATATTTTTTAAAAATAAAATACAATAGGAAACCCATGATTGATTTTACATTAAAAGAAATCACATTTTATTTACATCAATTGGAAGATACAATGTAGGAAAACAAAATTATATTTAGAACTAATTATGTTTGATATGTGAGAAAAACTGTTCAGCTGCAAAGTTACTTAAGATTTTATAACACTTGAGGATAAAGTCCTTAAGGTCTTGTGAAACTTTTTATTCAAATGATTGGAATGCTCTGATCTTAGTTGTAAAAATTTTTTTTTTTTTCAAAATTAACTTTTCAATACAAAGATAAGTAGCTTAAAGGATAATACATAATTCCCCTCAGCTATACTGAAACATCATTTAGCAATAAAAAACTCAGAAGCAATGATTCAGTTCAAGGATTTCTGGGCATTTATAATACAAACAAGGTATTTGATTAGCAAATTATTTTTTTTACATAAATAAACAATGAAATATTAAGTTATATCTCTTTAAAACTGGCACTTGTTCAAATTGCATATTCAAAATTTACAATCTAAATTAAGCAACAATAATATTTAAAATCAAATATATCAGCAGTACCGATACTTGTATGCAGAAATGTTTCTAGAATACTGATGATGTATTACTTTATAATAGCCTGACAAAGAACTATCAATTATGTCTCTTGACCAACTGTACCAATGGTTCTACTGCCTACTCCTCTGACAATGGTCTCAAAGACATTTATTGCAGTGAAATGGTGTGAATACTGCAATGAGATTACTGTGGTGGTAGTTACAAAGAAAATCAATAAAAAAAAAAAAAAACTTCTAGATGCAGCTAAGGGAGCTAACTCAAAATGTAGCTACAAGAATCACAAACCTAAATCCAAAAATAGGCTGCAAGAAGTAACAATAGAAAACATTCAACTCTGATCTCAAATTTCACTATGAAAAGACAAAGAACTTGTACATCAACTCAGTGTTAAGTACGAAAACAAAAGACAACAAAGTAGGTTTACAGTTCAGCAAACGACTGGCAGAACTGGAACAGAAGTATTTTCAGGTACTTTAAATGGATTGATAGTTTATAACTAATATGCATACATTTTGAATTTTTATTTTTTATAAATTTTATTTTCTTCTTCTTCTGGATTCTCATACATTTTCTTTTCTTCAGACAATCTTCTTTGTTTTTTTTTAAGAGAACATTGGCTTAGATAATTGTACGAGATTTGAAATACAAGCAACTTTTCATACACTATGTCTAGCTCTGAAGATTTAACTGTATATAGTTGTGGTGATTGAAATGTTATTCCAGTTTCTGAGGTAGTTGAGTATAACAATTTCATTGACTCCAGCACTGACATATATTTCTTTTACAAAGTTTCTATAATATTATGGTATTATAATAAGAGTCTTAATCAAGTTTAAGAATTTGCTAACAAAATGTACATTTCTATTTTATATTATAAAGATAATATCTATTTTTAAAAATTAATACTACTTGATGTCTTGAGTATACAAACCGACAAACATTAATCCAAGTTGTAATTATTGTGGTAGGCATCTTAAACAGATTCTTAATAACAAGCATTGTTTTTTTTCAGCAGAAGAGTCACGAATTGGCTTAAAATTATTACTAAGTTAGACAACTATTCAATCATAAATACATAAACATGACTTTCCTTTATTCCTGTAATTATTTGTATCAAGACATTTAAAGATGAAGGCTACACCTTGTGACTAAGGATATTACATAAGAATGTAATGTTACTGTTCAGAAACAAGTATTGCAACATGTGTGGGATACATCAATATTAAAGAGTATTGTTTGTATAATTGTTAACAACAAAATAAATAAATACAAAGAATGGGACATTTGGAAAGAGTAATTGATACAATTAGACATCAAAGTACAAAGTAACTTTCTCCCCAATTGGCAAAGAAAAAATGATTGTTGGTTACCCTGAATATAATAAATAATAAGATACTGGAATATACAAACTAATTTGACCACTTTTATGTATGCAAATTTAACTAAATATTGAATAGTTACTTATTTTCCATTAAATATGAATAAGAAATTATGGCAAAGGCAATGCTATCCTGAAATAACCACAGTCAGTGCAGTATATCTCCCTTACTTTGTCCTAAAGTGCTGTAACAATGCATGGAACCAAGGTTGTCCATTTGTCTCTTTCAAAAGCCATTAGCTCTGTTCAAAACCAGCTGTTCTTTTGTAACTTTTCTTCTTTTTTCTCTTATGAACACAGGATGATGATCTTGGCCAAGGAATGAAATCTCTGTATCCAAACCATCAGTTTCAATTAGCCACTTATTAAAATGTAAAAACCTGTTTCATTCTAACTTGTTCCAGCATGCTTAGACTATGGAAAACATTCATTATTCCAGATTATTTAAAACAGCACCCATCATATGGTTTCAAAAGTTGAAAGGCTAATGCAATCCTTTAAAAGTAAATGCTATAGAAGAGAATTGTCTTTATGACATCAGGGGAAGGAAACAAAAGAGTTTGTCATGCTAATTATCATTAGGACAAGAGCTCTTCAATGATATGACATTGAAAATGATACACATAAAGATATGCTGCCAACAATCTCTTTGTATAGATGTAATCTCACAGCCCTATGCTGTACATGGAAACATGGGAATGTCACTGAATTAATTCTTTTAAAAGTCAGAAATGAGCAATTAGGATGTATAATCGTACACATCTATAGATCTTATGGAAATTGAAAGTGAATCTTCGTAACTGTCTTTGCGTATACATTTGTTTTGAATATCACATTTTATGATGGAATGTTTTTAAGTTTTTTGTCAAATATTAAACAATGAATTATAAACAAATTTTGATTGTCAAATACAAAACTACAGAATCTGAAAATGTATACATGCATTATGCTATAAAGGGGCATCAAACCAACAACAAACACAACCGACATCTTTGTCTTAACTTGAATTTTCTCTTGATTTTCGAGCAACAAACGATCTACTTCTTTTCTGATAAACTTTCATAAGTAAATATTTGGGTTTATTTTGTTGTTAACATCTCTAATCTTTGATGAATTTAAAGAGGATAAATTTTGTTGAGAAGCTGAAGTAACATTATTTGGGTTTATTTTGTTGTCGACATCTCTAATCTTTGTTGAATTTAAGGAGGATAAGTTTTGTTGAGAAGCTGAAACAGAGTTAATTTTAAAAGAGTTGCTGCTAAATAAAGGCTTTGAACTTCCTTTGTCCCATTGTGATTTCAGATTTTTAACACTCCAGGGTAACTCTGCCTTTGTTTTACGTATGTTATTATGGTCTCTTAAATTAGAAAGCTCAATGGTGGACACAGATTTGTGCCTGGAAGCAGAAAGTGGGGTTTCAATCACCCTATGTTTAGAATCCAGCACAGGGTCTTCAATTGGCTGAAATTTGGAAGCAGTTAGAGGATTGGCATCTGCTTCATTTTGAGCAGGTGGAAGAGTTTCAGTTTTATAGTTGCCAATCAAAGGTGATGTCTTGGAGAGCAGCCTTTCATTTGAAGACTTTAAAGGATTGGTAGGGGACATATACGCACATTCAGCCTTTCCTTGTTGACTCATAGTTTGAAAAACATTTTTGGCTCTTAAAAAGTTTTGATGCAAGTCCTCTGAAGTAATTTCAAACTCCTTGTTTCTATTTATAGCTTCTGTTTCAACATCTTGTAGATTTTCATTGACTGTTTTATTGTTCAATTTTTCTGAAACCTGATTTTTAACTTTAAAATCCCTAGCATCACTCTGACTTCTGTGCAAGTCATTGACTATACTCTTAAAAATACTGGGGCCATCTGATGATACAGGCTTTGAACACTGTTCTGATGAGTTTGGGGGTAATTTACTGAATACATTTGACAATGATGATTGAAGTGATAGCTTGCCTTTCATCTGGTTATGTGGAATGCCTTCTGTGACCTGGATTTGTTTAATGCTCTCCAAATTAAGTTCCTTAGGACTTTTTTTAACATTTAAATTCACATTCTCATTTGAAGTGTTTGAAATATGTGCAGATGAATCCAATGTAAGTCGTTCTGGGTTGTCTGACATTGATAGGTTAAGGGTTGAATAAGAACCTTTGTCAGATTCTTCCTTCAGAAGTAAACTGTTTGAAGGAGACTCTACTGAACAGTCAAATATCACATTATTGTCTTTGGGTTTAAGGTGATCCCTTTGAACCATTTTAGGCCTTTGCTCTTTTTTAACATGAAATAAAACATCTGAAGATATTGTTTCACTTTTTTCATAATACTTTTGTAAGGAGTCTTCATAAATTGCCTTTGCTCTGGCACTGATTTCTTTTTGTTTTTCCCTTTCATATTCAGTTATTTCTATTGGCTCTCTGCAATTTCCCAAGACATGCTGTGAAACACTCTGCATATCTTGGGGTGTCTGTCCACTTTGGAAATTATGAGCATTGATTTTGAAACTAGATTTCTTCTGAATGGCATCCTTCATAAAAACTCCATCTAAACTCTTAGAAGAGGAAACAGCTTTCTTGTGTATCTCTTGAGGATTTGAATGTGAACTTTGATGAAAGCTTTGAAGAATAACATTTGGAGGTGGAGAACCTTTAATATGATCCACTGGAATGTTATGCTTGTGAGGAGTTTTGGGCTCTGCAAAAGAAGGTGATGGACTTGATTCATCCACAGATATCTCTCTGGGAGGAAGAACAAGTCGAGGCTGATACCTCCTACGAGTCATCACCTCTTCAGCTTCGTGTGATTTCCAGTTTCTCTTCACTTTGCGTTTGTCATTTTTCAAAGCAAGCACTTTCTTCTCATTATTTTGATCAGACTCACTACTTTCCATTTTTAAATTGGATTCAGATTTGCTGAAATTGGACAAACTGAAGTAAGATTCATGGATTTCTAATTGATTAGGGCTACCATTAGCTTTCCAATCCAATGATCTTGTATGGAAATCATCTGGGGTTTGGGGTGCTGAATGAACTGAGCCCTCCTCAGACTGGGAGAATATACTAGCATGAGTAGATACAGGGGAAACAGATTCATCCACAGAAGTCTGTGTTAGCATTTTATGTTGCTGTGAAGATAAATAGAGATAGTTTGGAGAAAAGGATGCTTCATTATGGGAATCTTCAGTCAACATGTGATCATTTCCCAATGAATATGTCAAATCTGATGAAGTAGCGGAAGAATTGTTCATGAATTTCTGAGTTCTGTTTAATGACTCAAGACCTTTGTCCCTTTCTTTAGATTTATTTTTGTAATATCTTCTTGGCGTCAGGGCACGACTAAAAACAGGAGAATCTTTGATGACTTTAAAATTGGCTGTGGAATCCAATCCAGCATCTTCATCATAAAGTTGTGTATCACTTAAAGTAAGACCAGAGTCTCTACTCAAGTTAGTTGGTGACAGATGAGATTTGATAACAGTTGGACTGGATTCTATTTCATTAGAAAAGTCTTCCTTGTCAACCAAGCTGTCTATAGAGGATGTATCTTGCAGTATGCCACCTGTAAACGGAAAGAAAAAAATAAGGTTAATAAGCCATACAAACTAGTTTAAGTTTGTGCAATTTATCTCTAAAGACAAATATTGCATTCAATTTCTAAAGACAAATGTTAACATTCTGCACACCACTCTAAGATTAAAATCAGATTTTTAAACTCTTTACTTTTCCTCAACAGTTTATGTGTGCATGTCAACAAAAAATGAAATATAACTTCAAATGAACAAAGAAATGGAAATAATGTAACTTTCTCTCTTAGATCATTGAACTTAAAACTATGTTACTCTTTTCTTATAGTCATTGTCAACAAGCTGTACACATATGTTGATACATTTTTATCTTTTTAAAAAGTCACATGTCTGTCTCAGATTTTTAGTCTATATTTCATTAGGATTTATTACTTTGTATATAAATGAATAATTTATTTCCTTTTTGCCAAAAAAACCCCCAACAACCCTTAAATTGTGCAATTCAAGTAACAACACATGCAGCTGAAATTGTGTTCCTTCTCCTTTAACCAAACTGTAGAATGATTAGATCAATTACAGACAGATTTTCCTTCAAAAGAGATGAAAATTAATCCATACACAAGTGTGGTCGAGAGGCCAAGTGCGCTTGAACTTGGCTTGGCTACCTAGAAGGGGGCTCGAGGTTCGACACCTGTCTCAGGCAGAGTTGTGTTTACTGAGCGCCTAAAGGCAGCACAGAAAACCAACTCCTAGATACTCTCTCCCCCCCACAAATGAGATTGGACCAAAAGCGCTCTGAGCATGCTATAAGCATGAAAGTAGCACTATATAAAAGCTATAATAATAATAATAATATTGTTATTCTAGTCCTGTTAATTAGAGACTTGATCTTGCTAAGTCATTGGTTTTCCTGGCTGATTCAGGCAACACATTCCATGCACTAATGATGTAGTAATTAGTTGTTTGTTTTTTTCCAATGCTATAAGGCTATAATTGAAAAGTACAATTAGAAACCAATGACTTTAGTACCGGTATAACATTTCCACAAGTAAAATAGTAAGCTTCTTAATAAGTTACCATCATTTATTAGGGTTGAATGAGTAAAATTGTTAATTTGTTAAAACTTTCAATTGAAAGATAAGATAAACTAAACTAGGATCTAGGCTAAAACTTACTGCGAGTGTCTGTAGGTAAATTTAAGACACTGTGAAGACTGTCAGAGTCTGTGCCAGAATTAGAATCTGGAAAACCTGGCCTTTCCTTAACTTTTAATTTAGTTTCATTGTTTATGTCCTCATCATCAAAACTTTCCTCTTCTTGTTCTGCTATTTGTGAAGAATGAAGTGGACTTTTGTCTTCTGTGATATGCACCACAGGAGACTTCTTACAGCCATATTTGTCAAACATTGTCAGAACATCCTCTCCAAAGATTTCCAAATGTTTGTTGATCATAAAGGTGATGAGAGGTGTCAAAAATTGTGTGATTTCATGGAAAGTTTTTTCCAGATTTTCATGTTCTTTTTTGCTCTTCCGACCCTCACTGGCACCATGAGAAAAAAATGATGGTGCAATACATGTGGCTAGATTGCTTGGTCCCATCTGAGTAAATGAACTATGCTTGGCTAAATGTTGAAGTAAACACATTGTCATCTTCAGTAGATTAAAATGAGCAGGTGGCAATTGGTCCAACACCCTTATTTAAAAAAAAAACACACAAAAAGAAACAACATAAGTATTGCTGTGTAAATTAAAGACAAATTGAAAATATTATTTTAGCCTAAACATTGTAAAAAATAATTTTCTCCTGTGGTTAACCTCACATCACTAACTCAGCAAGGTGGTTCAATAGTTAAGGACAAATTACTATTTTTTTTTTTTATATTGCCAGGGTTTTGCTGCCCAACTTCGTCTCTTTGCAGCCTGTGCCAGTAAAAAGTGATGAGCTGTTGTTCTTATAAGTAATACAGTGTAGGTTATACTAAGGAGAGACTTGATGGTTGAAGCTTTAGAGGGGTAGAAGTGAGCAAATGAATGTTGTTACTCCAGTAGGGAAAAACTGAGCTAATATAACTGGCCATTTTATGTTTCTAAGCCTAAGCCTAAGCTTTGCAAAAACAACCTATTTTACATTACATTTTGAAAAATAACTGTTTTTATTTACTTTTTTATTTGTTGAATTTTTTCATTATCTGGGTCATCAATCTTTATCTTTATCCATTCTGTGTGCAGTTCTTTAAGCATAAGTCCTTCTGGGATATGCCGAATAAACTCCTGTAAGCACAAAATAACTATGGGTGAGAATTTTTTAAGTGCATCAGAGTTAAACTTAGTAGTAGAGTAGAAAACAGGAAACATTAAACTGTTCCCTAAAAATGAAGTCATAACAACCAAAACTAGCTGATGAAGAATGTATTTCTGAGCACCTTAAATACTGATGCAGCTGTGGGAGTCAGACTATCATCTAGCTCAAATGGTATTCCATTGTCAATTTTTTCACGAAGTTCTTTGCCTATAGAGGCATTGTTTCCACGGCGAAGAATTCCAACTTTAGAAGGTCCATATTGATAAATCCAAATCATCAGTTTCTAAGAAAAATAAAAAGGATTAGATAATTAATTACG
The DNA here is from genome assembly GCA_036873155.1 of Biomphalaria sudanica. Classification (NCBI taxonomy): domain Eukaryota; kingdom Metazoa; phylum Mollusca; class Gastropoda; family Planorbidae; genus Biomphalaria; species Biomphalaria sudanica. Next base: position 16,452 of record JAZGLO010000049.1, read on the forward strand.
GTAAAAGATTGTTAAAAAGCATATATATATACACTAGTTTGACATTACCCGCAGCCTGGGGGCCTTAGTTTGTGTTTACTAATCTAGTGGATTGGATTTAGATGTATGTTAAACTTAGCTAATGATCCTTTCAAGTTTTTCTCTTTCGCTACGAAAATAAAAGTTTTGCGAAAATGGGTTTACCCGAAGCCTATACATTCGTATCTATTAAAAATGAAAGGAGCGATAGATGAACAGGACATAAAGTACAATTAAAATGGATTTACCCGATTTGTAAAATGAAAGGGATTATGAAGTAAGTCAGGACGTCTGAATTCGCAGATATATGGAACGAATTTATGTAAAATGTTTTTGAAACACAAAATTGAAGGTTAATTTTATTACATAATGAAATCAATAGACTATCTTTTGTATTTTCACGCGTCAAAGTAAAAAACTATCTGCGCAAAGTGTAGTTCTTAAAATTAGATCTAGATTCAGACCATTTTGATCTTTTCTCATGTAAATATGGCCTAGATTGATGAAGTTATAATGCTTTCATAGAGTTGGTCACATTTTTTTTTGAGGGTCTTAAGTTTGATTTAGGGCTACAAAACATACACTACAGTCTAAGTTAGCACCCAAGGAACATTTCAGTCAAGTTTTATCAAGATTGTTTAACCCTTTTCGATTTCTATTCGAAACATACATACATACATCTTACTTTCTACTTTATAATATATATATATATATATATATATATGTGTATAAATATATATATACATATATATAGTTACAATCTTCTCTATCAGGCCTTCTGTAAACACAGCTAAACATAACACAGCACATCTAACACAAGAACTTGACAGCAAAAGCTTCAATAAACAATGGCGTTTTAATTATAAATACATCGACAGCCAATTCAACACAATTGGCTACACTAACTTCAAATGCTTTCTTGAACTTAACAGAACTGCCTAACTAAACATTACAAGTCTTTCTAGCTCGTACAGCTACATTTTCGAGGACTCACGGTATCACATCATCCTTATTGCCTTGCTGTCATGGACTCAACTGTCCTTTCTTACACACAGTCTCTCCACAATGAAGGCTTTCAGTCACATGACCATAATACTAATCATATTTGCGTGAACTAGCAGTACTGTCCCTTGTCTATCGACAGCATGTATTAAAACTTTTTTTGGTGAGTAAATTAAAATGTATGTATATTTCTTCAAAGATCTTAAATCTAATTCTTCTTTAGCTGTAGATAATTATCAGAGTGAATTTGAGGATTGATCCTTAGATCAGTGTAATTATCAAATGTGTTTTTACATATCTGTATGAAAGCGTGTGTGTGTATATGTGTATGGAGAAAACCTCTACAACTTGAAATGTATATAGGCCTACTATAGTTAACTTTAATGTGTAGCACAATTTTAAAACGTCTACATCTAGGTCTACCAGTAGGCCTCTATTATAAATAAAAAATTTGAAGTCCTAAAATTGTCACAGTGAATATAAGGGCCTATTTAAAGTGCGACTGTGTATGTTTGTTTTGAGGAGATGGTGTATCATACTGTTTGTGAAGATGGATTCTTCTAAACAAGTTATCTCTCAAGGTCTAGATCTAAGACTGACAAAATTAATATGTAAAGAGTAGACTAAGTTGAGACTGGTGATGCTTCTTCTTTCAAGCTGTTTTGTGGCATGAACAAAAATATTTATCAGTTCAGTTAAGTACTTCTACTATTTACAGGTAACAAATGTGTGTAGTGCAGGTGCACTATTATATGCTAGGAGCATACGCTTTGTTTCAAATAGTGTTTTAATAGTCTTTCATTTGAAAGATAAAAAAGGATGAAAGAGTGAAAAATAAAGGAGACAGAATTTGAAGGCTAGAAAATTGTGTTAGTTGTGTTCAAAATGTAATGTGGGCCATTTTATTGATGGATTTAAAAGTATTCCAGGCAATATACACATAAACCAAATGGGTATCAAGTATAGTTATGCCAGTTTAGAATTCAACACTGTTTCACTAGAAGATACAATGGCCAATAAGTGTTTTGTTGAGGGAGGGGCATTTCATTTGAAAATATTGGGGGGGGGGCCTATAGAATAGGGAGAAGGAAGTCTACAACTAATGGGAGTGTTTGTGCATACTCTATAATAGCCGGTGTTACAGGGGCTTTGTTTATAGATGAAAGAGACAACAAAAAAAAGGACATAGAATTTGAGGGCTAGAAAAAAATGTGTTGGAGGTGGGGGAGCATTGCAGGCCAATTTATTGATGGGTTTAAGAGTGTTCTGTGCAAAATAAACATATTTCTATATAGAACAACTTCAACCTTAGTGTAGCATGGGTATTAGCTAGTATTTTAAAAAAATTAATTAATTTATTTGAGTTTAAGCTTTCTCTCACTGATTTAAATGATGACCATACTAAAGCCAAAAAAAAATTATTTTTTTTGTAAAACCATGAGTAGCAATAATTTTGATTAAAAGCTGTAATTGAATTAAATGTGTACCATTTTCTTCCTGACTTAATAGCAGCTAAATGGTATTTAGGGCCACATCTCTAAGTCAAAAACTTAATTAAAAACAACAAATAAATTACCATTAACTCACGGAGGGGAAGAGCAACAAGGCAACAACAATTATGCAAACCCTAGAATACTTACAACAAATAATGCAGGGTATACAGCATATCTTAGAATACTTAAAAAATACAAATAATGTAGGGTATACAGTAAAGCTTATAGTGTACTTACAATAATAGCATCAGGAGGGTTGTGATTCTCATCACATATATTATCCAATGTCTGTCCAAAGACTGATGGTTGAGCTGGACGGAGTCGTTTCAAAAAATTGTTGATAAAGTTTGGGGATCTTCGAGTTTTCTTCATGGATTTTTGAAACGTATTATCTGTAGAGAACAAAATGTTCAGAACAAGTAAGATCAATATTTGTGAAAAGTTATTCGTAAAGAATTTATAAGTAGAAGTAGGAATTGCTTTCAACACAATTTATAGACAAAATACTACAGCGAGAGAGCCTAAAAAAATAAGCTAAATGCCATTCCTAATGTATTGACAGACCAACAATGATATCAACTATGTAGGACTTGCCGAAATATTTTTTCTGACTCTTCTTTTGCTTGATGAAAAATTCACATTTTGGATTTTCTTCTGTTATGAAGGATGCACCAGAGGATGTTCTCAGTCTGTCATCTCTAGTTTTTGTCTTGGATGTTTCATGAAGTTGATTGAATTTGATAGAAAATGGTGTTTCATGACCTAACAAAGAACAGAAAATGGTGTTTCATGACCTAACAAAGAACAGAAATGTTAATAATTTTAAACAGAATTGTTTAAAAGGAAATAAAGAAAAAAAATGTATCATTAATAATCTTTATATATTTTTTTTCCTTCGGTCAAGCAATGTTTCTAGCAAATATTTTGTAACACATACAAGGCTTATTCTAAAAGGAATATATCACATCAAAACATTGATAAACTAATGTGAAAATAGAATGACAAATACATGAAGACTTTCTATTACCAGCTATGTGCAAACGTGAAAACTTCAGCAAAATGAACATAGCAAAGTTTCATGCAATAAATTGCCATCTTTATTCTATATCTATAATTATTATCATCATCACACTAATAATGTCCTGCTATCATAGTGCAGATAGTAGATCTTGTTGTATATTTGGTAATCAGCTTATAGCTTATCAATCATTTAAAACTTTTTATTCTTATGAAATATTAAAGTGTGCTGTGTTAAACTGATTTTTTTTTTAAACATGATAAGGGATGATGACGAGATTTAAAGCCATTAAAGGCCATTGGATATGACATCTAAACTAGATATAAATCTCTACATTTGAGGGGGGCGGGCGTGAAAGTTTTAAATGTTTATACATTGATCCAATTTATAGAGTTTTATGTAAAGCTATATAGGACCCACTTTTAGGACTACTT
>JAZGLO010000050.1:0-27500 GCA_036873155.1 Biomphalaria sudanica
AATCTTGAACCTCAGACTCATGAAAAAGTCAACTTGAACACCAAACGACTAATTGACATTAGTGAGGTGAAGACCTGTCCTGTAGACTGTAGACCTAGAGTTGTACTCTCAATAAAGAGAAATGAGACTGGATAAACAAGTCTTGACACCAAGACTTGACACTGAGTCTTACACATAGACTTGACACCAAGCTAAGATCACTACTTAGACTTGACGCCAAAAACTTGAAATAGAGTCTTGACTGAGTCTACGACCAAAAACCTAGACTTGTCACTAAAACCCTATAGAAGATAAAAGAAAAGGATTCTCCTAATCATCTAGATCTAGTCTAAAAATAGACTTACAAATACGAACGGATTCAAATAGAAAAAACTATACCATAAAATTAAAACTCACCCTAAACAGGGGTCAAGATAATCCAACAAGAAAATGTCCAAGGCAAACGTTAAGGCTATCCAGTAACAATAACCAAGGAGAAATTCAAGAGCTCTCAAAACATGTCTTGCCTCTATACAGCACAAGATGGAGAGACTGAACTTGACGATAAATGACGCAAATCACACACACACACTAACTTTACGTCACTAGAAGTTGTGACAAGCAATAAAATTTCCTTCTCCTAGTCTACACAAGAAATAGTGTAATGACGTCATCAATATAGTGAACAACGCCGCACTATCAAATAGAGAAATAATTCTACTATACAGTTACATAAATAACTGCGACATTCCCCCTCCTCAACGAACTGGCAATTTTGAAAAAAAATTCCAGTTATCATAAAAAACTGCAAGAAAATTCTCCAGAAAATCAACTTCACCAAGATCGATATAACAAAGATCAAAACTGCAAATATGCTTCCAAGAATTACAAGAAGAGACTTCAAGATCTCACTGAGAAATACAACTGAGAAATCCTCAATAACCAATAATCATCAATGATTACCTCAATACTAAAAAATCTTTATTATACACTTCAATAGACAAAATAATGTTTGTCTCAAAAATCTACAGTTAAAGTTACAACTGTTTGCATGTTACATAGTTACATTATCAAAATTGATCAATATCAAAATTAATACAACTTAAGTACATGATTGCTCAAATGAACCAAAAAAAAATTATATAAGTCTTGAACAAACATCAGCAAAAACATTTAATTCTCCCTTCAAATGGACAGAATCAAAAACATAATCCTGCAGCGCCAAACACCATCTAGTTATTCTTTTGTTACTATAACTACTATTAGTTATGAATGACAAGGCTTTGTTATCGGTCTGGAGATGAAACTTCACTCCTGCCAAATAACGATCTAGCTTTTTGATCGACCATACAATGGCCAGTCCTTCCCGCTCAAGGATAGAGTATTTCTGTTCACGTGGCAACAACTTGCGACTGACAAACTTCACTGGATGTAACACACCATCTCTCATCTGACTAAGTATACCTGAAATGCCTTTATCTGATGCATCTGTCTGCAAAAAGAATGAAAGAGAAGGATCAGGCAATCTCAGAATAGGATAATCACACAAATAAGTTTGTATTCTTTTCAGTGCCACAACACACCCGTTACTCCAATCAATTCTCACAGATTTCCCTTTCTTCAATAACTCTGTGAATGGAAATACCAAGTCTGAATAACAAGGTATAAATTTAGAGTAATAGTTAACCAACCCAATTAATGATCGTACTTCCTTCTTAGTACTGGGTGGTTTAAACTCCAGAATCTTCTGAACATTTCTACTGTCTGGTTTCACTTCTCCCCGACCTACATTATGTCCCAGAAATTTAATGTTAGTAAAGCCAACCTCTAATTTAGATGGTTTTACAGTAAATCCATGACTTTTCAATACACCGAAAACATTGTGTACATCTCTAACATGAGTCTCCCAACTTTCGCTAAATATACAGATGTCATCAAAATAAAACAATACATTCTCAATATCTCTTAAAATACTCTTTAAAACTCTATTGAAATGGTTAGGAGCACCACTTAAACCAAATGGTAAGAAATGAAACATGTAGTGTTCCCCCAGAACCCTAAAAGCTGTATACTCCTTACATTCTTCACTTATAGGAATTTGCCAATACCCTTTAGTTAAATCAACTAACGTAAAATACTTAGCCCTGTAGAGTTTATTAAATAACTCTTCTTGATCTGGTATTAATTCAGCTGGTATTTGTGTAACATTGTTTAACTTGCGGTAATCAATGCATGGACGTAGTGTACCATCACGTTTCTTAACAACCACAACAGGAGCGGCATACGGTGAATCTGTGGGTCCTATGATACCCAACTTTAACATACTATCAATTTCCTCTTTTAATTTCTCCTTCATATTTATTGGTACAGTATATGGCTTTAATGCTATAGGCTTAGTGTCCAGCAACTTAATTTTAAATTCTTCCACATCTGCTTTACCTGGAATGTCAGATATCATATCCTTGAATTCATCCAGCACCTTCATAATTTCACATCTCTGATTATGGTTTAAATCTGGGTTAATCTTCACTTGAGATAAAATGTCTTCATTCGTCTGATTGTTATTGTTGATTTCTAATGTCGGAATGCTTGGTAAAATATCTTCATTTGTCAAGTCTTCATCAAATTCCTCCTCATCATCCACAACAGACACCATATTAGCAGACAAAATATTGTTCTCATTTTCACTATTAATAACAGTTTCACTTGTATTGTCTTTACCTCTGCTATGGTATTTCATCAACCTATTGATATGGTAAAGTTTCAACCTATCTCCCTTTTTCACTAGAAAATTGAATCTTGATACCTTCCGTATAACTTGAAATGGTCCTTGCCAATAAACAGATAATTTGTTTTCTCTTTGAGGTTTAAGTATTAATACACAATCACCTTCATCAATCTTGCGCATTGTAGAGTATCTATCATACTGAATTTTGTACTTTTGTTTTTGAACCTCACTATTTCGGTTGGCAATTGATGTTACATGAAATAACCTCTTCTTCAAATCCATTAAGTATGAGTAAACATTCTTGTATTCATCTTCCTCCTCTTTGTTTACAAATACTTGTTTCAGAATGGCCAATGGTCCTCTCATCTGTCTTCCATATACCATTTGAAATGGCGATATTCCTGTAGTTTCATTTGGGACCTCTCTATAGGCAAAAAGTGCAGCGCTAACCTTTCTATCCCAATCCTTTGGACTCTCTTGTGTCACTTTCCTTAGAAAACTTTTCAATGAAGAATTGAAACGTTCATTCATCCCATTTGACGAAGGGTGAAAAATAGTTGAGTGCACTATTTTAATATTGTAGAAGTTACAAACTTCTTTGTATAAATCCGCAGTGAACTGACTTCCGTTATCACTTAGTACCTCATGCGGTATACCAATTCTACTGAAAATTGTGTTTAATGCCTCAATTACAGTTTCTGTAGTAATATTTCTTAAAGGTATTGCCTCTGGCCATCTCGTAGCAATGTCAACAAGTGTTAAAATAAATCTGTTCTTGTTCTCGGTAACCTCCAACGGACCAACAATATCTATTGCCACTTTGTAAAATGGTGTTGTTACTATATTCATATTTCCAAGCTCAACTCTGTCACATCTTCTTGGCATTCTACACCGTTGACAAATATCACAACTCTTAATCAAATCTTTAACATCTTTATCAACTCCTTGCCAAAAGAAATATTGGTATATTCTTCCCTTAGTCTTTCTCACTGACAAATGACCTGCAAATATACTTTCATGTGCTGTTTTTAAAATTACTTCCCTTTTTGACACTGGAACCACGAGTTGTTTCTCTTCCTGACCTATTTGACTTTTGAATACACGATACAATAATCTATCGAATACCTTGAATCGAACACCTCCATTTTTCTTATTATCCACACTCTTCTCCTTCTGCCTGTTCCATAATTCTTGTAATGTAGGATCACTCACTTGTTCTCTCAAGAAATCCTCACATGATCCAAACAACTTATAACAATCCTGAATAACTTCTGAATGTTTCATAATATCGGCCTCATTCTCTTTTTGTTTCATTGCTCTCGTAACAGCAGCACCACTATGTTCACAATGTTGTTCATCTTGTACATTCCCTATGATTAAATCAGCTACTGGATTATCAAAACAAGCTACAATATATTTCCCTGTGATATAGTCTGAGTTGATGTCAACACATGCCAGTGGATATTCCTTAATAGTACCATCAATCAATTTTAATTTGTAGCTACCTGGAATTTTGTCTGTGGATTCAATTAACGAATTTCTTACCCCAATCACACTAGATCCTGAATCACGCAATATAGACACTATTTTATTATTTAATAATCCTTCTTCAAAACGTAATTTACCTACAGACTTTTTCCTCAATTTCTGATCAACAATAGACATAGTTTCTTTTCTACATGGAGTAAAATATTCTATTTCATCAGCCAAATTAGAATGACAACAACTTTGAATTTTACGTGAACAATTTAGTCATCTCTGTGGACCTGTCTGTTTAATTTTCCTTGGCTTGTCTGTGTTTTTCTCCTTAGAATAATCAACACTTGAATAATTCCTTCTGTTATTTCCTCCACCATGGTTCACATTATTGTAGGCTCCTCTCCAGTTTCCTACATCCATTCTCCTTCCTCTAGTATCAAACTGCCTCCTGTAAGTTCCATATGACACATTCCTTGTGCCTGACACATGTCTTGGTCCATCCTTATAATATAACATCTGCCTTGGTTTCACTCTAGCTCCACCCACATAACATTCCGTTGACCTGTGACCTACTTTTCCGCACTTAAAACAAGTTATGACTTTCCCGTCACTAACATAGTTCTGACTTGTAGCTTCAGCAGCTCCCACTACATACACATTTTCCTCTTTACATAATGATTTGGTTGAACTTGCAGTCTTAAAGCTTTCAATTACTTTTAGCATGTCTTCTACATTATCACTTTTATTTAAGATAAGTTGACGATATACTTCACCTGAAACACTCTCCAACAATCTGTCTGTCACAATCATATTCTTCATGCCTTCTATGGTCTCCTTTACTTCTGCCATCTTCATCCAATTGTCTAGTGCCCTTCTCAATTCTGCTACATATCCCCTGAAATCATTTTCTTTAGGTCTGATTTGGTGAAATTTCTTCCTACACGATTCTCCATTTATATCAGCCTGCCTCATTAACAAAACCTTCACTTCATCATAATTTTCCCTTTTAAACAGATCATCTTGTAGCATGAAATTCTTGAGTTTTGAAGTCAATTTGTAAGATAACAACATAGCCCAACTTTTCTTATCAATACAACATCTTGTTGCTACCGCCTCAAATAAAGTCAAAAAGCCAATCAAATCCTCATCTTCCTTCATATTCTGAAAACTCTTGTCCAACTTATCAATTATATGCCTATGTTTATCCTCATCCTAGCTTCTCCCTCTTTGTTTTCAGATTTGACACCAATTTTCTCCTGAAGTCTAGCCAATTCCAATTCATCCTGCCTCTTTTTAACTTCCACTGCTTCTCTTTCTTTCCATCGTTCATGCTTAAGCTGTTCCTCCTCCTTCTTAAACTGTTCCTCCTCCTTCTTAAGCCGTTCCTCCCTATCCAATCTTGCTTGTTCTGCCTTGACATATTCCTCCTTCTGTTCCTTCACATAATTCTGTAAGTCAACTCCTGAAAAACCCAACGCCTTCCCATCTGCTATAAATTGTGAATTTATAGAAAACCTAGTCTCCATCCTCAGAATTTCCAAACAATCTAAGTTCCAAAGGTCAAATCAGAAAAATCAACCAGAGCACAAGATATATTATTAGCAACCAAAAAAAAATACACTTAGCTGTGCTTTCTCCTGCGAAGATAGAATCTGCCTCAGCACCAGGAAGATAGAGTAGTGATGACAAGGTACAGCCAGGTACACCAGGACAACTTGAGAATCCCAACAAACAGATCACAGCTCCAATTTAAGTCCGACATCAATCAGTTTGGCATGTAACAAAATTATATCTTATTAGTATAAATTTAAAAAATATTATATATAAGATACAATGTTAGCAATGGCGATATAATGGCACCATTAAAGTCTCACACAAAAAAATTAATACAGTGCTTTTCTTGAGTAATAAGGTACAATCACATGGTACTGTGACACAAACAGGTGTCTAGAATCTGAAAATATACTTTTACAAGTACACAAATCTAAACAATAAACTCAGCAAATAATTTACAAATTATGACTGAGATTAACTTTTTAGACGAGCCCCCAAAATACTTGTCAGGTTCTTGTGTTTTATTGTATCTATCATAGTTTTAATTCAATGTGTATTATTGTTATTCTTTATCTGAACTTATAATATTTTGGTCCAAGTTCAGCCTGACAAGCACATCACACACATACAGTTGTACTAAATTACTAAACTCAGTGTGTAATGTTAAATAACAATAAACATTTATTAAAGTGATATATTTACAAATGAACTGATGTATGATGAATGATAATAATAATATCAATATCCATAAATATATGTATAATATCTCTACTCCAATATGATATAGTTATTTTCTTTGTGATATATCAATGATCAATTATTTGAATAATATCATTACCTCAACATATTCATCATAAGTTGTTCAAACATTCTTTCAACGCAACAACTGGGAATTCACATAGATATAGTCTGTAATCCAATACTGTTCACTGACGATAATTCCAAAAAGTTCACAATTCACACTGCAACATCAGGTCTGACCAAGGCAACCCGCAATCTGGAATCTTGAACCTCAGACTCATGAAAAAGTCAACTTGAACACCAAACGACTAATTGACATTAGTGAGGTGAAGACCTGTCCTGTAGACTGTAGACCTAGAGTTGTACTCTCAATAAAGAGAAATGAGACTGGATAAACAAGTCTTGACACCAAGACTTGACACTGAGTCTTACACATAGACTTGACACCAAGCTAAGATCACTACTTAGACTTGACGCCAAAAACTTGAAATAGAGTCTTGACTGAGTCTACGACCAAAAACCTAGACTTGTCACTAAAACCCTATAGAAGATAAAAGAAAAGGATTCTCCTAATCATCTAGATCTAGTCTAAAAATAGACTTACAAATACGAACGGATTCAAATAGAAAAAACTATACCATAAAATTAAAACTCACCCTAAACAGGGGTCAAGATAATCCAACAAGAAAATGTCCAAGGCAAACGTTAAGGCTATCCAGTAACAATAACCAAGGAGAAATTCAAGAGCTCTCAAAACATGTCTTGCCTCTATACAGCACAAGATGGAGAGACTGAACTTGACGATAAATGACGCAAATCACACACACACACTAACTTTACGTCACTAGAAGTTGTGACAAGCAATAAAATTTCCTTCTCCTAGTCTACACAAGAAATAGTGTAATGACGTCATCAATATAGTGAACAACGCCGCACTATCAAATAGAGAAATAATTCTACTATACAGTTACATAAATAACTGCGACAATCAGTAATTTAATCACACCTACTACTGACCTGGACATCTGTGCGATTAGAAATATGTTTACCATTTGTTTGTGTCTAGCTCCTTGTCATATGATCCTATCACTTATCCTTAAGGGGACTAATTCAACTTATACCAATCAAGTACGATTTCTTTCCCTTTTTCAAGATACCAAACAAAATATTTAATTACCAATAGTTAATTAATTAACTGGTTTTTTTAAAATTGATTCTTGTGTTGTCAGGTAAAAGAAATAATTGTGCGAAATTTTTTAACTTGATCTGAGATTGGATGTAGGAGAAATAATTACAAACTTTTTACCAGACAAACAGGCAAACAGACAAACATACAGATATCAGATTTGTAGCTATCAGCCTGGATACTAACCGGGAGGAAGTTGAGACGGATCTCATTGCAGACAACTTGCTATTCATTGCATAGAACAGAGCACGACAATCTACGCCTAAATCTAAAGTCTTACTAAGTTTCTATATAAAGATATCTACCGAGCACGCTAAATATAAAAATTTTATTTTTCTGGACAAAAACACTTTAAAATCAGACACAAAAGTAATATGTAGGATACAATAGAGTCATATATATAGTATATGTGTGTGTATAATACTGTGTGTTATTCTTGCGCAATTATTATGACTAGAACACATTCAGACTTTCTTGATTCACTAATATTTCTTTTATTACGGTATAACTGTATCCCTGAGTATACTCAACTGAAATGGTTATTTAGACATTGCATAGCTCAGCAATGGAAAAGATACGTCACTCATTGAGGTGCAGACAAGCTTTGTATGATTTGACTCAGATATTGTAAAATCTAAATAAGGATCTTTCTCTAGCATTACTTTTATTTCATCTCACGTAGCTTACCCCACTAGTATTAACTCCCCCCAGGGTTCCGCTGTGAACCGGCTGTGTTGACCAGCCAGCTGCTCCACTGTATCCTAGGAGATACACGATTGCCCCACTACTTCCAGGACAGGTAGGAGTTGTGTAGCTGAAATGACAGCCAAACTCACACTCGGAGAGTTGCAACTTTTCCAAGCATTTCCCCAAACTAACATGTTTATGGGCTCCGTGAGGGTGACTCACAATGAAGGAGAAGTCTTTCAGGTCTTCAGACTCCTTGTATTTGATATGTAATTTGCTCCGAAGAAGCGAAATCTCATTCACACTTTTGTTGATAGTATCCCCTAATGTATCATCACAAGTAATACAGTTCAGAATGCACTTATCTTCTTCTACATTCACATATACTACACTTTCAGAGTCGACAGGCTTAACCTTATTTGGATCATTATCGTCGAAAAAATAACATTTCGTCTCCTTGGCCTCTAGGTAATCGCACACAAGGTGTGATGCCGTTATTATATGGGGTTTTAAACTCAAAATCCCCTGGTTGGGTTTTTTAAACTTAAAACTCTCTTGGCTGTGCTAGGGCAAGTGACGGTTTAGTATTAAATTTTCACCTAAAATAAACAAAATTAAAGCAAAAGATCAGTCACTAAACTCCGACACTCGGGGGGGGGGGGATTTTTATTTCCGGGGGGGGGGACCCCAACCCCCCCACCGACTACGCCCATGTATTAAAATATATATATATACACATATATATGCTTAAGAACTTGTGGATTGGTATGTGTGTATTCGTTGACATATTCTTTTGTGAATCTCGAGGCAATTAAATGTAAATGATAATAGATTAAAGCTTGTTTCAAATATTTTGTTTTATTTTGTCTAAAGATAATCATTTGATATCGTCTCGCCTCATTGCGTGGGGCTGTCAAGAAATTGTTGTTTTTAATTACAAAGTTCGCAATTTTTTTTTTCGCCTGCCAGAAAGAGAGTAAATAGTAAGCTACAAGTGATCTGAGTTGACTGCAGTCTAGTGCTATTTATTATGCCTTGATTTTAAAGGGAAAGGTGAATCATTCTTTTTTTTAATTGTGGCTACAGTGGATGTTATCCATGTTTTAAAAAACGTCCCCGTAACTAAATGCCTAGCTTATCTCCCCTGCCTACAAGCTCGCTTACAGTATGCTTCTAGTTATAGTAGATTGAAACCCTCGTAATACACAATCTAACCATCGTCATTCAATTTTTGAAATAAATACAGCAGTGAAACTCATTGTAAATCAATGTTTCCAAACTGTGTTCCGCAGAGAACTTGTGTTCCTCAAGGCTTGAATAAGTGTTCCACGAACTACTGCAGAATATATAACTAGCAAGCCACCACGTGAATTAATCTCTCTAAAAAATAAGCAAAGTGTCCCGCTAAATACTCCGAATTGTGCGAAGTGTTCCATTAAGGAAAACGTTTGGGAAACATTGGTCTAAATCAAAGTAAAAAATATAGGTCAGTGTCTCTTGTGTTCTTTTGCAAGGAAGTTTCTTTAACTCAAACACAAATGCTTCTGCATAAAACAATTTCCCCTTTTAGACCTTGCAATCTATAGGGCAGATAATGTGAAGGTCATCCGTTTTTTTTTTTGTGTCCCACGGTTAACAAGGGTGTCATGTGGCCAGCACAACGACCTTTACTTTCCCAAACTAAACTCAGGTTCCTATTAGAGCTGGGTGGACTCGAGACGCCAAAAGATCTCGGAATTAAAAATCCAAGTCTTCACCAGGATTCGAGCCCGGTAACTCGGTTCGGAAAATAAGCGCTTTACCGCTCAGCCACCTCGCCTCCATAAAATTATTACATAAAACAAATTTTATGTAATTTTAAAAAATTAAATGACATTACAATCAGATATTCAACAATTTTGAAATGATAAATTATTTCGCTCACTGAAACAGTCTTCTTATTTTCTTAAATGAATAAGTTCTAAAGTCGATTATTTAAAATATCAATCATCATCCGTCACTGAACCAAGATTGTCTAACAAATAATAAAAAAGGAAGTAAACCCAGAATTTGATAATAATTACGGGATTATTTCCCTTAGATTAATGATGTCTAGTTGATATGAGGATTCTACAATACTGTCTCTTATTTCAAACAATAACAAAAATAATGTAAAAATGAACACAACTCTTGTTGAAATTCAATATTGCTTTATTTTATGCTACGTGTGAATATATAGTATGAAATATTATCAAGACTGATGCGGCAGAGATTGCACGTACATGGTGTGTGGGTGATAAAGATCGAAGACCTACAATTAGAGCAGCGGTTCTCAACCTTTTTAGTTAGGCGACCCCTTTTTTACAATTCCTCACGTATTCGCGTTCCCAAAAGTAAATTATTTTTGTTTATAATTATGATGTTACAAAATTATAATTGTATGCCTAAGGTAAATATCTGATTTGCATTGCTAAAGCTTAATGTTTAATCACGGCACAGTATGTCATTACATTCTTGAAATATCTATGTCTCCTTATCGTCCAATTACAAATAAATGAAATAATTTCTATATGACGTGCACAGTATCATTTTATCTGTTCGCCAGGCTCCTTTTTATATTTCATGTTCACATTCCACACACATGGAAATTTTCTGTATTTAAACTTGATAACTAACAGGCTGTTTCGAGAAATAAATATTTTACTGCAAATGGAAGAAGAAGGAGCAACACAGAGAAATGCGAACATGACTGCATGCGTCTGATACAGAATTGTGTAATTCAAGAGAAATGTTTCACTGTTAAACCTTTCTGTCTGCTAAAAATCTTTCACTATGACTTTTATTGAATTTCTGGCAAGTGCACATGGGATGTGAAGTAGATATGGAAAGTAGCAGGAATAGTTATTCATACGTAAGCATTGTGAAAGCATTGTCAATATTAAGCATTGTGGAAGCATTGTCAATATTATTTTCGTTACAAATGGCATGCTGTTTATTCCTGCTTAAACTAATGGGGTAGGCAGAGGAAACGGAGGTGCATGTATTACAAGAGTGTCCAAGAGTTGCGGGGAGACAACTGAAGTGTCTCTTGGGTCTTACGAGGAACTACGTTCAACAAGAGTTTCTTACCAGAGCTACCATTTGGAGTCCATCCAAGGTTAATGTTGTCCACATTAGTTATGAATTTCTTAAACAAAATTTATGTATTTAAATTAAATATTATTGATACCTTATTCAACCTTTTTTAAAACGTATATGGCTTAGTTCATATATTACGGATTATTCACATTTTATATTTATGAAACATATAATTAATGTATTTGTATGCCTACCATCTCACTTACGTATTTGGGAAGAATGACTCTTAAGTCTAGACGAAATTTAAGAAGTAACTAGACCTTATCCATTAATCTGCATTAATTAGGCTTGTTTAAATATATCTGCTCGACAATTAAAATGTTCGAAATCTATTCTGATTCAGTTGTCTTCAACATCTATCTTCGAATGACAATATATTTAGTAAATTCCAATGGAAAAAAAACTAGTATATGACAAGTTTTAACATGTGAGAATGGAAAAAAAAATCCATATTTTCGATGGATATAAGCGACCCCTGACAAATTGCCAATCGACCCCCAAGGAGGGCGCAAACCACAGGTTGAGAACCCCTGGGCTAGAGAGTACAGAGGATGTGGTTACATTACCTTCTTTGAGTAATCTAGCTGGAATACCATCAGGTCCAGACACTTTATTCGGTTTAATGTTCGCTAATAGTTTTTGGATTCCCTTTTCATGTACTTCTATATCTCCTATGTTGTCTACTTGGTTCAAAGTAAGTAATATGTCTTTGTCTCCTGGGGCTGAGAATGCTGATGCAAATTATTTATTTAGCATCGTAGCTTTAGTTTCATTATCATTATCTGTTATCTTCTCTGTTTAATGGTGCTATGCCTGTTGTTTCCATTTTCTCAGTCTTAATGTATGTATGGCCATATGTTTTTGTTGTAATCCTTAGATATTACATTGTTTATATATTCACTCTGCAGCTGTCTCCTTACTTTTGGGTTAAATGTTTAATTTTAATATACTTTTAAAAACTATTTCTGCCTTAATATTAGGTTCTTTAAATTTTCTATATATGTTGTTTACAAAGCTTCTTTAATCTATTATTTAACCAGCATTTATTTATTTTGTTTGATGTGTATTTAGATGGTATATTCTTCTTCTTCATTCTCATTGTTATGTTGGAGCGTTCAGATGAGTAGACCAATACATGAGATGAACTGCGCAGTGGTTTCCAAATCAGGGAGCTCTCCATATAGTTTTCTTTCTATTGGGGTGTTTTGGGGCCTGTGTCTTGTACGGGCCTCTTGGTAAAGAGAGCAGTTTTGGAGGACATGGTCGGCATTCTCTGGTGACACTCCACATGAACAGACCTCAGTTGTTCCAATTTTGAGCTTCCGGTACATGTGTTGTCGCATTCTGTTGTGTCGGTCCTAAGTCGAAAGATTAGACGTTGATCTTGTCGGGATAGCTTATAGTAAGCGTCATCTTTCTTGTGATTTAGATGAGAGCTCGTCCATTTCTCATTTATTTTATTTACGATTAATTTCTTCAATTCTTCTGGATAGAGTGCAGAGTTTATTTTTGAGTTAGTTCTCCCACTCTTGGCGAGTGTGTCAGCCTTCTCATTTCCTTCTAGTTGTATATGAGCTGGTATCCATTGAATAACAGTTTTTTTGCTGTTGTTGTTGAGCTTTATAAGTGCTGTTCTGAGGTTTTTAATATAAGAGGAATCAGAGTTTTGCAAGCTTTTGAGGGTTGTTTTCGCATTGGTGAGAAAGACAATCTGACTGTGTGGGGAATTTGGATGATATGCTAGCATGGTAGCAGCTAGTGCTAGTGCTTCCCTTTCTGCTCTGTGACTGTCAGAGAGCTCTCCAGTTGCAATGGATTTTTCTAGTTTTTCTCCATCTGGCCATTCGATAAGTATTCCAGCTCCTGCATTTGTGGTGGCTTTATGGGAGGAGCCATCCGTGTAAACTCTGATCCACTATTTGCTAGGATAATTTGTTTGTAGAAAGCAGTTCACTTTTTCCTTGAGCTCTGTTGGACTGTAGTCAGTATATGATTTTCTATAATTTTTTAAAGATAGTTTTTAATGAAATTCCAGAGGACATCGACTGGTCTTTCGACTTACTTGGTAGAAGTGCTGTGACTATTCGCGTAACCAAATCTCTCTACTGCCACCTCTACCTAGTATGTATGGCTAAATGTGTACTATAAAATATTATTTTTGATAGAAATAGAGGTGGAGATTATTATGTTTAAAACACAAGAAGAAGCACTGGTAGCCAGGGAAGAAGTGGGACTATAATGACTATAATGATAGGCGACTTTATTTTGAACGCCAAAGAGTAAAAGTCAAACAATACTTAAAGCCCTGGTCTCCTCGTGGGATGGAGAAATGATGTCGCTTAACTGTGAGAGACGGTCTACTGGGTTATTAAAGTATGTGCATATTAATACCTTCATCTGGTTCAAATAGTGCGTGATAAGTTTCCACTGTCAACAAGAAGACTTTTGGGTAGTTGAAGTCACTCGGGTTGTCTATTGAGAGAAAGCAAAGTCTGGAGTGCAATAGATACACGGACACAAGTGTACGCTGGTGTTCATTTAGCTTGCTTCATATTGGACTTTTTAAAATGCTCAAAACATTAGAAAGTTTTTTGTGGTATAACTCTAGTACAAACACATATATCTCTAATACAAACACGTATACCTCAAGAACAAACACGTATACCTCAAGAACAAACACTCATATCTATAGTAAAAACACGTATACCTCTAATACAAACATGTATACCTCTAGGACAAACAAGTATATCTCTGATGCAAACAAGTATACCTCTAGTATAAACATGTATACCTCTAATACAAACTCGTGTACCTCTAGTACAAACACCCATACGGTATACATCTAATACAAACACTTATATATCTAGTACAAACATGTATACTTCTAATACAAACACGTATACCTCTAATACAAACACATATAC
This sequence comes from Biomphalaria sudanica, assembly GCA_036873155.1. Lineage (NCBI taxonomy): Eukaryota > Metazoa > Mollusca > Gastropoda > Planorbidae > Biomphalaria > Biomphalaria sudanica. The sequence continues at coordinate 14,396 of JAZGLO010000050.1, forward strand.
CTCTAGGACAAACACTTATAACTTAAATACAACAGGTATGCCTCTAGTACAACATGTACACATCTAATACAGCAAGTATACCTCTAATACAAACACGTATACCTCTAATACAAACACGTATACCTCTAGTTCAAACACCTTTACGGTTTACATCTAATACAAACACTTATATCTCTAGTACAAACATGTATACTTCTAATACAAACACGTATACCTGTAATACAAAGACAGACACAGAATTTTATGATGATGTTAAGTTGAAATTGTGCTAGAATTTAAGTTATTACCAACAGTAACACGTCTAATACTTGCTCATCCTCGAATCATTAGGAGTTTACACTTACATGTACATGTAACAACAAGTTGCTGGCACTGGAAAAGTCATTGATAATAAGTCCATCATAACAATATATTTATAGTATATTTATACATTCACTTAACCTGAACTTTTTCTCGGGAGGGGTTGGGGAAGGAGTAATGGGGTGAGTTAAAATGTTCATTTAAAAAAAATAAAAAATTAGCACCCATTAGTAATTAAGAGAAAAACAAAACCGCTCAGGAAGCTGTATAAAAGAGGAACATGTTTAGCGGCCCCCGAAAGGGGAAAAGACGCTATTAGTTTTGTGTGGCCTGTTTGTCCGTCTGTCCGTCCCATTTATATCTCAGAATCTACAAGAGAAAATGAAAATCAGACATCATGACATTTTAGTTCATTCAAAGTTCTGATGCAACGGCTACTTTTTTCTTTTCCGAAAGTGAACCATCTACATTTTAAAATTATATGTGCAAGCAGATTTTTCCAAAAATTACACCACTTTTCAAAGCAAAACTTTATATCTAGACTTAGATCCAATTCTAGACTAGATTTAGATCTATTTCTAGACTTAGACTTAGATCTTGAACCTAGATTTAGATCTAAAACTAGGTCTAGATCTAGCTAGATCTATGTCTAGTCTGTATGACAAATGACAATGGAGATATTAATTTTTATTTTGCGAGGGGAATGTCTGGTCCAAGAAGACCTACTCCAAGTAGACCTACTCCAAGTAGACCTACTCCAAGTCTTTCAAGTCATTTCTAGCTAACTCACTACCTTAAATTAAATAGGTCAAGAATTTTTTTCTTGTAGCCAATTTATCTAATTTTGTAAGAAGAATAAATCTTGTTTTGTTTCTCTTTATTACATGAAACATGTTATTAATTTTGAATGTATGGATAAGGTTAATAATTATTATTTTAAAGATATAAGTGTACGCTAAAGGAATATATGGCGATGCTGTGGCTGAGTGGTAAAGCACTTGGAACCAGAAGTCCTGTGTTCGAATCATGGTGAAGACTCTAGGTAGACCACTTAGGGGCCGATTTTGAGTTTGTGTTTCCACACAAACTTCTTTTGTAACCTTGTTTATTTTTTTTTTCTTGTTTATTTTTAGCTTTCTTTATCTCTGTACTAATGCATTTTAGTGTAGAAATAAACCATTTAAAACTCGTTTGGTTCTATACAATTATATACATTCTGGGCATAAATCTAGTAGCCTGCGTAAGCAGGCTTTAATATTATCCTATTGTTTTATATAAGTGTTACAAACTAAAGATAATTAAAATAATGTGAACGCAGCCATCTGTATTCTCGAGTCGGAGATCAACCAGTATGAGCTCAATAACGAATCATTGTAGGGAGGATCTCACTCTTTGAATGCTGCCTGCTAGTGATGTAACAGTAAGATAGAAAGAACAAGAAGGAGCATTGTGTGACTAAGATGTGAGGACCACTGAGCGTAACGTTGTTTAAGTAAATAGGCTGCAAACGATAGGAAATAAGAGAGATTTTTGGGTCAGATTATTTCTCTTGCTTTAGAATTACTGCTCTTACTTCAATATTAATGCTTTTGAATACTACTGCCCTTGCTTGAATATTACTACTTACTTGAATGTTACTGTTCTTATTTGAATATTACTGTTCTTAAGACGAGACAAGGAAATCGACTGTCATGCAGTTTTACTTTATACTTCCAATCAAGTCTAATAATGATATCCATGATACATAATGATAATAATGATACATAATGATATCAATGATACATTATGATATCAATGATACATAATAATATCAATGATACATTATGATATCAATGATACATAATAATATCAATGACACATAATGATATCAATGATACATAATGATATCAAAGATACATAATGATATTAATGATACATAATGGTATTAAAGGTACATAATGATATTAATGATACATAATGATATCAAAGATACATAGTGATGTCAAAGAAACACATAATGATATCAATGATACATAATGATATCATTGATACAAATGATATCAAAGATACAAAATGATGTCAATGTTACATAATGATGTCAAAGATACATAATTATATCAATGATACATAATGATACCAAAGATACATAATGATATCAAAGATACATAATGATATCAAAGATACATAATGATATCAAAGATACATAATGATATCAAAGATACATAATGATACCAAAGATACATAATGATATCAAAGATACATAATGATATCAAAGATACATAATGATACCAAAGATACATAATGATATCAAAGATACATAATGATATCAAAGATACATAATGATATCAAAGATACATAATGATATCAAAGATACATAATGATATCAATGATTTATAATGATACCAAAGGTACATAATGATGTCAAAGATACATAATGATATCAATGATTTATAATGATACCAAAGGTACATAATGATATCAATGACCTAGAGAAAACAGAACGAAACGGAATAGAATAGATGACGATGTGAGATAAACTAATGTGATAATGTTTTTCTGCTTTATGAAAATATATTTCACTTACATTTTAACAAAATAATAATAATTGAATTGTTCAAGTTTTTAATTGTATATGTTCAAACTAGCAACAAAAGTTACCAATCAAAATGTCGGCACGGTTGTGACGCAGTACTTGGGGATTAGAAATGTCTAGTGCCCTTATACACTAAATGGTGTACATTATCACATTGCTTTTATGTTCACACACCCCTCCCCCCCCCAGCCCACAACCAACCCCTGACCACATTCATTCTGACTGGAGGAAGTCAAATGTTTAGTTGGCTGACTTTACAACGAGCTAAAATAGATGCATAAAAAAAATCATTTTTATACGAGTTTTATTTTGTTCTTCGAAGCTTCGTAGGTCGTAGGTCATTAGATCAAGAGGAAAGTCAGAGTGAAAGAGAGGGGGAGGGGGGAGGATGTGTCTCAAAGTTCGAGTTCGCTCCCCTCTTTGTGAGGAGAGAAATACAATACATCTTTTGGGCTGATAGAATTAACTCTTTCTCTCCTAATTGACGATACGAGAGAATGAGTTAACAAGTCAAAGTGTCTCTGATGTTGTGGTCGTTACAATACCATGTTATAAAGGGAGAAAGATAAAACATAAATCTAAAATATTTACAAGAGACTAGCCCCAAAACACATCAATTTAAAGAAAACTATATGGAGAGCTCCCTTGTCTGGAAACCACAGCGCAGTTCATTCGTCTACTCATCTGAACGCTACGACATTAAAATGAGAACGAGGAAGAAGAAGAAATACACCATTTTAACCCAGACTAGCACGGGAAATCAGCTAGTAGGCTTATAAAATAGAATTAACTCTTTCTCTCCGTCATTATTTACCACATTTTGGTGGAATCAAGGCTGATATCGTCACTTAGGAGAGAAGGAGTTAAAGCAAAAATTAATTTATGACCGTTCATAACAGGCTCAAGTTCTTGTTGTAAGGAAACACGAAAGATAGAGATTGCGAAGTTACACTTTCTTTTAGAGATTACTGGAGCATTGAGAGATTACTGATAATAGCACTTGATTGAAAATATATTATGTCGTAAATATATCGCCTTATCATTTCCACGGGGATTACAGCTCTCCGCATTAATCTTCGCGACTTAAAGAGAAGATTTACAGTTATCATTTCCATTTATTACATGACCATTTTGATATGAGAGTTATTTGGAAATGTGAACATTACTCTGGCTACGATTGGCGTTCTTTTAAACACGATGTTTTGTTAACATCTGTCAAAGACGCCATAGGTAATCCTCAAACGTAACATTAATAGATCTAAGCTTTGTCTTTGTTGTAAATAGAATGTGCTAAAAAAAAAATTTTAATTGACTCTTCTAGAACACAAGATTGGAATAGACTCTTCTAGAACACAAGATTGGAATAGACTCTGCTAGAACACAAGATTGGAATAGACTCTTCTAGAACACAAGATTGGAATAGACTCTTCTAGAACACAAGATTGGAATAGACTCTTCTAGAACACAAGATTGGAATAGACTCATCTAGAACACAAGATTGGAATAGACTCTTCTAGAACACAAGATTGGAATAGACTCTTCTAGAACACAAGATTGGAATAGACTCTGCTAGAACACAAGATTGGAATAGACTCTTCTAGAACACAAGATTGGAATAGACTCTTCTAGAACACAAGATTGGAATAGACTCTTCTAGAACACAAGATTGGAATAGACTCTTCTAGAACACAAGATTGGAATAGACTCTTCTAGAACACAAGATTGGAATAGTCTCTTCTAGAACACAAGATTGGAATAGACTCTTCTAGAACACAAGATTGGAATAGACTCTTCTAGAACACAAGATTGGAATAGACTCTTCTAGAACACAAGATTGGAATAGACTCTTCTAGAACACAAGATTGGAATAGACTCTTCTAGAACACAAGATTGGAATAGTCTCTTCTAGAACACAAGATTGGAATAGACTCTTCTAGAACACAAGATTGGAATAGACTCTTCTAGAACACAATATTGGAATAGACTCTTCTAGAACACAAGATTGGAATAGACTCTTCTAGAACACAAGATTGGAATAGACTCTTCTAGAACACAAGATTGGAATAGACTGTTCTAGAACACAAGATTGGAATAGACTCTTCTAGAACACAAGATTGGAATAGACTGTTCTAGAACACAATATTGGAATAGACTCTTCTAGAACACAAGATTGGAATAGACTCTTCTAGAACACAAGATTGGAATAGACTCTTCTAGAACACAAGATTGGAATAGACTCTGCTAGAACACAAGATTGGAATAGACTCTTCTAGAACACAAGATTGGAATAGACTCTTCTAGAACACAAGATTGGAATAGACTCTTCTAGAACACAAGATTGGAATAGACTCTTCTAGAACACAAGATTGGAATAGACTCTTCTAGAACACAAGATTGGAATAGTCTCTTCTAGAACACAAGATTGGAATAGACTCTTCTAGAACACAAGATTGGAATAGACTCTTCTAGAACACAAGATTGGAATAGACTCTTCTAGAACACAAGATTGGAATAGACTCTTCTAGAACACAAGATTGGAATAGACTCTTCTAGAACACAAGATTGGAATAGACTGTTCTAGAACACAATATTGGAATAGACTCTTCTAGAACACAAGATTGGAATAGACTGTTCTAGAACACAATATTGGAATAGACTCTTCTAGAACACAAGATTGGAATAGACTGTTCTAGAACACAATATTGGAATAGACTCTTCTAGAACACAAGATTGGAATAGACTCTTCTAGAACACAAGATTGGAATAGTCTCTTCTAGAACACAAGATTGGAATAGACTCTTCTAGAACACAAGATTGGAATAGACTCTTCTAGAACATAAGATTGGAATAGACCCTTCTAGAACACAAGATTGGAATAGACTCTTCTAGAACACAAGATTGGAATAGACTCTTCTAGAACACAAGATTGGAATAGACTCTTCTAGAACACAAGATTGGAATAGACTGTTCTAGAACACAATATTGGAATAGACTCTTCTAGAACACAAGATTGGAATAGACTCTTCTAGAACACAAGATTGGAATAGTCTCTTCTAGAACACAAGATTGGAATAGACTCTTCTAGAACACAAGATTGGAATAGACTTCTAGAACATAAGATTGGAATAGACTCTTCTAGAACACAAGATTGGAATAGACTCTTCTAGAACACAAGATTGGAATAGACTCTTCTAGAACACAAGATTGGAATAGACTGTTCTAGAACACAATATTGGAATAGACTCTTCTAGAACACAAGATTGGAATAGACTCTTCTAGAACACAAGATTGGAATAGTCTCTTCTAGAACACAAGATTGGAATAGACTCTTCTAGAACACAAGATTGGAATAGACTCTTCTAGAACATAAGATTGGAATAGACTCTTCTAGAACACAATATTGGAATAGACTCTTCTAGAACACAAGATTGGAATAGACTCTTCTAGAACACAAGATTGGAATAGTACATACATACATATATACATACATACATACATACATACATACATACATACATACATACATACATACATACATACATACATACATCTTCCACCCAAAGCCCTCACATTCCTGTGTGTACCGTCTTTGCCTATTTCAACAAACCCGACACCTAATACCTCAAGATGTTCGTTTTTGATTGGATGTGGGTCGCAATATGCCTTTTCCTTCGTGTGTGTGTGTGTGTGTGTGTGCTTGTGTGTGTGTGTTTGTGGTGTGTGTGGAACTAAGGAGGGAGATAAAAAAAAAAAGAGAATGAAATAGACAGCGAGAGATCTTCTCTTATCTTATATATTACAGACGTTACTTCAATAAATAAGATATTGCGTCCTACGCATTTCATGCATGTTAACCAATGATTTAAACTTTAGTAAGTCTTTGGTTTTCCTTGTCTGTTTCAGGCAACCCATTCCATAGTTGTAAGAAAGATAGAGATAGATAGAAGAGATAGATATAGAAAGAGAAAAGAGATAGAAAGATAGAGATAGAAAGAGACAGAAAGAAAAACAAAAAGAGAATCTCTAAATGTGCTCAGTAAGAGGGATTAGGACATTGCAAAAGGTAGATAGAGAGATATAAAGATAGATACATTTGGTATATAATAAATAAGAAACAAGACAAATATAAAAATATTTTTTTTTAAATAAAGGTTATATAAAAGGAAATAACTCCGCATTTACAGCAATATTTGTCAATAATGTTATTATACTTCTTCGATATTAAACAAAATAATCCATTAGCAATAATTAATTAACTAGTTGGTTACTTTTTATTATTGGTTCATGTTTAGTTACAATTAACAATTGGTTAAGTTTTTACTCCATCCGACATTTGGTGTGGGAGAAATAACGAATTCAAAATTTTTTACGAGACAGATAAACAGAGTGGGTTGAGATAAATTTTGTAAAAAAGAAAAAAGCTTCTTCCCGTCTTACATTCTAGACAGCCCTAGCTATTGGAGCTGTCGTTTTCATGCGGTGGGCGCCTTCACATTGCGGCGTGAGGGGCAATGAAACGGCAGACGCCCTCGCAAGGGAGGGTGCTTTGGCAGCCACACACCTTGAAGCACCAAGCACGTACTTGCAAGCAACGGCACAAATCCGAGCACTCATTCATGAGAAGTGGTTAAAGTCCTGGGAGGAATCCGACAGAGCACGTGGAGTTTGGCAGCGCATGCGTCACCCAGATCGCGACGATCCATGGTGGTGACTGAGGAGGTCAGAGCAGACAATTATTGCGCAGTGCAGAACGGAACACTGTCCTATTGGGGCATACTTTGCCCGGTTCCGCACGAACTTTGACTCCCGATGCCGTCACTGTGGAGAGAGCATCGAAACAGTGTCGCATGTCTTGTACGAGTGTCCCCAGCTCCGCGAGCTAAAGGGGGACCTGTCTGTGCAGTCACTCGACTTGTATGGTAGCTATGAGGCACTACGCCGGACGGCCAGAGCACTACGGGAGGACTAGTCCTTCCTGCTCTGATTTTTCAATAGGAGTTCATCTCAGGGCACACAGCCGTAGAGTCCTTTCAGCCGTCTAGCAAAGACTTGACATTTTATTTTTATTTTTATTAAATTAATACTAGCCGAACATGACCCGGCGTCTGCGGGGACGGGTTTACTCGATTTGTCTCAACGTTTCGCGCTTTAACTCTTTCTCTCCGTAATTGTTTACCACATTCTGGTGGAATCAACGCTGGTATCGTCAGTTCGGAGAAAAAGAGTTAATGTAGGTTGTAGTAGGACATTTAAGATACAATACGGTCCAAGACCTAAGGAACATTTATGCCAAGTTTTATCAAGATTGGTCAAACGGTGATGATTTCTATGTGGGACATACATACATACATAGATACATACATACATACATACATACACGCATGCATGCATACATACATACATGCATACATGCATACATGCATACAAGCATAAATTGAATACATACATACATACATACATACATACGCATACATACATACAAACATACATACATACATGCATGCATACATGCATACAAGCATAAATTGTATACATACATACATACAAACATACATACATACATACATACATACATACGCATACATACATACATACATACATATATACATATATACATACATACGCCTTACTTTGTGCTTTATATATAAGATATTATTTTTATTGATTCATTTCTTGTCTTTGACAATTAATAATTGTGTACAGTTACCAAACTGACAGACAGACAGACAGAGTGAGTTAATATTAGCTCTTTAAAAAATATTTTCGTTTCCTATTTGCTAAAAAGCCTTGTCAATGTTTTATCATGCTTAGATCTGCTGTATTTTCAGTTTCAACACCACTGCCTGGTATGGCAATCTGAACGTTAAAAATAATTGAAAATCTATAAAATTCTAAATGGTGCTAGTAAGATCCTAGTCAACAAACAAACCGCGGGTTGACATCAATTCAAGACAAACACTACCAAAAAGGCTATAAAAAATTTTGAGCATTTAAATACACACACCCTTTTTTTTATGATTTTAACATTTTACCCTCACAAAAGTAACATAAGACCTTTACCTTTACCTATCTCTTAGTCTGTTGGACCGTTGGCGCACCATGCAAGATTTGTCAACCGTCTTTCTCCATTCCTCTTTGTTGTTTTTTTGCCTCAGAACCGCTTTCAATGGCATGCCCGTCCATTCCTTTATGTCTAAGACACCGATCACAAAAAGAAATAGACACAGAAATTCTTTTGTTCCTTTCGCAATTAAATCACTGAAAGTAAACGTAACTTACTGTTGTACATTTTGCATGTAAATGTTAAAGAGAAAGTGGGGTATGAACGTACATCTTGTGTGCTACTGTACTAATTGTTTTATCTCTAATTATGCATTGCCTTTATTATTTGTAATGCACGGCTGAAAAACACATTTCCTCATGGATAATAAAGATTTTTTAAAATTATTATTATTATTGCTATTAACTAAGAAAAATATGGTCTTTGTGTTTGTAGCAAATCAAATTTATATATATAATTCTCTTCTTCGCTCAAGAGTTTGGACGAGAAGAAAAAGTAAAGGAAAGATCAATCTTTTATTTCTGCGGATAGAGTTATCCCACGAGCTTTATGAGCCTTGCGTGGAGCTAAGTCATACAGTGTATCATACACATTTTATTTCCTACATAGATCACGCTCAATAGCAACAGTATATAAATGTTTCAATCTATCTACGAGAATTGTTGAACTAAAGTAATTCTTCATTAGTTTGAGGCACGACAAGCTTCTTTCACCAGATTCCAAAATTACGGGATAATGCCGTTTTTTTTTTTTATCGCGCGTAGGATTTGTATTTTCCTTATTGAATGACACCCTAAAATGACAATTTTTGTCTATATATTTCAGGAGATTCGTATAAGTGTTTTTAAAGATTTTGATAATTTCCTATATTTCCAGGACTTTTACGTATATTTTGCAATTTCAGGAAATTTTTAGGATATACTATCTAATCACATATTATAGAATTTGTATGATGTACTATCGACTAGTATTAAATAAATGCCAAAAGCCAAATGTGTTGTCGAGCTTAACAGGACGGCGTATCAGTGGACAATAAAAAAAAAAACAACTCGGTAATCAGTTACGAAATAGACTTTTAGAGCAGTCAATATCTTCTTTAAAAAAAAATAAATATAAACATAATAACATAAACATAATAACATAAACATAATAGCTAAAAACTTTTTCATCTAAGGTAAGCATATTATAACCAAAAAAATAGTGTAATATTATACGGTATTATGCAAAATAATTCAAGCTAATACACCTCAAAATTAATTCCTTTGAAGACGATGTCAGTTGATAAGTTGAATGGCAAGCATCATAGAATCTAAACAAAGATAGCGTTATAAAATAAGCACGAAGTTTAACAGCTAAAATAAAACAATAATCTTTGATTTAAATTCGAAAATCGATTTGTGTTAATTTCGTGGCAACAAAGTGCACTACATAATACAAGATTAGACAGCTCAGGCTTGCCTCCCTCCAATAAATATACGAGGAGGAGGGATTGGTTATGGGTAGGGGAGGTCACAAGATATTTCTGTTCACGGTGTACAACGTCACAGCCCCTCCGCCATTATTGCTCTACGTTATCGTCACATTCGTTTAAACCCAAGCCTGGACGGATAGTCTGGGTCTGAACAATCAAAACCTTGGAATTTAAAATCGTATGCCATAATGTAAGATAAAGCCTTCATACCATACCACTTTTTTTTTTCTTCATTGTGCCATTCATTTGATTATCTTCCGTGTATAACCAATATATCTTTCTCATTGTAGTGCATCTATTAATTAAAACAAATTTATAAATGCGGCAATAAATAATATGTTATTAAAACAGTATATCGTTATAATCAAATATTGATAGCTATGTTATTATTGTCTTCTGGTTAAAATCAGTAGGTCTGGTCAAACTATATTATAGAACGGAAAGTGCCTTTAGCGGCCCCCGAAAGGGGAAAAGACGCTATTAGTTTTGTGTCCGTCTGTCCGTCGTCCGTCCCGTTAGATCTCGTAAACCATAAAAGTTATTTTTAAAATCCGACATCATGATATTTGAGATCTTTCAAAGTTCTGATGCAACGGCTACTTTTTTTTCTGATAGAGAAAATTTAATTTTTAAAATCAACTATGCAAGCAGTTTTTTTTCTTCAGAAAATTACACATTTTAACAACTATTCACTATTAATAGTAACAAACAGTAGTGGCTATGTAGTAAGGAAGATGACTATTTATCATTATTTTTAAAACATTTATGCAAACAGTTTTAAAATTTTTGTCAAAATGTTATATTTTGTTTTTACAATTCTATTTTAAAGTTAAATAACTTCTGCTATGCTAACTACTACATTTACAAAAAAATGTTTACTTTTATTTAGAGAAAAATATCTATTTAGTATGCATATAATTTAAAACAAAAATATGAAGTAGAAGTCTTCACACCATAGAATGAACCGCCGCATGTCGCAATATCAATTACACTGAACTAACGGAAGGGGATATCTTTTTTTAATTGAGGCTTTGAATAAGAGTGACCCATTACAGAACAATTAGATCAATTAGATACTCATTATATGACATCAGTTAGGCCAGGTTCACATGTAGCTACATACATTCACTTTCACCTATCCCTGGGTCTGCTGGACCGTTGGGGCACCACACAAGATCTGTCGACCTTCTTTCTCCATTCTTCTATTTTATTTGCGGTTAATAGAATTTCATTCTGATATTTCTTTCTGAAAATATTGAAACCTGCATTTTTACCTGCCTTGGTGGGCCACTTACAGGGGCCGATTTTGAGTTTGTGTTTCCACACAAACTTTCCTCCTTGTAACCTTGTTTTAAATTAATTGTATATATGTAAAAAGGTACCTGATATTAAATGGGGTAAGTAAAAGCGATTGGTCGTTGTGCTGGTCCTGTGACACGCTCATTAACCGTTGATGTAAACTGGTGACATTTACATCATCTGCCCTATAGATCGCAAAGAAACTGATTAGATACATACCCCCTCTATATTTTTTTCAAATTATTATTAAATCCGTAAGTAACTGTTCGTTTACACTGTACATTTTGTGTTTGTTTATGGCTAGCCTGTGTTTAGTATATCAGTTATGGCTATCACGAGTCGAGTCTGTGACCTATTTCGACCCGTTTCTAGAAGCTCGAGGTCAAACCAGTGCAAGTGTCCAGCGTAAACAAGTTAATTTTAGGTATCTAATCAAAGAAAGAGGTTAAGGGAAAAAAATAGCACACGTCAGCTTCTAGAAGGTCAAAGTTACAAAAATAATTATCGGAGAAGGTTCCAGGATTCTGGAATGTACGATTAAGAAAGGTATAAATTAGGGGAAAGTCAGTTAGACGAGGTCCTCGCATAGTAGTTCTTGTAGAACGATGGTCCTCGCTTAGTTATCGCGTCTTCTCTTAGTAAAGGTTTATTCAAGTTTTGTGATATTAGCGGGTCCATTAGTTAAAGTTTTATAAGTTGAAGTTAAAGTTATATTAAGTGAAGTTTCATGTATCATTTAAGTTTTATTTATGAAGTGTAAAGTCAAGTTGTTATTGAATTGATGAAGTCATTTTATGTGAAAGTTGAAGAAGTATTATTAAAGAAGTTTTAAGAAAATACAGAGAGATGTTTCTTTCTTCATTTCATATGAATTCATCAACTTATTAATACAATCCTCAGCCTGTATCATCACGATGGCCTTGTTCGTTTATGGCTAGCCTGTGTATATCGGTTGTGGCTTACAGAATAGCACACATGAAACAAGCAATTAAACTTAAGACACAGCAAAAGCCATACACACAAGCAATACACTACGCTGGTCACATTGGTCACATATTGTACACTCTTCAGTCGTATACAGAAGGAGTGAAAATCAATTACCTGTCCAGGTCAACAGTAGTAGTGCAGACGGTTTGGAATCTATGAAAGACATTATAGTCACATTGTGTGCATTTCTGTTTTTTTGATATTAATAAAGTGTCTAAGCTTGTGCATGAGCTTATCTATCTTTGAGGTAATTTTATTGCTAGAGCTGTGCAGGTCTTATTTTCGCACAAGTTTAATACATTATTTTTACAAAGCTTATATCAACTTACTCTGTCTGTCTGTCTATCTATCTGTCTGTCTGGTAAAAAGTGTGTACACGTTATTTTTCCCACGCCATTATCGGGTCAAGCTGAAA